>JAVJGJ010000014.1:54741996-54758621 GCA_035590215.1 Microhierax caerulescens
GCTCCCAGCGCTACCGGCGGCCGTTGGTCACCGCAGGGCGGGCCGGGCCTCCGGCCGCGGGGGGGCTGCCGCCGGGCCGCGGGGGCTCGGCTCTTGTGCCCCTGGTTTCTCGCCTGTGTGTGCCCCTTGCTGATGAAAAGCATCTCCCCGGAGCCTGCAGCGTCAAGCAGGGCGCCCACACGCCTTCCCGGGCAGAAAAACACATCGCGAGTCAGGGCCGAGCCCAGCGTAACGGCACCGAACCCCACCAGAAAGGCCTGCTGCCACCTCTGCTTCCCAGGTGCTTCGATCAAAAAAAAAATTAAAAAAAAAATTACTCCTCGTCGTCCAACAATGGTTACAACAAAAGAGTTTGGTGGTATAAAGTAGCTATTTAATTCTGGGAGATGGTGCATCGCAGAAATCCTTGAAGTAATTCTCAAAAGTTCAGCACGTGACCAGCATACTCCTCTCCAGGACCGTCATCATGGCCTGCCACAGGGAGTATGACCGAAACGAGTACAGGAAATGGAAGAGACCTAAGAAAATAGGATTGCGGGGCATGTATCTGAAGTATGACCCTCCACAAAAAAGTAACTGGCAGAATGGGTCCCTGCCATGCTGTTACTTCTCTGCAGTCTCAGCATCACAGGATGGTTGAGGTTGGTTGGAAGGGATCTCTGGAGGTCAGGTTGTTCAACCCTCCTGCTGAAGCAGGACAGTCTAGAGGCAGTTGTTCAGGTCCGCGTCCAGACAGCTTTTGAAGATCTCCAAGGTCTCCACAACCTCCCTGGGCAACCTGTGCCAGTGCACTCGGATCACCCTCACCATGAAAACGTGTTTCCTGATATTCAGAGGCAACCTCCTGTGTTTCAGGTTGTTCCCACTGACTCTGGTCCTGTCACTGGGTTTCACTGAGAAGAGCTTGGCTTCGTCCTCTTTGCACCCACTGTACACTCTGATGAGATCCCCTTGACCCTTCTCCAGGCTGAGCAGTCCCACCTTCCTGAGCTTTTCCTCATAGGAGAGAGACTCCATCCCTTCACCATTTTCGTGGCCCTTTGTTGGGTTCTCTCCAGTATGTCCATGTCTCTCTTGTACTGGGGAGCCCAGAACTGGACACACACAGTACTCCACAAGTGGACTCAGTGCTGAGTAGAGGGGAAGAATCACACCCCTCAACCTGCTGGTAACACTCCTCCTAATGCAGCCCAGTATACCATTAGCCATAAGGGTGCATTACTGGCTCATGTTAAGCTTGGTGTCCACCAGGGCCCCAAAGCCCTTTTCTGCCAAGTTGCTTTCCAGCTGGGTGGCCCCCAGTCTGTACTGGTGCCTGGGGTTGATTCTCCTGAGGTTGTAGGACTTGATGCTTCCCGTTTTTGAACTTCACGAGTTTCCCGTCAGATCATTTCTCCAGCCTGTTGAGGTCCCTCTGGGTGGCAGCATGACCCTCTGGTGTATCAGTCTCTCCTCACAGCTACAACCTCTCCTCATCAGCAAACTTGCTGAGAGTGCCCTCTGCCCCATGAGATAATTTATGAAGATGTCAGACAGTTTAGGAACCAGTGTTGACCCCTGATATACACCACTAGTTACTGACCTCTAACCAGACTTCATACAACTGACCAGCCCTGATCGAGATTCCTTCCCACTCCAGCTGAGCCAGCTGCAAGATAGGCACCATTCTTATGTTCTGTGTACTCATCTCATGTCCCCAGCAGCAACCAGCCCTATCTAATCCCACTAAAATGCCTTGCCAGTGATTAACAGGGCTGGCATCTGACTTTCATTATAGGCATCAGAGTTTACACAGTGTTGAGATAGGAAGGATAGGATATTGGCTATACTGCATTACTGAAGAAACAGCATCGCTTCGTGCTTGCAAGAATGTCATAATAATCCTAAATCAAACAAATCAAGCTTAAGCTTGCTGTCAGTGAGCACTGATGGGGCTGGCAACAGCATGCACTGCTTAAGCGTAGATGATGTGCCACAGAATTTTGCAAGCAATAAGTAGTACACTTGTCAACAACTGTCTGTAGATCCTTCCAGATTAAAACTAGGAAATAAACTTACGGAAATGGTGCAGTGGTTTGAAAGGACAGGCTTTAATGAAAGTAGTATGTATTCCAGAGCCTGAATAAGTAATTTAAAACATATCCTAAAATCTATGAAGAAAAGCTCTGCCCATTAGCAAAATCTGGCAGGTTTAGTTTTCTGTGAAGCAAATTTGTCTAACTAGGTACTCGGAATTAAATGGTATCACAGCCCAGTGCAAGTCCCCAAAAATGTATAAAGTTTGGGTCAGGCAACGGGAGGAAGGAAGATGTAAATCTTAAAACTGGCTTCGTTTCATGAAGCATTACCTTTGTGATATAGATGTGCAATGAAAAATTATCCAAACATTTCTTAGTTTGGGCAAGGAAGTAGAATACTGATCATGAACAAGTAATTTATTTAAAAATACAGTTAAAAGTATTAAAGTAACTTTTTCTGATATTGTTGTAATGGTAGGAAAAGGACAAAGGACAAACCTCAAGAAATATATTTTTCCTTTGCCAGCCTTATCAGTGACAAATGTTGACAATACTTATTTTTAAAATAAATACTGATGTTTACTTCTAAGTCCAAAACACTCTACAAAGTATTGGAGAAGGGAAAACTGAAAGTGAAAGAGAAAACAAAATTGAACAAAAAAAAAATATCCTGAATTAATTCCTAACTCTGTCAGGTGTGCAAGTAGCCATTAAAAACTTAATGCAGTAATAAAGAAGTGTGAAGCAATTAGCAACAGTAATGCTCAGGAAAATCTAAGCCTACACATAGAGAGGAAAGAGAAGGGAAAACAGCACAGTAAAGAAATTAATAACCTTCTTTCTGTTTTAGGGGGAAAGAAAAGCAACTACCAATTCATCCATTTAATATTTTGTACAGCAACAGTATATTCACAGCATGGAAAGAAAAATATATATACAAACTAATCAAAGTGCAACTTTGTAAATGTAATATGGATAGCAGTCTAGCAAAGCCAACTACTCAAATAGGGTAATGGCCAAATTGAGCCAGCGGCATCTAAATTAAACCCATTATGCATATATGTTGTGCTAGGGAAATCAATTTGATGATCACAGAGGATGTCAAAAACATCAAGATGCAAACACACAAGATTCTCTATTTATTCAGTGCACAAGAAAGACAATAGTCACTAAATAAGCATCTGTATGATGTGTGGCCTTAAGTCTTCTTTGCTGTACTCCATTATCCTTGTCAGTCAGACTGACAAGATTCTTCATGTGTATTTTCTAGGGTACTTACCACTAGAATATGAGTTCACAAACATCTGCTTTTCTCAAAACCTTTAGAAGATAATTGGGCACTTTCAGCTGATTTCCAGATGGTGAATAAAAGCATATGGCTCTTAAGGTGAAAGTCAGCCATTGATCCCAATTATGCAATAGGAACCTAAAGCTTAGTCTTTCAGAGGATGTAGCACTATAACCTTTCCCTTTCAGGCAAGCAGCCATTGATTTCAGAGCTGAACAGTTTCTCCATATCATACTCGAGGGCCTCAAGACAGTTACCTGGAAAAATACCAAGATGACATATGCATAAGTATGTCTGAAAAGTCTGGATAAAAGATTTGCTGAGCTCTATGTGGTGGCTCTGAGGCAGTGCTAGGCACAAAATCAGATTCAAAGCTGTTTGAAAGGCATCAGAGGGAGTAGTTTCCTGAAGACAAGCTATGATAGAGAATGCGAGGACTTTACGACAGTACATTGTTTAATATTTTTGATTGAAGCCAGGCAGAAAGGCAGACCTTATGCCTGCATGACAAACCAGACAGGCAGCCTTGTTTCCTGCCATGCCACAGGCAAGAAAGCAGGCTCTTCTGCTGGCTGTGAGCCCAGCTTGTCACTATCCGGTGGCCTGACTCATCATCTTGCTGACGTATCCACTGGAGAACAGTTTCTCATCCTTCTGCAATATGGACATATTGGCCTGTTCTTGTTCAGCTGCAGAACAGAAATGTCAATGCTGTGAACCAAGCTGTAAGTAATTTTGCTATTTCAATCTGGTCATCAGTATGTAATACTAACAGTCTTCCTTACATACAACTCCTGTTTCTTCTCATCACTCCACTAGACATCTCTACCCCATATCATTCTCTGCCTCCCCATATCAATTCTCTACACGCCATAGTTTCTTATCTATACTAAATGACTTACTCATTCTCCTGAAATTATGGTGCAATTCAGGTGCCTAAGCATTGGTGCCATCATTCTAGACATGGTAGGGTATTCTACTCAGCCACAAGTTACCAGTTCAGAAGGTTTCAGGTCTTTCATTAACTGTGTCATATCTGCCTGTCCCATGCTATGTCTCTGGGGCCTAAAAGTGACAGTAGGCACCTATGTTTAAACAACTAAAATTTTGTTGTTTACCTTTACCAGCTTCACTACTGAAGCAGCCTGGGTTTTAAGCCACAGTATTCTCCATCTTTGGCCACTGTATTAAGGTTATTTTGGCCAATATTATTCTTCCTAAAGAAATTTTAATTTCCATTCACATTTTTCTATCTAAATGTCACACATACATACATGGACACACAATACTTCTGTTAACTTTTGTAGTTTAGTTATTTTGATGTTCGGATGCCCACTTACTTGCTTTACACAAAACTATGTAAGAATTGTTTATCCATAGTGAATAGTTTCTATTGATTATCTGCCAAAATAAGATTCACACCCGTTACTTTCTATTAAATCAAATATTTGATGCAATAGAGAAGTATCAGAAAAGGTTGCACCAAAAGTTAAAATTGACGAAATTGACACATCTACCTGCCTGTTCAGTTGCCCCTAACAATTTCATCTTTGTGCTTCCTGCACAGATACTTAGAGACTGATATTTCTGCAGGATGATTTGGATGAGCTTGCAGCAGGCCTTCAGCAGCAGCTCCCTGTGCTATTAGTTAAAACAGCCATTCGTGTGAATTTACAGTATTTCTGTCCTGAGCTACAATAGCACTCTCTTCTCCACTCCTAAGCAGCTAAGAGATTATTTTGCTGTTCTAGCCTCGCCAGGTAATAGTCGTTAAACTTCCTGCTTCTGTTCATTACAGTTTCAAGTCTTCCACTTCTTAATCCACATGTCTAATATTGATAATACAGCTTCTGAAGACCAAAACCTTTCTTTACGTTCTCTATCAAACAATATGTTGCAGAAAATCTTGCACTTTATTTGCTTTATTCCTATCCTGTCTCTTGCTTTTCTAGCTTAACACTAGTTCTCAAAGCCCGGGATAATCTCCAAGCAACAGTGAATTAATTGAACTAGTTACAGGGCAAGGGTGAGTTAGGAAACAGAAAATAAACTTCTGGAAGTACTGTGCAGACTGTGACTGATGGCCTAGGGAAATAAAGACTTCCCATCTCTGGCATTTAAAAAACAGAGTAGATTAATCTCTGTCATGATGTTTGTTCAACATAGGCCATATAGTGCAAGGGTAGGAAGTGGATTAGCCGACCTCCTGGCATCCATGTTTTCTGTGAATGCCAGTGTCCATGGACTGATTTGACTAGGCAAGACTGCCAAGGTGTTGCCATGACTTCCACACAACCAAGGGGGAAATTATGTTTTTAAACTTCTTCTCAGAGCCTGGAGGTGAATGGTAGATGTCCACTTCCATTCATGTAGGTCAAATTATTTTTTAAAACCTCTTCTCAGAGCGTGGAGGTGAATGGGATGTCCACTTCCATTCATGTAGGTTTGGTTCCAGTGATACTGTGCCCCTGCTGTACAGATGAGGATCTTAAGCATAAGAGTTTTGTCTTGATTTTCTAAAACAACATTTAGGGCATACAACACTGAAAAATGCAGAATTCAAGTGGCTTTGGTAAGAAAGCTCCATTTTCAAAATTGACTAAGAAGACATGTAACAAACTACCAACAAACAACATTCTTCCACTCCAGCTGGTAAAACCTGTGCTTCTTTGAAAGCTTTTCTTGATTACTGCATTCTCTTTAATTCTCTATTTTTATTTAGAAGAGCATGGTTTCCATCTTATGATCTCTTTCATTTGGAGTCAACCTAAACAGGCAAGAGGGAGAGGAAAGACATCAAAAGTGGGAGCATGGAAGTTCTCCCTTGCCTAAGGAGTAAAGAAGGAAGGAAGAAACAGATGGTGAGCACTCACCCATTTACAAGCCACTCAGCAAATCTATCAGCAGGTCCACCATTATGGCCCAGATGTTTCTGGTTGCTCTTGAACCCACTCTGCTTGCATGTTACAATCAGAAAAACAGACATGGTACAGATGGTCAAACAAAATTGCCTTTCTTCCCAGAAGAATTACTTTCCCTCTGGTAATAACACAAATAATCAATAAGGTCCAGAAGAAAAGGCATGTAAGTCACTTCTCAGAATAAAATGCCACCATCAAAATAATCTGGATCCTGATTGTATTTCATTTGGCATTACCAGAATTAAGTTTAAGAAAGTTATTTTTGGTTGGCAATAGCAAGGGGACAGAAGACAGCACAGATAAATTCATAGGTTATTACATAGATCTGACTTTTTTCCTCCTGTAACATAAAGGAGAGGAGAGTTTACTCATATTTCAGTACTTTACTGGAAAGCTAGTGACAGATGGAAAGGGGAAAAGGCAATTCTGTCCTAACAGAAATAAGCTAAGGCCAGTAGAGCCATCTTCAAAATAAGTCACATCTGACCTGGATATGAGGCAACTACTATCGAGTATAGACAGTCAAATCAGAACACAAACAACGTCAAATGACTGCAAACACAGTTTCTCTCAGCCTTGGCCAACGCAGTCTGTCAATGCTGCTATTACTTGGCTTTCCTTAGCTCTTGGCTGCTTCACCAATCATATAGGTGAAGCACATATAGGTCCACAGCCTGACTTTTTGGCTGTCACACGGAATTTCCACCTTTTCTGGGGCACCCACAGTTTGAGAAGAAACAGAAGTTTCTCTGACATTTCTGGACCCAGCTTTCTGCAAAGCTCCCAAAAGGCAATGTTTTTTCTCCACACATCCTTGGCTTACATATCCTCCTCACCCAACCAAACACCACTGGGCCAGGCTCTTCTTCCTTTCTTTTTTGGCAGCCTGACACCTGTCTGGGGTATTGCAGGCAAGGATGGACTACATGCCAAGAATACAGGAAGCTTTTCACATGCATTTTGTGAGTCAGAATTTTATACTATAACATTTGTAATGTAAATATTGTACTATGCTAAATTCTTCATTTTTTTGGTTTACTTTAAAATGGTAGATTTAAGCTCAAACACTACATATTGTTTATTCTGGAGAAAAGGAAGCTCAGGGAAGACCTTACCTCTCTCTAGAACTACCTGTAAGAAGGCTGTAGTGAGGTGGGTGCTGGTCTCTTCTCCCAAGTAACAAGTGATAGTATGAGAGGAAACAGCCTCAGGTTGCACCAGAGGAGGTTTAGATTGTGTATTAAGAAAAACTTCTTCATATAAAGGGTTGTCAAGCACTGGAACAGGCTGCCCAGGGAAGTGGTTGAGTCACCATCCCTGGAGGTATTTAAAAGACAGTGTAGATGTGGCACTTAAGGACATGGTTAGTGGTGGACTTGGTAGTGTTAGGTTTACAGTTGGACTTCATGATCTTAAGGGTCTTTTACAACCTAAATGATTCTATGAAGTCTATGATTCAAATGCCTATAAATATTGACTTACAGGCACCAAGGATATTTATATACCAAACATTTTTGTGTGTGTAGATTTTTACATCTTAATCACTGTTGCATCTGCTTATCTTCTAGCAACATGTTAAGTACCATGACTAACACATGTCAAGTGTTGTTTATTCTTGCTCTCAATCTGTTTTGATTTAGTGCAGCTTCAGGCTACTATGCCCACAGCTGTGTTTAGGTTAGAGAAAAAAAGGTTGAAGCAATACATATTGCTGTTAGAGCAGAAGGCAGTGAGGTCTTCCTTCATGCTCCCATGCCATGAGTATTTGTTTCTCAGTCTCAGACAAACTAAAGTGGAAAATTTTATCTCCTGCACAGAGAGGCTTGCTCTTACAGAGGGTCATTCTACTTCCTCTGTGGTGGGAAGATGTTTACCCTGGTCGTTTAGGTTTTTATTTAGATCACTGAGAACAAGCAACAGTGTGCTTGGAGGGCAAGAACTGAGATCTTGCATTTAATGATAGTTTATGGAAGACAAAGCAGAGAACAGACCACAGATATGTGTTTGTAGTACTCTGTGTTACTTTCGGGAAGTGCACCTTGTATTCTGCACTTCATGGTATTTCCTGCAGGCTGAAGGCTTCATGTCTGAGTGCATGGAGGGGGTGTAGTTCAAAAGGAACAGGCAGGTGGGTGAATGTTAAAAAGAGAGAAGAATACCATGGCTTCAGATGCATTACACTAAACTAAGTCACAGTCTCCCATTCTTTGGGATGTAAGAGAAAGACGTACTCACTTTTGCTAATATGCAAAAGGTTAGCATTGGTGGGGAATTTGGGAGCACTACCATGCCAGGACTTGAACTGGCCAGATGTAAGCACATACTTATGCACCTTCTGCTCTTGCTTTTAGGCTGCAGAGCATTCCTGGGAATCCTGTGGCCATGTATGCATTCATTACATTTTAATCTTTTTCTTTGCTAGTGTCTTTGCCAAACAATTCTTACTTCTCTGATCAAATCCTCTGCCTGCATCTTCATTCTGATGGCATTTCTACCTTTATACCGTGGACCAGAAATATATCAAAGGCTGTGAATATTTTCAGAAGAGGAGTGGTAGTTGCAGGCATAGCATAAGGAGGAGAAGCAGCCATGAAGTAAGAAATGTCAGCATAAGAACAGCAGCCATGGCAGTAAGGCCTGCTAGGTGAACCACAGAGAGTAAGAACAAAAGAAGTGCTGGGAGCAAGTATTCCAGGGCTTGGGCAGGATGTGGGTCCAGACTGGTGCCAGAGAGAGAAGCAAGGAAACTGAACTAAAAGGTTAGAAGACTGAGTATGATAAAAATAAAAAAGAGGTGAGGTTAACCATGAAAGGGACAGGAAAGGAGGATGACTGTCAGGCACTAAGGTGACCAGCAGATGGTGAAGTGTGGAATAGCTGCCTTGTCCAAAAAGCTGACTGTATGCATCAGGTCCTGACAACAACTCTAATTAAAGAGCACACTGACAGAGAAGAAACTCTCTTACAGATCCCCTCATTTGTGACCAGGGGCAGCAGGAATAGGTGGGATAAATTTGTATGTATATTTATAGGTTCATATCTCTGTGCATGAGATGGCTTTAGGCTATATCAGTAGACATAGCTGTGCAGTGGTTCTCTTTCTGTAACTAAATGCATTTCATACCCTTCAAACTACACTCCACAGCAGCAAACTGTTATACCACTATCCCTTTTGACACAGAAAGTCAGTGCCACGACATGTGCTCCTTTCTTCTCCGGATCATCTTCAAAGGAGATGACCAGCCATCAGAGGGGTGTGCGAAAGTACCACCCCTCTCTCTGGCAGTAACTAAAAGGAAACACAAAAGCTTCCCCCACCCTAAGTGCAGGCAGCACTATGATTATCCTTTCCCAGCAGGAGGCTCTGGCTGAATTAGTTTTCCACAAACCTACCATGCTACTAACAATGTAGATGTGATCTTTTTGAATCCCACTTCCAACATGGCACCTGTGCTGATGGCTCTTCCTTCCTGCTCTTTGCAACAGAGGAAAATAGAGAGTAAAAAACTTAGTGAACTCCTAACAGTCATTGTCCTACTAGGTAACTTTTATAACACAGAGTTTTCAAGAGGACTGGGTAAATCACTGTCTTTATACATTGATACTGAGCTCCTTTGGGGATCGACTAGCCTTTTCATTCTTTAACTGTCTAGTAGTGGCATAACGCTTTTACTTCGGGAGCAGGATTCCCAGGAGCTACATTATCACAGAAAAAGATTAAGAATAGTCTTGCCAGGTTTTGTTCTACACATTAAATAATGACCCTTCGAATGAGTCATTTAACCTGTCTAATTTTCAAAAATATTTTCCTTTAGGAATTTTGTAAGAATGATATTTCCTTATAGGAAGGACATTCTTTGAAGGAAGAAGGTCCACCCAGAATAAGACAACCATGGAATTAGTATTTTCTGCATTGGAACATTCGTGAGTCGGTGAACTGGGCAAGTGCTCTCCGCTTCCGCCTGCAGAGTTTCTATTCAGCCAGAGTGACTCAGTACACCCAGCTGTTTTGTTGGACATATCTGCACTCAAATTAGCACGAGAGCATTGAAATAGGTAAATAGGACTTTTGGAATTGAAAACAAAACTAGCATCTTAATGAGCTCCCAGTAGGCTCTAAAGCCTGTTCCCATTCTTTGTACAAACCCTCAGGTAAGTCCAAATATGAAATATATGACTAAGTATCTCTGTAGCTCTTATGTATTCAGAAAGATTTAAGCTGGTAGTAGCCCAAGCCAGACACAAAGTGACATGTGTTGTCACTTCTGTGTGAACTAGGTGACATTTCATATAATGTACTTTTCTCTAAAACTGTGGCAATATTACAAAAAAAAAACCAACCAAAAAAACAACACGGAAATGTAGTTCTTGCCTTTGCCATAAGGAAAAAACTCACACACCAACACAGTGGTGATATAGTATGGTCTAATGCCATAAATGCCTGATGTAAGCCTGCCTTTTGGTTTCTCTTAATGCTGCCTTACAGGAGCCAGTAGAGTTTAACTTCCAGCTGAGAACTAATACAGGTCATAACGCAAAATGCTTAGGCTAGGCACATCTTTATGTCCCTAATGGGACATGATTCTAAAAGCAACATTTGCAAAGCATGTTTAAATTGGACTTAATTTGTACTAATGACAAGGGACAGAGGGCAGAAAAGTACATGTTTTTTAGCAGATCATAACTTAAAAAAATCCCACATCTAAATTTGGTGGCAGCTGTATAAGTAGAGAAGGCGGCAGAGAGACCTATGCTACTTTCCTATGGCCAGAGAAGAAATCTGTAGTAGCAGGGGCTCCCGAGTTTGTGGCTTGACTAGTGAATTATCACAACTCCCAACACTTGTACAGGGAAATTGTAGCTGCCATGGCAACCATTTTTTTTCTGGTTGACTGCACTGGATAAATATTTGATTAAACCCTTTTTATTTATGTCTCTAATCTAAAAGGTTTCTTTAGTGAAACAGTTAATTTAAAGGTTTTGCTACCTAATCATGCAGCAACTTGCGCAGTTCAGCCCTGGCTTGAATGAATGGCAGCACAATTAAATAATAATAAACCACAGAAGATGGAGAGTCAAAGCAGTTAGAAAAGTGGGAAAAAGATGGCCTTTTGCTGGTTAGATGGATGGATGAACCTATGTGAATGATACTTTTTTTTATTATTTGACGGTGATTCTACAGAAAAGGTTAATTTCAGGTTGAAGAAAGCATTTTATTTAGCCTGTGAATCTGAGCACTTTACATTTTTAATCTTAAAAGAAATTCCAGACTGAACAAGTAACTTCAAATAGAAAAATCAAAACATGTTATTTAACGTAAAAAATAGTATTTTTCTTTGCTTTTGCTGTTATTCTTAATTTGGATTTGACATAATTCCGTGAATCCAGAACAAATTGTGTTGCCAGAATTACTTTTTTTTTCCTTAAGAGACTACTGGACATTTTGCAATATATTTCAAGAAAACTATGATTTGAGGAACCTTCAGAACTCTTCCCTCCCCTATCTGGCATGTCTTAATCCCTGCGTATCCCCTTCCTTGTCTTTCTTTTCATGTTGACTCAGCAATAGAGATAGTGCTCCTCTACCTATCCCCTCTAAAAAGGTTTTAGGATTTGCTAGACTCTAAATTTTTAATTTAGATTTTATTAGGCCTGAAGCAATCTTTCACTGCATTTCATTTCTCTGAGCCCACTTTAAATTTATCACTAGCTGGCATTTTATCAACCTCTCCTTTCTGTGACTAGCAGACATAATTTCTCGGTTCTCCCAGAGCTACAGGTTCATGTTTTCTCTTTAAACTGACTCAAAACAAGAGTTTCTGAAACTCGTGGTACATGGGGCATGTGTTTTTTTCTGAATTAAAGTTGAATGGCCATGGCAGATATCCCTGACTTACCCTGCTGGGTCTATAACACAGCGGTCCTGCTCCTCAGCTCTGGGGGCCACCAGCTTTTGCCAGGTTCATGCTTCTTCTTGCATGAAGCCTGGTGTGAATTGCTGCCTTAAGTAGAACCATAAGCAAAACAGACAGACTCTGAGCAACCATGGAGAAAACGGAGCATAAAATGTCAAACAGGATGATAGGTTTTCAAACCAAGGATGTTATATTTATTACTGGATTTAGGCAGTATCTGGTTTAAAGGTTTATACTCTTCTGATCCTATAAAAGAGCATTTTTATCTTCTACAATCAATGTGTTTGTAGGCTGAGGACACAAGTAACTGAAGACTTAACTGAAGCAATATATAATGTAATTCAACTCTCCTGATTTCATTTTATGTTTCTTATTTGTTGCTGGGATAGAAAGCTTTGATATTTTATAAAGAGTACTCAGAATAGAATTTTTCTAATGAATGTGGTAGTGACAAGGTTTTTTTCATAGTTTTTAATACTTGCTGTTTTACTCTGCGCTCTCAATCTTTCTATTTTTCTTTCCCCTAAGGGTTTCTCTTTTTAAAATTTGGCACAGTATTGGAGTTTTTCCTCTTTGAAAGTCAGAGGTCTGCTTTGTTCATGTTCTTTCACATAAAAGACATCATCAATAACATCTGCACAGGCACTGGAATAATTAACCTTTTCATTTTTATTATAAGCAGATTTTTATGATTACATAGATGCATTTCTATATTAGTCAGAGGATGCAATCAAGATTGAAAGCATGCACTGCAAAGCAGCTACACCAACTGTCTCCATCCAGTCAGTCTCCTCTCCTGTCTAGAAACAGATCTGACAGATGACACATCACAGCAGACAGAAAAAACCCCAAACTCAAATATTTAAATGTGAATGTATTTTTTAGAAAATTACAAAGAAGTAAGAAGCCCAGCTGTGCCCTCGTGTAGAACTTTACCAACTGCCTGATTTTAATGGGTACCACAACATTGGTGGGGACGTGCTTTAAAAGAACAGGTTTTCCCTAGGTATGCCATCTTGAACATTAAATGCACACTTCACATACAAGTGCTTTAACCATAGTATGAAAGATAAGTAGCACAAAGAACATCTCCAGCAACATTTTAAAAAAGGATGTGCTACTCAGTAAGGCAGTTTTCCCTAGGAGAGCACTGTGTATGCTGCAGAGCTCTCACAGTGACAGGGCCCAAAGGTGGGGTGTCATACCTGTACCACACTCCCCACCTCTCCACATGTCATACCACACACTCCCCTTGTGCTCCAAATACACCTGTTGACCATGTCACACAGCTGCCTTGTGCCTTTATCCATCAGGGTCTAATAGCAAAATGGGAGGTAACAAATAAAGAACCAGTCCTCCAGGCTAACAGCTTGCCATATTGTCCTCTAGTAGTTTTTCTGGGGCATACTTGGCAGCCCTGCTGGGGTCACTGTCAGGAACCCGTCCCCACAGGCCCAGCCTAGACCTTTCTACCTCCTCACCTCATCCCACAGTGAGCCATGTGCTTCCCTCCATCCCTGGTTTTTGGCAGGATGCCTGGATGCCCACCTGGTTTTGGGTGCTCCAGATTCAGAAGACCTCAGACTACAGGAGGGCAGAGGGCACATCCTTTTGGCGGACATAGGCAAAGCAAGGAGAAGGGAGTACTTTGAGCAGTAAGGCCCATCTGCAACAAGTCATGTTTGCAACCCAACAAACGCCAGTTACCATTGCTGATATTCAACATAAATAATTTTCATTCTGCTCACAAAGGTCATGGGCTAATGTAGACCCTTAGAACCAGCACCCAAAGAACAGCAATCCCGTGGACCCTGTGGGGCTCCCAAGGCAGGATAACGTGGGGACTGTTACTCTCAGACCACCATAAAAAACTCAGAAATGTGGCATCGGACAGTGGGCCTTGACTGCCAGGGGTCTGAAAGACTCTACAACATCTAAACTTTTCTGGCTATACCTTTGACAGAAGACTCGTGAATTAAATGTGCTTTTTGCCTATAGCTTTTAGCTCCAGCCAACTCAGCCAGCTAATAGGGTAAAAGCAACACACAACTATCTAATGAGAAAGGCCCAAGGATAAAACGAGTTATCTAAGCTCCCTGCAGCACCTCGAGGCCTGTTCCTGTTTTCACCCTCACTGCAGGAGGAGCTCAGTCTGTTGCAGGCACAGCCCCTGGCCAAAACCAGGCTCCGGTATTGTTCCAGGACAAACCCATGAAGATTTTTTTTTCTCTAGACATGGGAGAACAAAGTTGGTTTTCTCTCAGGATGGTGCCTTCACCACATCGCCAGCTCTGGCAGGATGCATGCATTTCTAAGAGTCCTGGAAAGCATTTTTCCTTCCCTCAGAGCAAGTGGGCTAGACTGTGGGGGCAGCTGCATCTCTGCAGAGGAGTGCCAGGAGGACCAGCCAACACTGAAAGCCTTGTTTGCTAACACTGTTCTGTTGAGGAGGCCTTCAGCATAGCAACACCACTTCTGTACTAGTCAACTAGGCAGCGCTGGGGATACAATTTTAGGCTATCTAGGTGACACAGAGTATGCTGAATGGTGTATCCTTCTTGTGCATCCATTGTAGCCAGAAACTAGATAGGACAGTAGTGAGCAGCTCATCTTGTGCCGTCTTGTCTCTCTGAAGTATGTTACTGCTGCAGTTTCTGGAGAAGGTGAGGGCAGAGGCCTCTGAGATGCAGGCTGGTTAGAAGTAGATGGGAAGAGAGAGCAAAGACCATGAAATATGAGGAATGTTTGACTTTTCTCTCTCCTGTGTTTCAGTATACCAGCAGTTTTGGACAGTTCTGGTGCCTATGCTGAACCACTTGTTACCAGCTGAAGAAATAAGGGAAGGGGAGTCATGCAAACACAAGACCTGAGAATGCGATGTAGTTGTTGCTAACACACACTAGCTAGCTGGTGAGAAGCATGAGGTCATTGCTCAGCTTTACTTCATGAAGTGGGTAATTTTGTTTTCTATCTGCTATTGCTTGTGACATTAATGTGCTCATAATAAGCTTAACTCTTCCCGTTGCATTTGGTTGTATAGTACCTTGGCCTTGAAGGCGTTCCCAGGAGCACTGTAATAGGGCATTGGCCCCTGGATTTGAGACTGGCAGGGGTATATAGGTGCCTAGGCCCTACATTAATTATGTAATTTATCCCCATGACTAAGTCTGTGGGCTTTGCAAACATGAGCAATGATGGTCAGTGATACTTGCACATTAAAGCAATCCACTTATCACTGCAAAACAATTACTAAAAACCCCAAACAAACAAAATACAGTTTGCTCTTGCAGGATTAGGATCTTAGTACATATCCTCATGAGTGACTGCAGGACACTTTATGAGATGCAATAAACTTCTTAAGCACTCTTATGTTATCCTCCACAGGCCCAATCTGTGGCACATTTGTATCATACATGAATTAAGTCCATTAGAGATTTTTCAACAAAATCACCATAACAGAATTTTCAAGGAGACCTGGGCTTTTTAAAGGCATTGTTTTGTTTGTGTTTTAAATAGAGAGTAGTACTACTGCCTATCAATTCAAAGCACTCCATCCATTTGAAACTGCATGGAAAGCATGAGACTGATTTTAAAGTGGACATCATCTACATAAACACCAAGCCTGAGTTTTCAAATAGAGGTCAGGTCAAACATCTCAGCAAATGTGTTGGTTTGCTCCTTCTGAACCCTGAGGTAATCAAAAGATTTAAGATTGTCTCCTGAGGAAGGTAAAAGCTGTGCTTCTATTCAGACTATTCAAGAAACAGGGGAATTGGTAGACCTGCTGTTCCTTTTGTGCAGCAAAGAATGGGACTTCTGTTACTTTGAAACATTTGGAAATTAGATTAAAAGATTTTGCAAATGATCCAGTCATTAGAGATGCAGGAATTTTTAATTTGTAAAACTGGCCAAGTGACAGTGACTCCCTCAAGACCTTGGTAGAAAGAAGCAGTTCCAGAAGCATGGTCGCGCTGCAGGCACCTTTTGGAAACTGAAGGATATGGAGGCACTGAAGCATTGCTACAGGAGAAAGAGCCCAAATCTGCATCGAGAAAGTGAACCCTGCACAGATTGCTTCTGCGCTGTATGGCAGGAGGTATTGATTTCTTCACTCATGTGGAAATTATAAAGATGTTGTGTCATTTTTGCTTTAGTATTGTCCTGAAGAATCTCAAATAGTTTTGCATGCTGCAGGAGTGTCTGTCCCACTAAGTGCTGATACCAATTATGAGGGCAGAACAAACCAGATGGAAGCTCTTCTGCTTTACTGATTTTGAGGGATGAAGATAACACAAGCCTAGACTCTCTATATCAGCCTGTGCTTAGATGATTCCTCACACCAAAATTATTTTAGCTTTTTATCCTGTTACACTGGATAACACAAAATATACAAGAACCAAAAGATGAGAGGATGAAAGTAAACCTTTCCAGAAATAGTATGAAAAATGTGAGGCAAAGAGCTGTAATGCAAAGCAATCAGAAG
>JAVJGJ010000014.1:54761004-54777638 GCA_035590215.1 Microhierax caerulescens
TCTTGTAAGAATTAGCATGATGAAATCTATTGCATTGGAACAATGATGAATACCAGGAGAGAATGGGAAATCAAGCAGTATTTTTTTTGCAAAAAGCATGTTTTTTACCACTACTGAACTGTACATGCTATTGATAGGAAACAAGAGATTGTATTAACATCTGATTACAGCTGTCTAAACCAATGTCCTCTACTTTCTGAGACCACTGCAAATCTGTTAAAAGGTATGTGGAGAAAGAAACACTGGAACATTTGGAATGCATGTGTAACTTGATAGAGGCTTTGGCATGGCATTATTCAAAAAGCTGTAAAATACCTGCTGCAGAAGATGTTACCCGTTAGCCCTCTGCAAATCTCTGAGAACCATTAGCTTTTTGGAATTTGGCTGATTCTGAACAACAAATGATAGCTAACAAGTCTGGCAGTGCCAAGGAGATGCAGAACTTTCAGAAAGATTGTAGTTGCCAGCCCAAATGAAAAAGTATTTTTTGTTCTATACTCACTAAAGTTATGTCAGCAGTCATATTTTCCCTTACATCTGTCCACAGTCTCTTTTAGACACTCTTTTAGAGTCTTCCTCAAAAATGAAAAAGCTTCCAGATTGAATTATCTCTTGGCTGTGAGTAAAAAACCTCAATATTAAAGAAAGACAAAAAGGTAATTTATGCATGTAAGATGAGAGGTGATTGGGACGAGAAGGGGATGTTGACTCAGACAATATGAATGTTTTCAAAGCTCTTCCCCATGGTGCTGCTCCATCAGACTAGAGCCATAGTGCCAGTTAGCTCAGTCACCCAGGGTGAGGATCAAGGTTTGGTTCAGGATGCCCAGGAACCATAAATGCAGGCAGTAGGCTTTTGGAACGTAACAGAGAAGCTGTTATTCCCACTATGTGTTAAGCATAGGCTTCAGCCCTAGATATTGTCTCACTGAGCATACCAACGCACATTCATATTCAGAAATGGATCAACACTAGCCACTGACTGTGACTGAGTGCAGAATTCTCCCTTCCCCTACCCTATCATCCCCTCTCCTTCCCTCCCCTCTTTCTTTTTTTTCCCCCTCCCCACTCTGTTGTTTCTTGCCATGCCATCAGGTTGTATTTCAGGAGGGAGGAAGTGGGGAGAGGAAAATGAAAATTCCCTTGACCCAGGGCCAAGGACCAGATGGGAGAAAGCACGGTGCTTCTCACTTGCACTCTGCTCCTGGTCTGTGAGAAGCCAGCTCCACTTGGGAGTGCAAAGTGTTCATTCCTGCCAAAGCTCAGCCTCTGAACAACATAACTATCAGCTCTCAACTATTCAGGAAAAAACTTCCCAGTGATATCATTCCCTGTTCCTACCCCCATCTTTCCCTTCCCAAGCCAAATGAAATAATAGCAATAAACTACAAACATAGACACTGTATAATCATGTATAAATACCATCATCCTGGTAATTAAATTCCTTTAGTCTCTGAGCCTGAGGACCCCACACTGTTATAAGAAATGGTAAAGTTCTTCCTCTGACCACCACTTCTGTCCTGAAATTGCATGAGTAATTGCATTAATTCTTGTCCTGAAGTATTCTGGAATTTGGCTTTTCAGTTTGTCTGAGCACTTCTCAAGCAAACATACGAACATTGCTGGGACATGAGCTAGTACAGATACAGTGGCATAAAAAGCGCTGTTTACGAGAAAGCACTTATTTTGCTCTGGTTGCCAAAGTCGATAGCACCACAAAATTGAAGCAGGTCAGTCATGTATTTCCCATCATAAACTGTAACACCATGACAATGGTTTGCTTTCCAAGCACCATGCAACACATTTGGCTCTTTGTGTGGAATTTAGCAGAGCACAGAATGGGAAAGGATAGTCAGTAAATCTAAAAATGTACCTCTGGCATGATTCCACGGTTTAGAATCTTTAGGAGGAATATGGTTTAATATCGAAAGATCATTGAACTAAGGTCATTGAACTACTTGTTTTCCAGATGGACTGGTATTACTCTGCCTAAGCAGCTGTTCATGTGCGAGAGCTATTTGTTTAAGATGGCCTTGTTTCTTAATGTTTATGGACTATTACTTTTATCAAGACTTTTTTTTTGTATTTTTAAAAATGTTATTACAGTCTTTCATATTGGACAGTAAACGAGCAAGCCTTTCCTTGACATAGGTGGCATCAAATACTGTTTCCTTTTAACAGAGTAATTCGTAAAATAGCACAGAGATTACTCAATTTCCAGTTCTGGGAAATAATGCTTTTAGAAATTGCTCAAGAGTTGTAACTGAATATGAGCTTCCAATGCAGTACAGTGGAAAATAAAGTTAATCAGATTATTTTGGATAAAAAAATAGAGTTGGCACAGGAAAAGGCAATACCACACTATAACTTTCCATTTTGGTGCCCCTAATTTAACAAGAATGTTGAAAAATTGGAAAAGATGCAGAAAAAAGCCCCAAAAAGTATCTGGAATTTCAAGAAAATACTTAATGCAAGAGCCTGAAAGAGCTTAATGTGTTTGGTTTATGAAAACTCTATTTGAGGGTCAATTATACACTGACTGCAGTATAACATTATTTCACAGAACAGCCCGGGTTGGAAGGGACCTCAAAAGATCGTCTCATTCAACCTGGTCCATTTCCAGAGTAGCTGATATTAAAAGGCCATTTAATAAAACAAAAGAAGAGACACTGATTGATGAAGATGCATTTAAGATATTGAACAAACTGCCCTTAGAGCAAACTGCTGAGCAACACATTACTGTCTACATCTTCATCCATTAAATCAGAAGCAAATGCCTTCTCCAAAGATAGACTTTAGTCAGACTAGCCTCAGTGAAAAGGGGAAATTGTTGAAATCTAATCCATGTTGTGACATACAGAAAGATAAAAAGATTTTAAGGGTTCCTTCCTGCCTTAGGGTGCTGCAGTATCAAGAGCCAGTAATCCATATGAGAGGCAGTTAGCAAGTAATGAGCAAGATACAGCACTGCAATTCCCCTCCTCTTCAGTGCTTACCCTGCTGTGAACAGAGAGCTGAGAAGGCTCAGATCCTATCAAACAGCTTCCTGGCTATTCTTACAGCATTCATCTGGTGGTTTTTACAAGACAGGTGAAGCTGAGCTCAGCCCATGGAGGGCTGTGATCATACTTCACCAGCTCCTGACAGTTTTGGAAGACATTAATGTGATTAGCAATTCTTAGGTGTGTGAGTCGTGGGTGATGGACTCACATGATGATGGCCTGGCTATGTTTTTAATTAGCAGCAAGGCTAAGTTTAAGAAAAAGGCTGTAGCTGCTGGACCTAAGTCTAGTTGGGTGGTAAACTAGGAGCACACTAAAGAGCTGTGCCACACCTTTAGCTCCTCACATATGCTCGCCACCTGGTCTATTTGGAGGTATGAGGCAGATCTATGTAGCCACCTCTCTGCTCCTGGCAGGCTTGATGATGTTGGCTCAGTGGGTTGAGACATTCAGAAAGGCTATCAGAACAATACTGGCTTTTTTTCAGTTTTACAAAATTGGGCTCTGGGCAGTGTTCAGCTGCTCTAAATCATGGCTCAGACTAATGCATTGCTACCTGAAAACTGAAGAAGTAGAGGATTTCTCAAACTTTGCAATAAGCTTCCCTTTGAAAGGAAGACTGGAGACCAGCCAGACCCTGAATCTAATCTGAGTGTGTTGTATGAAACACCAGGTTTGGACTTTCTGGCAGGGTAAGCAGTACTGATAAGATTCAAGAAGGAAAAGTAGAATATATAACCCCAAGAGTCCTTTCCTGCTCTAGAGGAAGTGGTCTGAGGCAGACACAACTGCAGCAAGAAAGAGTGTTTTAGGCTGCTCCCAGAAGCAATCCAAAGAATTTGCAAGAACCTGTCCGAATCCTGGTATTAGACTGTGGTTAAAGTGATGAAGAGGTGTGTCTGGCATGCCATGAATTTGGGATGTCAGTAGTGACAAGCAAATGTGTTGATAGCCTGACTGGAGATGATTTCTCAGCGACACAAAAGTACTAAACTCTACCAGATTCTGCATTCAGGGTTATATGAGCAGATCACAGGAATTGATGCCTGGATGTGTAGCCACAATTCTGTTTTGTGCATTAGCTTTAGAGGAAATCACCTAGCCCTTGTTGGTAGACAAGGTGGTATTAAAGAGTTTATGTGAGCCGGAGAGGTTGGTGTTGCTGAAAGGAATGTGCATATCATGTTCAGTATCTCAATTATTTAAGACAAAAGGAGTACATACTTGTGCTTATGAGCAGGTACCTTTCTACTGCCTTTAGGGAAAGAATGATTAGCAACATAGCAAAAGTCATTAGAGCTGCACACTGGCAGATGCCCAACAAATGTAGTAATTCAGAGGAGGGGCTGCTTCCCTACCTCACCAGAATGGGAAGTGAGGTGGGTGGGGGCACCCTCTTTAAGGAGGTGAGGAGGTGAATTGGTGCAGGAAGGCAACAACCCTTTTTTCCTTCTTGCCTAAATCTCATGAGAAGTGATAGCAAAGAGATGTCTTTGCCACACTGCTTATGAGGTAGGCTAAAGAGATGTGGATAGAATTTTGCAATCTGATTATGTGTTGCAATTATAAAGAGCAGTATTATCAGGTGGAATATTGTGAAGGCATGAAAACCTTTTATCATCTGCAAAACATAGTATTAGGAAAGTCATTCAGTAGCTCATCTTCATTATTAATTTTCATAGCATCATTACTTTATATCAAGATATTTTATGCGATCTTGATTACTTTGGCACAGTTGGACCTTATCTTCAATATTCACAAAATTATTGCAGGTATATTCTTCATGTTAAGCTTTTTTCTCTCTGTGTCCGTGCTCAATAACACGGCTCAGTACTCGGGGAGGGTTCTTTGCATGTACTCATTCAGAACTAACCCAATCAGATAACATGAACTATGCATAGACGGGATTTCTGATTCCTCAGTTCTACTGTGGTTTCTGCCAGTAATGCCCAGATGTCTGGCTAATGACTTCTCAAGACATGGCTCCTTGCAGCCTATCATGGCAGGACTCACCCTACCCTCCAGCCAGGAGCAGGGCAGCCGGGGGGCAGGGGGCAGCAGGGCAGCCCCGGGCAGCAGGCACCTCCCTGGGGAGGGGGCCAGGCTCAGGCCAGGCTCAGTCCCTGGCCCACGGGTGGGGGTTTGGGCCAGGATGAGCAGGGCTCACGGCCAGGCACAGGCTGGGCTGCACCACAGAGGGGTCCGTGCCTCTGCTAAGGATCTAGCACCGAAGTCTCAGCTTCAAAGCAGCTCCTAAGGGACAGAGTGGACCCTGGCCATGGATGCCCCCTCAGCAGGGGTGTCCTCACACAGCCCTGGCACCAAAGGTGTTGGACGTGAGGCTCCTTGGCCATGGGGTGTGGGGCTGGGTGATGTCTGATGGGTCCCAGGCCAGGTCACGAGTCTCCATGGAGCTATTTCCAGGGTCCATGAAGCTCCCTAGCTTGGGGTGGGATGCATGATAGATCTAGCACCTGGTGGGCCTGGGCTGATATTGCTGGGAGTCATTCCAGAGTCTAGGGCAGGCAGCAGGGGCAAGGGAGTCAGGCCATCCCTGAAGAGCTCTAGGGGTATGGAGAGAGTTGGGGTTTCCCCTGAGGGGCTTCAGGGCTAGGCAGAGTGGTTCAGGTGCCACTGGGAACCTGAAGGAGTTCTGAGGAGGCTGGGAGCCAGGGACAAGCCAGGGGTCCCAGAGGGCTCGAGGTAGTGTTGAGTGGGTGCTGTGGAGAGCTTCAGGGCAGGCCTGCAGCTCTCAGACAGGGAGGATCACCAGGTTCTGCTCCCCATGGCACTCAGTGCAGAGCCCAGGGTGGCCCGAGCTGGCTGTTGGGCAGCAGGGGCTCCCCACAGGGGTGGCAGCCCAGGGCCTCACCATCCAGGGCTTGTCCCACCACCCCCACCAGGGAGTGGGACAGCCCAGGCAGTGGCAGCCCATGGTGGCAACAACCAAGGTCAGACAGAGCCCAGTGATCGTAGGTCCCTGGTGATGAGGCAGGTCCAAGGTCAAGCTGGGAAATCAAATCAGCAGGTCAGGGACAGGGTCCAGCTCCAGATTAGTGGCCCGTAGCCCAGTGCAAGTTGGGCTGCAAGGCAATGGGCACTGTAGCTCTGGCAAGGGCAAAGCTCTGGAGCCTCAGTTTAAAAGCAGATCCCACAGGGCAGAAAGGGACACCTGCCACGGCTTCCCCACAGCACCGCGCTGGCTAGGAGCCTCTTCCCACATGTCTGGCAGAAAGGGGGCTGCCCCCAGCTGCACTGTTTGTAACCTGGCCTTGAGCCCCGGGAGCAAAATCTCTGGGAGGGGAGGATGCATTTAGGGCCTTTACATGGGTTTTCTGGAGGTTGAGTTCATTTGGAGAGCAGGCTAATGCTTTTTTCCAGCTCTGTGATGTTTTTCTTCAGTGTTTATCTGTATCACTTACAGTATTTCTGTTATACCCCCTTTCCCTGTTTCTCAGCCTCATTCCTTCTTCGCCTGTGTTGCAATCATTTCACTTTGGATCTACTACCTTTCAAAGCATTGAACTCTTCTGTCCTCAGCACTCTGGTGTTTGTGCATGTCTAGTACTACCATCTAATACCACTACTAATGGCTTCAAGTAAAGCCATCAATATACTGTAGAACAGGCTAATTCTAATAGTGGCTGGGTTTGATGAGTTTGCTCTATAAAAAACATGAGACATCAGTCTTCACTGAGCCTATCATTTCAGCAGTGTCTG
The DNA here is from genome assembly GCA_035590215.1 of Microhierax caerulescens. Classification (NCBI taxonomy): domain Eukaryota; kingdom Metazoa; phylum Chordata; class Aves; order Falconiformes; family Falconidae; genus Microhierax; species Microhierax caerulescens. The sequence continues at coordinate 54,767,727 of JAVJGJ010000014.1, forward strand.
TTCTGAAGTTCTAAGCAAAGCACAATGACCTTGAATTTCACCTTGGCTTTCAGCACTGATCAAACATATGACTTGTCCTACCCTTCCAACTTCACTGCATTTTAGTGGTTTGCATTTTGTAGTTTTATGCAGATGAAACCATTTTGGCTTTGTGCCACTTACTGCAAGTCTAGGCAGAGCGTGCCAACAATAAAGATACGCTATGACAGCAGATATCTTTAATCCAAATATGTTTGCTAGTGTTCAGTGTCAACAGCATAAACTAAGGAGTCTAATGCTAGATCATCCAAAAGTAACATTTTGAAATTCATCTCTTATCCTTAATGTCCAGTTGAAGAACATGATGAAAAAGAACATGATTTTTATTCTTCCACCAAACACTGATTTGAACCAGTTGATCAAAATCCCACCCATTCTTAGGCAAATATTCAAAAAGTGCTCAGGTAAATTATGTGCAAGAGTAAGTAGTTTTCCCATTAACCTCACAAAAAATGTTCAAAAATGTTACAAAGCAGAGCTTGTATCTATATAGATATTAAATACATACATCTATGAATATACATTTTCATGTATTTTTTTAAACACATGTATACCTAGCTTGTATGAGGTTAGTGTAAATCCTGAACTGTGTTACCTGTTGTATCCATACATTCTCAAAGCAATTCTCCTAGTGATGAGCATACGATTTTTTTCTTTCTGTTCTACAGCAATAAAACAACTGTACTATTAATAATAGGAGTATACTGTAGTAGGGAACAGTAATACTATAATCATATTATCGTATTGTGACTGCAGTGCCCAATAAAAGGCAACAAATTTGGAATGAGCATAAGACTCTGAGATTACTTTCTTTAACTGTGTATGTCACCTGTCACTTCATGAGTAACAAGGTAAGCAGCAAACATCTGAAATGGCAGCTCTTCATACCACTATAATCTGATGTTGTCCTTTTGCTATAGCAAACTGAAATTGTCTCTCCCTCAGTTTTCCCATTTCCAGTGATTTCATTGTACCTTGAAATTTCTCTCTAGGTGGTTCCCCTTCAGCCTTTGCCTGCTACCCTGTTTACCCAGTTTCTAGGGTGTATGGATCTGGAAAAGATGGCAGGATTTGGCACTTAACTGGAATGCACCCTTCCTACTTTCAACACCATCTCATACTTCACTGCCAGTTCTCAGGAACTCTTTGTGTTTGTGTTATTGGTCCAACCACATTGCCATACAGTTTGTCCCTTGCCTGTGTTGAGTAGCAACGTCTTCAGGCTGTTTGATTTCTTCACAACGTTACACAATGCTTTTACTTCCTCAACTTCTCCAGAAGTCTTGAGTCACTTATTCAGTCTCAGTAACTTCTAGTTTTGCTTGTCCAATTTCTCCTTGGTTGTTTAGGCCTCTTAAAACTCCTCCACAGCGCTTAGAATCAGTCTGCGTTGTCCACCCACTCTGCAGAGGGATATCTTTAGCATTACTAGTTACTTATCTGGCACAGTCTCCACATTACCTTAGCTGCCCCCTTTGCAGAGCTTTCCTTTTTCTTATCTGGATAACAGCAGGATTGACTTGCACTTAGTTCTTTTTTTGGCTTTACTATAACTTTCCCCACAAATACCTCAGTTTAGCTAAGTGTGTATGTCTCCATGAGGGAAACATACATTGTCAGCAGTTATATGTGTATCAGCCAACATACCAGCCTTGGGAACTCCTCCAGCCAGTAGGTTACAATAATTAGTTGTTACAAAAAAAAAAGTTACAAAAAGCAGAAGCCAAACTAGAAATTACGAACTGAAGGCTACAGCTTACCTGTATAAACATTCTTGCCTTGCTGCAAAGGTGTCAGCTGTGTTTAAAAACTGGCATTGGCTGATTTAAAAAGACAATATCAGTAGTAATAGAAAAATTACATGTCACTGACACAGTGTTCAGTTAAGCAGAGACAGTAATAAGTCACATGATCAGCTAGTGTATTTGTGGCATTTTTGGAAAATGGTTCAACAAAGACCTGTAGCAATGTTTTCCCTTTTCCAACTCCATATTTAAACACTCCTTGTGCTCCCAGCTGTTTTCCAGCTTTTGTCTGTTCAGTAACAGAGAAAAGAAGTTTTGATATAATGGAAAATGCCATTAACAGGTTAACTTTCAACTTTGCCCTGAACTTCTTAAATGACTGATTAACTTACTTCCTGACAGTTTATAGAAGAAATGAGGGTTGTAAACAGGACTGCTTACTTCTTTCTTATCACTTAAGTATCTGTTTAATTTATTCATCACTCACACACTAACTGCCTAGAAACAATGCAGGGTGAAGTGCTTGCAACCATGAATTCCACAAAGTCATGCACTAGTTGAGAATCAGGATAAAGGCCAAGAAATCACTAAGTCCTCCTAAAGCCCTAAGTGTGCAGTCAACAGTTCAAGTGATGCCTATAGGCACTTTTCACTAAAGTAAGTGGCTGGCTTTGTCCCACCAGCATGACACCCAGGACTGAATGTGTACTGGATGGGACCTTTGTATTCGATCATATCAGAGTGAGAAGTGAAATGACTTAGTAGTTTGTATTGCAGTTTATTTAGAAACAAATGGAAGCCCCTTCCTAGCATGACACCAGTTTAAAAGAATGAGGTCTCACTGAGAAGGCACCTCTGCCTTTGGCCCAGGTCAGCAAGAAGCAACCAGGCAGCCCTGTCCTGCTGAGCCTGGGTAGCTCCTCAACAGCTATGTTGATAAGGCAAAATAATAGCAAAAACAGAGCAGGGGGGCTGGGACAGAGTTTGCATCCAGTCACCTTTGCTTTTCCAGCCCAAATGAACAGTGTCTTAGTTTTTTTCTGGATCAGTGAGGAGAACACTCAGGGAAAGCCCAGGGTAAGGCCTGAGTGTAGCATGAGATCTAAACCATGTCTTTGAGCTTCTCCGAGCATGCAGCCAACATCACTGTCACAGGGCTGTTTGTTTGGTTTTTTTTTAAAAAAGGTACCTAATGACATCTCTTCTCAGTCTCCTCTGTGAATTAACACAGCCTTTGGCAAACAAACAAACAAACAAAACCAATGAAAAACCAAACCCTAAGCCCCACCATTTTGTATGGCAGAGGTAGAACAAAAAATATTAATAGCTCTCAGGAATCTGCTTCAAAGATGGAACCCATTTCTGTATTCTTCTCTATACCCTTCCAAATCTAGTGAAAAGATATATGAAGGATTACATGAAGGTTGACCCTGGCATAAGAAAAATACATTACTGCATTATTTGACAGCAAGGAAAAATTGCTTCCTGCCTGTGTAATATTGTCTTCATCATTAAAACAACCTGCTTTATTATAGTATTACTCTGTAGCAAAACCACTTTCTACGTCTCTCAAGCTGGCTGTGTTAATAAAAAGCCTTCTATTTGCCCTTGATGTGTGCGATGTGATCCTACTGATTACTCTGAAAAGAAATTCCTTCTTGTAGTGTAATTCTCTGGTCTGTATTATCATACTTTTGGGTCCTGCTTCTCAACGCTGAGCCAAAGGCTAGTTAAAGTAGAGGTATCAGACAATGGTTCAATGGGACAATCTCAGTAAAACTTCTCTTGCTCTTTGAACAGAGTATCAATGATGTTTGAGGAGCCTTGATTATCCCTCCTTGAGCTCTGAAAAGTCTACAGAAAAACTGTGATGCCAAAGTTCAGTCTGGTGTTTATCATAGCTGTAACAGGGAGAAGCAACATCAGAAGCACCCAAAGGGATAAAAATAGACTACTTTCATTGTCAAAAGTGATGGTGTATGCTCAATGTCCAGGGTGATCTCATGTCACCAAATAGCATACATTTACACCAAAGAGAAGAGATGCATACTCCTCCTTCAGAGGAGGACTGCCAGAGGTCCTTCAAAGGACCAGAGAATGAGGAGAGGAATGAACAAAACTGGAAGTTGGCATCTTAAAAGAGTGAATTTTTTTTTTGCAGGCACATGCCTGCAAAACCTTGTGTAGGTCCCACACCGGGTAGTAGAATAGCTGTGTCAGTTTGATGCCGTGAGTGCATGCTACTTTAAAGATGACATTTTACTAAATCAGTGAAATTCTTTGAGGATTTTACATGGCGTGAGGTCACAGCAGCTCAGTCAGTGGTGGGACAGATATTTCTGCACTATGTTCATTGTCCAGACATACCATAAGAAGCAGTAAATTTTCTACCCTGACCAAAGAAGAAGTCTCAATGGGAGCTACACAAGGTTCATTCTGCTGGCTACTGCAGTTGCACCACTGCTCAGGGACAACTTGCTGTTTCCATTGTTGCCTCCAAGATGCTACTGTTTTAGAGGTGCTTATATGGTAGCTAGTTATGGCTGAATTAATTTCACAGCCTTTTAAAAAATTATTTTTCAAGTGTTGCGTGATCCTGCTAAAATGTTATGGTAATCTGTTAAATAGCGCTGTACAGTTTGGACTCTGAACTTATTTTGCCAGATGCAATGGTTGTAAGTTTCCAATTAACTAAAAATTAAGCATTAACTGGAATACCTTAATTGAAAAAAATATTAAAACATTTTAATTAATTTTAACAATTAGAAATTAGTAAGTAAATACTAGTAATTGTCTCCCATAAGGCTGTAACTTGACTTTCTTTCTAAATATTTGTAATGCCTAGGGCCTTTCTTAAATCACTCAAGCATAACAATTTCTTTCAGCCACATTAACTTTCTGTAGCGTTACTGAACTTGTTCAAGTATAATTTGCTTATGTTATGCCTTTTTGCTTACTCACATGACTAAAGTACTTTTCTCTCCACGCAGTGGCATTACTAAGTCCCTGGGTTACAGCGAAACATGCTAGGAATACAGATTATAGCTTTCATATTTTGTTTCTGTGGGCTAGGAGCTGCTATTGCTGCTACTGCATCAAATGAGTGGAAAGTCACTAGTCGAGCATCATCTGTTATCACTGCAACCTGGGTTTTCCAGGGTCTTTGGATGAACTGTGCTGGCAATGCGCTGGGTGCTTTTCACTGCAGACCTCACCTTACCATCTTCAAAGTGGAAGGTAAGTAAGTGTAATTTTACTGGAACATACAGAGAGCTATGTGTATTGCAAGATGTGAGCCCGATGAGAAAAAGACTATTTTGGCTTGTGCAAGAGATTATGATTAAAGCATTGTGATGAATATAAGCGAAGGATATTGTAGGCAGAATGTCAGAAACAACTTTGCGGGAAAGATATGTATTCCAGAAAAGACAGTAAGCTCTACTTGTGGTTGGTAGCACATGATAAGTATACCGGACAGCGTTCCAGTAAATACACTATCAGTAACAAACCACTGGTAGCAAAGAGATGGACTAAAGTGTCTTCCAGCTTTAATTTCCATGCAAAAATAAGCATCCTGCTTGCTGGATGAGGAGAAGAGGAAAGACAGCAAGGTCTGTGACACCTACCAGTACTCTTTCTAGTATCTGATGAAATTAGATAGCAAAGAACTGCATCCATGAATACTATGCAAATATTCATATGCTGGTAATTAGGAGTGCATGTATGTATTTTCTGTATCACAAGCTAATGTTTTAACATTGAGAATCAAAGGTGTGCTGTTTCATAATGTCCATTTTAATGGAAAGCGTTGGATTTGGAAACCATCTATCAGAGCGTAAAAACAAATGGGAACTTCTTGCTTTGTATCAGGAACAGGTTTTCTCAGAGACAGGGACTAACTAAAAGTTTGCTACACAGTATGTTTTCTGTTTTGCTCCGTGTGTAAAGCAGTGAATGAAGAGGTTTGTTTTCCATTTGCTGTTAAGCCTTGAGATAGTAGGGAAGATAGTGTTTTCAGTGAAACAGTCTGTAAGCATTCATGAGGGCAAGGACAGGGGGACTGCTTTCTCCTGGATGTGGGCAGCACGCAAGCAAGATGGAGTCAGGCTGGAGAAGGAAAAATCGATTAAGACGCTGGAATTTTAGGCACATGGAAAAGAAATCCAGGCTAGACAGAACCAGTCTTCCAAAGCTTTTATGAGATCAGAAAGAGGTACAATTCTAAGATATTAACAGGCAGCAGCTGAATGAGATATAAAGTGTACTGTTGCACGGTTGTTACCATATCACATAAACAGGGTCACAGACGCACACCACACCTCACACACACATGGAAACGTGGAAACATGGGGACCTTACAGATCCATACCTTTTCTTGCCTCTCACGCCCCTGCCACATCAGACTGTGTGCTGAGACATACAGATCAACATACAGAGGATTTTGAGATAAAACTCAGTATCATTTTTGTACACATTTTATCATGCCCTGCTCCAAACCATCACAAATCTTACATGAGGGATGTGAATGGATAAGAATCATTCTACTTCTTTTAAAGAATGCTGTTCATCAAAAATGGCTTAAAAGGCATAGAAATTCACACATATGCTTTAGAAGTGAATATCATATATCTTTGCAAATAACCATTTATGCATTAATTCTGCTGAGATTTAAAGAAAAAAAGCACCAGCTTTTCTGAGGTACACATGACCAAATTTTTTTAAGCAATGTAAGGTACTTCAGTAACTAGAAACTGCCATTATTGCTATTATTAGTAGTACAAAAGCTGCTTTCAGAACAATCAGCTGTAATCCATTTGCCACTTTGTGTTGTTACTATTATTTGATCAGTAACAGATTGAAATCTGAATAAACAAAACACACATCACGACGTGTGCATTCATTAAATATATATTTAAGCATCTGAGTAAGATTTTGCTTATTTGCTGTTTAGAGTAACATAGACAAGAAATTCACAACAAATTAAAGTACTGTACTCTTGTTAAAGTAAGAGAGTAGCAAGTTGCTGTACTGACATTTAGGAAGTCTAATTTTAACCTGCCGGTGCATGCACCAGCAAAGGGTAATGTTACATGTAGCATAAACACTACTCAGAAGGAGTGAGGCATTTTGTCTGGAAAACTTGCTAAACATAAACTCCTAGTAATCCAAGGAAAACAAGAGTTCAACAGGGAAAGAGCTTTGCACTCTCATTCCATCCTACATTGTAAAACAATAAAATGCTCAGATTAAAGAAGTACATCGTTATTATTGACAAACTGACGTCAGGGTGGGCTGGTAGTATAACTTTTTCTTCTGCACATTTATGATTTTATGGAATCTAGTTGCATTTTATCCTATAGCCAAAGATAACTGTTACACAAGCTCCTCACTCCATTCCTACCTATCCATCTTCAGGTTACCCCACAGAAATCATTAGTAGTAAATAACGTAAGTCACTTTTACACCAAAGCAGATTTATTTGATCGTTAAAGTTTTGATTGTATTTTGGGGATGATTTTACAGGAGAGGCTTCTATGCAAGCTTTATGAAGTTTTAAGATTTTTTTATTATTTTCACAGTAAACAGAAAACAGACTCCAGAGGTCTTTCTTTGAACAGGATTACCCTACGGTCATAGGGGTTATGTAGGTATTTGCCTGAACTGACTTTCAGCTACAGGACTAGTTGTGCTGATAGGAGCACAGCCAAGGCAATAAGAGCTCACCTTCTGCAACCCAGCCCACCTACAGATCTTGAGGCGTTCGTGTTTCTGAAAGTCTGGATTAGCACAGCCACACTGCTAACAGTATACAAGCTAGCTGGGCTCCTGTCAAATGTACATGTACATTCACATGTACAGCCACAGTGTACTCCACTGCAGTGACCGAAACATTCAGATGGAAGATCCTGGGAGGAGTACAATGTATTTAATGTAGCACAGATAGTAATACTGTTGTCGCTACAGTCATTTAAGGCAATGTTTGTGGGAAGAAGCGGTATCTTTTATTAAATCAGCTGCTTTGGGAGAAGTACAAAACAAAGTCATTCATCAGATCTGACACAAAATACAGCAAGCTAAATGTTATCTGGGAACATTGCCTTTTCAGTTAACTTGGTTATGATTATCAGTGTACTGGATATACTCATGGAAATTATGGGATCAAAACCAAGGGACCATTATGCACAGGCATAAACTCAGTGTCAACAAATGCCAGAAATTAAAATTAGCAGAAAGACAATATTGTTTAACAAAACCACTAACCTGTGATTAACCTCTCAGTCCTTATCAGTAAGAAAGACCCTCAAGACCCTTCAAAGGGTTAGCCTGAGAGCTAAAGCTCCTGACTTCACTGGAGTCAAAGCTATGATGGACTCCAGAAAGATACTGTTTATGGCAGTGTTTCCACCCACACTGTTTCCTGCTAACTCCTCAGTGCTCTCTCTACTTGCAGTAGTTACCGCTGTTCTCATTCTTCTCATGTTTATCATCCTGGTTTTTACAATCTCAGAATTATCCAGAGTTGACAAAAACTAACTTTTAGTTGCCTAGCACTGCTTAGACACTTTATTTAGGTATTTTGCCTTTGGCGATGCTACAGAGAGCTGTTGCATTCACATAAGACACAGAATTGTAACTAGCAAACTTTATTGTGCCCACATCCCTTTTCTGTGACACTTCCCTCAGCTGTCAGGGCAGCTACTAGGCTTCTTCAAACAAAAGTTCAGCATCTGGCAAGCCTAGCCTACAGCGCTCTTTCATGACTCCTCTGCACTCTCTGATTTTCCATACCATACATTCAGGAAGGTGTAGCAGGAAGTAGAAGAAAAGATTCCTTGAATCTTTGCTTGTTAGAGCCTCGGATCTTCCGCAGGGATCTCTTAGTCTTGCTAGTGCCTGTTTTGATGGAGCCAGGTAGGGCAAGTAGTGCTATCCCGACGGTAGCCAATATGGTAATGCCCATGCATTCTGGGTCACACTGGCAGGCAGATTCAGAGCTCCCATTTCACGAAGCTGCCACTGTAATGCACTAAGGAGCGGAAGGAAGCTGAAACAAGGCAGCTACTATTGCAGCACTGGTACCCAGATCAGCCTTGCATAGTCAAACACCAGTTGAGTTCAGCGGGGTGTGGAGAGCAATTCCAGCCACACTTTGAGGTGACACTAGCAACTTTCCCAAAGGGCTCAGCCTAGAGCAGGAAGGGACTGACATGAGTTTCCCTCACTAGTCAGAAACTTACTGCCAAGGAAAACACACTGGCCATTTGATTGCTGCCAGCTGACAATGACCTGGCCAGATATCTGTGTGGCAGCCAAGGCCAGGCTTCTCCTGAGCCTATGAGGAGGCAACTTGCTGCTAAATCCCCCAGTAGCTAATGTTGCTGCTCCATACACATCACAAGTGGCGTTACATGGGGGCAGGCTGAGTGAGGACTGGGCCCAGAGAATGCACTCCTGCTCCTCCCTGCCTACCTGCTGCCCGCTGCCTGCCAGGTGCCCATGCCCTGCCCACACCCTTCCCATTGCCCACTGCCTGCTCCCTGCCTGCTTTCCCTCTACAGCTTGCTGCCTGCCCACTGCCCACCTGCTGCCCGCTCCTTGCCTGCTCTTTGCCCACTGCCTGCCCTCCCACTGCTCTCTCCCTGCCTGCCCACTGCCCACTCCTTGCCCACCTGCTGCCCACTCCCTGCCTTCTGACTGCCCACCCGCTGCCCACTCCCTGCCTGCTGCCTGCCCACTCTCTGCCCTCCTGCTGCCAGCTGCCCACTGCTTGCCCTCCCACTGCCCATTCCGTGCCCATTGCCCCCCTACTGCCCATTTCCTGCCCTCCCGCTGCCCACTCCCTGCCCGCTCCCTGCCCACTCCTATCTCCCTGCCCGCTCCCTGCCCTCCCAATGCCCTCTCCCTGCCCGCTCCCTGTCTTCATGATGCCCGCTGCCCACTCCCTGCCCGCTGCTTGCTCCCTGCCCGCTGCCTGCTCCCTGCTTGCTCCCTGCCCGCTGCCTGCTCCCTGCTTGCTCCCTGCTCCCTGCTCACTCCCTGCCCACTGCCCGCTGCCCACTCCCTGCCCACTCCCTGCCTGCTGCCCACTCCCTGCCCACTCCCTCCCCGCTCCCTGCCCCCTGCCGCC
>JAVJGJ010000014.1:54798783-54819745 GCA_035590215.1 Microhierax caerulescens
CCCATCCCTGGAAGTGTTGAAGGCCAGGTTGGATGGAGCTTTGAGCAACCTGGTCTAGTGGAAGGTGTCCCTGCCCACGGTGGGGAGGTTGGAACTAGATGACTGGGCACACTCCAGAGAAGGTATGTCTTGGGGACAGCCAGTTGGTGTGGCCCAAACTGAGCCATAAAGTTGTACAGCTGGCAGCCAGCGTCCCACCCCAGAGCTCATTGCTTGGACCTTCTTTACAGAGAAGTATGCAGGTACTGAAAACTGCATGAACTTCTCTAAGACTGCTTCAAACTCATTGTCTCATTCGAGGCTACAACTAGGACACCTGCCCGCTCTCTGTAGAACAACAGCTCTTGTCTGCCCACAGCATGGCAGACGGGCACACTGCCCTGGCTGAATGCCCACTGGGGAATTCCTACCCCATCAATGTGCCACCGAGACGTAGCAAGGGCAGAGAACTTTATTCATAGAGATTTCGCTGCCACTTTTGATCTTTAAAGATCTTTAAAGTTTTCTTCTGTCTTTAAAACACTTTTTAGTGTGAAAGGAGTGCTTTAGGCAGAATGACAATGTCACACATATTACAGCCCTTCAAATATGAATCATCCTTTAAGATTTTGGCTCTAAGTCTGTATCTAGGTATTTTTCAGAAAACATTTGTGCCTGATCCCTCACAGGAGAGGGCAGTTGGGAAGCTTCAGGTCACAAACCATGCTTCAGGTCATGTCAAATCGTGCTTTATAGTGTTGGACAGAAAGGCACCTCTTTCCAGACTGGCTGAATACCACTTGCATGTGCCCTGGATGCTTCTGTGGTTCTTTATCATCCCCAAATGCTACTCTCACGGGAGCTTTTGAAGGCTGAAGAAAGACCCTCCAGATAAAGCAGCAAGGTCTCCTGACCCTAGCAATTTAAAGTAACTTAGCCCTGGTTTCCTTCACTTTCTGAGAGCTTTCAGCCTAAAAACACACGTGAGGGGTGTTCAAATCTCACCCGGTACTACACGGGGACATGGAGAACAAGCCAAGTGTCTCTGCTTCGGTTTCGTTACCAGTGTCGCGCAGTCCGCTCCTGCAAAATGGGTGTCCCGGGCTCTCCCCATGGATTCTTTGGATCTGCTGCCCCCTAAAGGCCATTCGGTGAATTACGGTGTCGCCCTGGACGTCAATCAAGTCTTCATGCAAAATCAATTCCGAGTTGGATTCCCTATCTGGAGTGGTGTTTGAGCTCTGTGAAGGAGAGGAATAAATACTTTAAGGGTTATTTCTTGATGTAAGAATGTTTAAGTAAAGTCACATGTTTTACCAGCAAGCAGAGGGTTTCATGATAAAATTTATCTAAAACTGAGTCTCAAGCATAGATGTGTTTGGAGTAGTACCTTATTGTACAGAAAAGCGAAACCCAAAAGTGAACTGGCTTGTCCAAGGCAGAAACCAGGATCTGGTCATCCTTGCTCCCAGCCCTGTGCTCAGAGGAGTAAGTGATTCTCCTCAAACACACTGGGGCATTCAGCCTCTCAGGTGGAGCTGCAGTATTGCTACAGTTTTGTGTGATCCCAGGCAAAGAACTTTCTGCTGTAGCAGAGTCTGGGCAGACTGTGTCTTATCTCAGATGGTGAATTGCTCCTTCAGATGAGATGCTCAGGCATGCCATGAAACTGAGACCTTCAACTGAGGTGTTGGATTCCCACTGCACCCAGTGGATAAAGAGAAGCCCAAGCTGGAGTGGCACACTAAGAAGCTGGTCACTTTGTTTGCTCGATTAGGGGGGGGCGGGGGAAAGAGGCATTTAAAGTTCACCTGCTTGCTATTTGGGCAGGCCATGAGAAATAGCATAATCTCTAAGCATAGTTGTAATCTGAGTAATAAACATTGTCAACCAGCATTTGTGCCGAACTTGCAGACATCTCTGGAGGGGAGGGGATCAAATTGTAGGTAAATTAAGTACCTCTCTCCAGTGCTCTCTGCAAGAGGAGCACAGGGCAGTTACACTCCTGAATTAAGTGGGATGAATCGGGGCCTGAGAGGAGGGCTCATCTAACTTAGAAGGGAACAACTGAGGTGTTTAAGCATAGGTCATCTTAAAAGCCCTTAAAATACCTGAGACTTTCCACAGTCCTGAAAAATACGATAGAGGAGACCCACATCCCACAGTCAGGGCACTACAGACTGGCTCTACCAATAGCCAACATGCTCTCCCACACATGCTGACACGTTATAATGGGATGTGAAAAATTTAAATTCAGTTTCACGACAAAAACACTGAAAAAACCCTACCTTAACATTCATAATTATGTCTTAGAGCCATCACTTAGTATCTGGAAGAGATCCAAACCAAATTATATACAATAAGGTCCTGGACAAGTTGCTTTAGCAACAGCTAGTGAGGGGACATAAACCACCCTGCAAATTTGCCCTGAGAGCACCATCTTGTCCCCAGGAGTGCAGAGGCAGCCCATAATTCTTCGGCCGTTAGGAAGGTACCGAAGCTATGCATGCACACAGCAGCCAGCCCAGCTGACCACGCTGCTCAGTGCTCTCAGTCAATAGCAAAGCCATTGCTACTGGCAACCTGCCAGAGGTATGAGTCACACAGGTACTGCAAAGGAAATCCTCTGCAGATCTTCACCCTCTTCAAAGCAGACAGAATGAATTCCAAATTAAGCCACCTCGGTGATTTAGGTACTTTGGACAAGATCTGAATCTTGAGCTACTGTATGCTTTCATGAGGGTGCACCTCCTTTGTTCTTCAAGCTAATCCTGAATCCAGTTCCAGTGTTTCTTAAGACTGCTCAGCTTTGCTTTATGCACCTGCCCTTCAATCTTCTGCTTAACTCCTTCTGTTAATGAGAGTACTGCCACATACCTTGCACTTTCTGAGGTCAGCCCAAAAATATAAAGCCCATGCAAGCAACAGAACATTCAAACAAATGAGAAATTGTTAAAATAGGTGAGAGAGCAGATATTGCCGAAGGTGTTTTGGAATGGCTACAAAACATTACACATAACCAGTTTTGCAAGAACTGGGTCCAGAGTATCTGCAGAGTCCAAACCTCTGTGAGAACAGAGAACAATATACAGTAAAATGAGATATCCTGAATACAGTTAAGTATTATTTACAGAAAACACTATGTTCTTTGGCAGGTGATGGGGCCACAAAGAGGTGTTAAAATGGGGAAGGATATAAGATACATCTTCTAACTTCATAGAAAGTTGAATAAAACCAGTGAGATTTTATCACTTGTAGACCCAATGCATCCTACAGCAGTAACTCAGCCCACTAAATAAGGAGATAAATGGGTTAGTAATTAAGTTCATTAGAAAGCACTGTTCAGAGTACAGCTGGCTTGCAGGAAAACTGTTCTCAGAGGTACATGACAAACCTCAAGATCACTCAAGATTAGCCAGTCCAGGATTCCTTGTTCATATAAATGTGCAGAAAGTGCAAATAACTATTTCTTCCGTCAGCTAGATCACTATCCTGCAAATGTAAAGAAAAAGGTCTTACCTTCTTTCAAACACTGTATGATTGAAGGTATCGTGTTGTCACAGCTGAAGATAGAAATCCTACACTGTCCAAAAAATGGATGCAAAGAGGATAATAAGAATTAAATAACTAATTTCTGCTCTCCCTACTGTCAAGAGAAAGAAAGGGGCAACTTGCCCCACCTATCTCAGGCAACCATTTTTGGATATCACGTCCTCTCCCTCTGTTGTCTCTGTCTTGTCTATAAAGAGAGTCTAGAGAATTGGCATATACTATCCCCTGAAATTTTAGTCTGCTTAAGTTGGACTAGATGAGAAGCATCTTAACAGTGCAAGTTTCTTGCCTGGTGTTTTATCCTGGAGCTAGGATGATCACCTCTTGCAAGGGAAGTTTAGTTACCTGTCTGTGACACTGGCAGATGGTCCATGTGTGCTGTTTGTAACGGTCATTTGGTATCCAGGCACCTTCTGTAGCTGTCTGGGCAGGTAATTTTATCTCCATAATCTGAGAGGACTGGCTGTGGAGTCTGTAAGTTATGTTCCCATGTTGCAAAGCCTAGTTTTAGTAAAGGTTTCCAGGGATTAAAGTGCCCTGTACTCGAGCCAAAAAAAAAAGGTCTTGGTAAATTTGAGAAGAAAATTCATAGAGGCGTAGTTTGGTTACCTCGGGAGCATTTGGTACCAGACCAGTTACCCAAAGTATCACAAGTGCCTCAGCTGAGAGCTGCTGAAGCACTACCATGTCAGGGTCACCACGACCCTGGCTTCGACTAAGCCCTGAAGGTACCACAAGCATTTTCCCCTCTATCACCTGGGGAAAAAAATCTGAGTTTAAATAAAGGTTTAAATGCTCCATGTAGGAGTGCCTCCACAGAGCGTTCAAGGTCAGAGAGATGAACCTGTGGCACTGTCGCAGATTTGAACTCCAGGCACTTAACGCGTGCACTGCTCTGCGGCTTTGCCTTGTTCCCCCTCGTGCCTACGGAGACCACCCACTAGAAGGGCTGAGCAGAAGGTGGGAGCAGCAAGTCACACTAGTGCTGGGATGTTCAAACATGGGATACTTGTTGATCTTTAAGTCCAACGTGTTTAGTTGATTGTGTAGTAGATGTCAAATCCTACTTAGGGAAAGTAGGGAAATCTTTTAGTAGTAGTTTTTAGAAAGTAGGGAATCTTTTTAGAAAGAGAAAGTATAGTAAGTATATTGGGGCAACTGAAAGATCTTCTCATAAAAAAAAGATAAATACAGAAGCCATTGAGAAAAGATACAGAATTGTGTTTCAAATACTGCAGGTCTTAGGTATGAGAAACAAAATGATATGAGGAAAACAGATGCTTTCATGTGCTCAGAAGGACCACCAACCAGGTCACTTGCTATGATTTACTTTTAATTCTGCTGAAAGGCTGAAATGTAATAGTACCTGGAGAACTGATGTTTGGGAGGTCAAGCAGACTCATTCATCAATTCCAAATAATAAAAGCAGCATTTACCGAGTACTGTCAAGACAAATACATAGGGAAAAAATGAGCAGGTGTAACAAATCAATACCATGTCAGCTCAGCTTTTTATAATGGCAAGGGAAAAGCGGCAGAATGTCTCAAATGTACCCAGGTCTCTCCCCTGCAAGAGTGATGGTGTGCCTCCTGCCCAGGAAGCAATGTGCCACCAACTATTGCTGCAAACGGAGCTTGCCTTAGAAACGATGGGGAGGGAGAGCTTTATAGGTCCTCGTGAGAGGGAGGCAGAGATGGCCATTTTATGCTGTTACCCACATGTTTGTTCCCGTGTTTCTCTCTCGTCAAAATGGGAATTAAACCCCTTGTCCAAAACACTTTTGCACTCATTTTACAATTACGATGTAGCTGAGACACAAGGAATCCTCAAGAGCAGAAAATCATGTTTCCTGAAATATAAGGTGTGCTGTCATAGAGGGTAGAATATAACTTGCCCTGTAATATCTGAAACTCTTCAACACGACACAGAGATAGCTGGGCTTAGGAAAGGGAAAAAATAAAGAGTAACTAGGTGGGGTAAAGTTGGACAAGTCAGTATAGAGGGAAAGAGTGATCCATATCCTTGGCTTAGGGCTGTGAAAGGGAAGAAAATAAATACACAAGAAAAACAAAAGTGATGACAAGAGTAAAAATGTAGCGAAGGACTTCAGGTAGGAAGTGAAGCGAGTGAAAAGCTGTTCCCTCCTCCACAGAGATGCAGTGAGGTACAAATGAATAGATGTAAAAGCCTGTCAGATACCTTAGCTGAAGAGCATCATGACGGTTTGACCAACAAATGCTCAGCCCTACTCCGGCAAAATTTGCAGTAGAGCCTACCCAGGAAAAGCATTATATGTAGGACAAAACCACTCACACCAGAGCTTTCTACTACCTCACCAAACACCAAACAGAAAAACCCCATCCATTTCCATACAGATCACTTTGCACAGAATATATCTGTCTCAAAAACTCTCATCGACTCCTCCCTTTCCACACCAAAAAATGTGGCAGTCTCTTAACAAGTGGTGAGAATAGGTCCAGACCTACTCCCAGTGAGCAGCTTAGAGGTATATGTTAATCAGCTCCCAATTCTGCAAGCGCTGCTTGGTAAAACCCTTGCTTACCTTCCTCCCTCACTGCCCACCGAGCACCAGAAGGAGCCAGTACTGGAGGCTGGAGCAGCAGCACCCTGCCACATCTTCCTCCCAGGGGTAGCGAATGACTCGATGAACAAGATCTATGTGAACAGATACCTGAAGAGATGGCCATAATTCAGCTGAGGGCAGTAAGAGGACATGCCAAGGCAAACACATTCCAGATGACTTGCAACACTGTGTGAAATTTCACCCTGTCATAAATAGCACAGTAAATACAACTGTATTTCCCAAGGTACTGGTCAGACACATCCTCTTCCCTAAGGAGCAGATGTGGAGGAAACGTAACATCCTTGCTCCTTACCCCTGAAGGGCAGATTGGAGGGGTTTCTGCTGCGAGGATGATCACGTTGCCCACTGATCCCACCTGCTGCCTGCCTGGGTAAAGAAAGGTGCTTCAAAAAAAAGCTGCATACTCTGGCAGCCAGGGTGCACACCGCCAGTGAATTACATAAGCACCGGCAGCTCCTGGGAAGACAACGAACAAAGGTGTATTCCTTCCCCTTCCCCAGCGTGACCTTTTCATTGTGTTCTAGCTGCCGGCAGCGTGACACCTCAATTCCACGGTAATCTGATGTCGCAGCAGTCTCCAAGCTATCCAGCTGCAACAAGGTCTTTCACCATCTCATACCAGCACACTCTTCATGCCAGTCCCTCTGCTGCCTTCTCCTCACCTCCTTATTCAGGGCATGCTCTGCTCGCTCTCCTCTCGCTTCTTCCTCTCGCTTCTTCCTCAGCTGCTCCCTCTCCACTGGTTCTCAACCCCTTAACTAACCAGCCACAGCTGCACCTTATCTACATCGACCAACCTGCTGCCCCTGAAGCCAGCCCACAGGTGTATATTATCAATGCTATTTAACCCAGCTTCATTCTTCTACAATTCCCCCTTTTTTCTATTTTTTCTTTTTAACAATTCATATCTCATGTTTTTACCAATCATCACTTTTTACAAATAGATACAAACTTTTTACAAATAAACTTTTCATACAGTCTACAACCTGAGGCCATCTCCTTCCACATGTGCTAAAGCCAATCCACTTGTTACACTGAAACCAGACCTTTTGATTGTGTCTGTACAGTTTTAGTCCATAGCCTGGCTCATCCAACCATGGCTGGAGCAGGCATCATCGAAGAGGAGAGAAATCTTTCCCAACCGTGACCACAGACAGAGGATGACACAGGCAGGCTGTTGGCAGTGTGTGCAGTTTGTCACTGCTCCAGAAAGTCGCCCTTCCAGAGGCGCACAGAAACAGTTGCTCATTTCAACAGCACTACCGCTTGAGTTGAGCGGTCTCAGGAGGTGCGACTCACCTCACTGGTTTTAGCAGTCTCAAGGAGATGTCCAAGGTAATCATCTTGAACTCCTGCTGCAGCAGGTGGAAACAGACAGACGTCCCCAGAGGGCAATGTGTATGAGGTCAGTGGGCCAGATCTCGCCCTCTGCAAGTGTCCATCCACTGTACGTGGAGCTTAAAGTCAGTGGCTTGGGCTAAATCCAAAACTTTCAACAGCTAAGTTAAGAGAGACAAATGCCATCCAAACCGGTATGTGGCTCAAGCTTGTGGCTCGTAGCTGAGGCCCATGATTTGCGTATTACAGATTCTCCATGGACTCCTCTATATTCGTAGCTCCCTATTACATGAGGAGTAAGCCTTTCTTACAAAATGACCATGTATCTCATTCCTACCTCTGTGCCAAAACACTCCTAAGAGCTGAGAGGTTCTTCCTCAGGGCTTGTTACTACTTCTCATGCCTGTGTTTTCCCTGCCCATGGGCAGCATATTCTGAAATAGCACACATTTCCACCTCTCCTGAGTCCACAGGAGACAAGATTCTTTCTTTCAGGTTTGTTTGAGACTGATTTGTTTCTGTCTTTCGCTTCCTCACTATTTTTCTGCCTTCCATTCCTGTTGCAGCCTCTGCACCCCCACGCTTCCATGTTGCTCTTACAGAGCATTGAAGTGTGAACAGACCTATTCCTCCGTCACAGTGCAGAGTTTGGGAACTCACAGGAAATTCTGTTCCCAAAGAACAGATTTTTCCCATCCTTGGAAAGCCTAGGTACCCTGTTGCTGTAAGGTCCCAGTAGGAAAATGTGTTCAGGTCCCAGATCAGCTGGAGTGCCGGAAGCCGGGCAGCCCTTCAGGTCCGCAGGAGGTGGGAGCCACCACCAGTTTGCACAGGTGAGGCTGGCAGTGGGAAGCAGTCGAGGCTCCCCGGGCGCAGAGCTTGGCCAGAGCTGCAATTTCAGTCCCCATTTCAGGGTATGAGATGATGGTTCTGGGGATAGTGGGGGCCACCGGGGCTCTGCTAACCCTGCATGGCTCTGCCCACTGCACAGGGAGTGCTGGTGGTTGCTGCAATGCCCAGCACTGAGCAGGAGCTGCACGGTAGGACCCCACACCTTTAGCGATGCAACACGTGGGCATTTCCAACAAGCCATTTTTGTGCAGTTGTGGGTAAGAGCAGCTTCACACCCAGCCTGCTCTTTGTGGAGTGGCAAAAGGTTTAGACATGACATTTTTATTTATACTCCATCCCCCAGAGAGGTGGTGAGTCCACATCTTTGCACATCCATATGCTGCCCCATTGCTCCTCCCTTTTCAAGGACAGTTAGCAAAGGAACACCTAACATCTCAGTGAAGGGAAGCTAACAGTCGGGTCATTGTCTGACTTGATCCTGCCTTAGCTAGACTGGAGAAGAGAACTGGCCTGATGTCACAAAACAGATCTCATTTCTTCCCCCTAGCAAATCTTTTCTTTCTGAAGCCCAAATTGACTGGAGGGAACTGACGATTCCTGTGACCCTTTTTCAGACCATTGGCTAAGACTCTGCCAAAGATGTTATGACACATCATCGGTCTGTCAGCAGTACAAATAGCAGTTTGTGATCCTCACAATTGTAACACAGCAAACCCATCTGTTGACAGAAGTGTCTATTTGCTATGCACTTGCTGATACCGAGCCAGCATGCAGCGACCTTCTGAGTGATCACACACCTCCAACACGACTGCACAGTATCAGTGGAAAGCAGATACCCTGCAAACAGTTCTGCAGAGAGCATACCGACTGGGGACACTGGTAACTAACTGCTTGCTCCATTTTAGTTTATCCTGCTTAAATGAGAAGTTTGGAAGAGGCGTCATTCAGTTGAACAGGATGAAACTACTGAGAGACAGGAATGTGCAGATCCCACCCGGGAAGCTGTCTGTACTCTTCTCATGCCCCTTCTCATACATGTTTCAGGCATCAATGAACCTCCCACATGAGTGGGTGAACTGATAGATCTCCCTTTTTTTGATAGCTGAAATTACCATTCTTTCAAGGACAGACTCACTGGGTCCAACCATTTCTTTTGCTTGCATTATCAATCTGCCACATTTCAGCCTGTTCAGGGAGACAAGGTGTGTGATGTAGCCCTGAAAACTGGCATTTCTTCTTACAAGTGGAATCATAATTGCTGTTTGCTTTCCTATGACTGGATATGGGATCGGATTATGAACTCAGAGCTGCATAAATCTTAACAGTGCAGATGCTAATTGAGTGATGTTACTGTAAAACCGCCATAGTTGATTATATACAGACTTGTCGGGTAGTTTTCTGCTCTGGATTTTCCAGGTGAACAGATAGCAATACATGTTTGTTTGTTTGTTTTAAAATCTTTGTTTTCATTGAGCTTCGGTGTATTTACTTGGAAGTCGTATGTCGCAAGGGACCACAGTCTGGTTATTAACTTCATCAGCAGATAAAGTAACAAATTAGGAGCCATATGTACCAATACATGTACATGGTCAGAACTGAAGGAATAGTCAGCATCTAAGAAGTTGTTCATTGTGCCAAAGCTCCTCTAAGAAAATGAAGAGAGGATTTCAACGTACAAACTTTTTTTTTTTTTTTTTAATACTTTATTACATCTATGTGCCAAACATTTCTTCCAGAAGAGGGCGCAAAATTTATCTCCAGCAATACAAAAGAACTACGGGGCTGCCAGCCTACATTTGCGAATGCCCAAACCTTTTCAGGCTGTTTCTGTCTTCATTTGTGAATATGGAATTCGACATTAAAGATAGTAAAAAATCCCATCTTGTGACATTTATAATATAGATGACTATGCATTAATCTGTCCATCTTGGTTCCTTTTACAGTCAGTGAAGTGAAACAGGCACTTCAGGGGCATAGTTCACCCCATTTCACCCTACATTTGATCAGCTGAGTAGCTCTCCAGGCTCCTTTGACTGTATTGCCTGCAGCTCTAATGACTAGCCCAGATGTGGACATCTGTACTTTGGACATCTAAGTTAAGAGAGAATCCCACCTCTTGCATTTGCCAGGTAATGCTCTGCAGTGACAGTGTGGGACAGGATTACCCCTACTGTGCTTACTGCCAAATACCACTTGTCATATTACATCATATAAATTGCAAGTTTAAGTGAACTTGTGGAAAGTTCCAATTACTTTGTTTGCAGAGCTGTTATCAACATTGCAATAGAGACCAGGAGGAAGGGCCCCTTGCAGAGGCACAAAAGAAGTCATAATGAAAATGCCTGGCAAGGGAAGGGAGAGGAAGAGGAGCATCGCTGTGGTTGGACAACACTGCTACTTATGCCAGCTGTTGCGCAGATCAATAGCTCAGTTTATTCACGTGTCATCGATCCCTGTTACCATTTTGCATGGCCTTTGTCAGCGCACTTTAAACTTCACAGACTGACAGATCTTGAGGAGCGGTTGAAAGCTTGAAGTCCTTCCTGCTAAGTCTTCCTCATAACTGTCTGCATGAAAATGAACAAGTGTGGATCATTACTCAAAATAATGACTCACTTCAGAGATGTATGTGTTTTGTAGATTGTGCCACCTCCACTGGCTAAGATACAATCTTCAAACACAGTCCTCCTGTGATTTATGTATTCACAAAGAGTTGCTTTCAGCTCGGAGAGGTAACCCTGCCCCTTAAGCATATATACAGCAGTCATCACACAAAACCACTTCTGTTAAGGTGTCTCTACATACTCAGGTGCAAAGAAAGCATCACATTTCTAGCCATGGTCCAGCCAAATGGAGAGATTACACAGATGGCCCTCCTGTTGTCTCAGCCTACACAGCTGGGGAAAATCTTGCATTTCTCTGCAGTTTTCCATCTGAAGATTTCTTCCCAGGCACAAGCGCATTTTAACCTCACCCTTGCTCCCAGCAAACAGGGATAGCTAATAATTATGTAATAGTATTGTCTTAGTTTAAGAAGCAACACAATTAAGTCCAAGATAAATTCATGAGCGTGTTAATACACAAGGCAAGGTCAACCATTACTACCACAATTTAGAGAGCCTTCCTGAAATGGGCATCAGAAAAGGGTTGGGGAGCTGGAGAAACAGCATTCACAGCTGCTTCACACCTACATTAAAATACTCCCATATTAACATCATAACAAACTAAATCTCTCACTGACTTGCTTTTTATGGTGTTGGTCTTTCACTGCTTCCAAAATAATAACAAAACCCACCAGGATCGGGCTTGTAATGAAGAAAGAACCACAGGCAACTGGGTTTGGATGTGAACTATCTAGTGAGCTGGTCGTGAGCAGACATCATTCAAATAAGACTGCGTGTCGCTGGATGCAGAATGCAGAAATAATTGTGCAAACTGACGACTGGCTGTTCTGAAGGAAGACACCAGGCAGAGTGGGACTACAGCAAGTTTACATGAGCTGGCAACTTCATCCTTTTAACAGAAAATCTGGCAAGCTCTACTGATGAGTACAAATTACTCCAAAATTACACACACAAGAGATGCTTATACAGGGCCACCATCAAAGCTCTGGGTACTCCCAAGCTTACAAATATATTGGGACAGTAAAGCTAAAGCCACTGAGCGTGATGGAATGCTAAAGTGAAAATCACTGCATTGCGATGGTACAGAGTATGCCCGCAGAAATCCTGAACACTATCTTTATTGCCCACAGGAGTATCAGGAAGGGTTTGAGATAGCTTGCCTTGCCAGACGTGACTGCTCTCATAAAAGTGAAATCAGCATTAAATGCTACAAATCCACAGAGAAAGAACCTCAGAAACGCCTCTGTTCAAGGCTGCTGCAGC
Organism: Microhierax caerulescens; assembly: GCA_035590215.1. NCBI lineage: Eukaryota > Metazoa > Chordata > Aves > Falconiformes > Falconidae > Microhierax > Microhierax caerulescens. The sequence continues at coordinate 54,810,997 of JAVJGJ010000014.1, forward strand.
CCTATTGAAAACAAATGGAAATTACTCAAGTAACTTACTTCCCCCACTACAAAAATCCCAGCCGTTGCACAAACAAATCAAGCCAGAACATCATACTTTGTCACAACCTGCAGTTTGTGTAGAGGTGATGAAAGATAACAACCCATGATTCATAACTGACTCATTTGGGAAATCTCTAATGGATTAAACACATTAAAGCAAATTCAAACTACCAAGAACACTAATAGTGTAGAAGGAGGTAAAAAACCAAAGAGGATGAAAAGCAAAATCCTAATTACATTAGGATTTTGATGGGTATCATTTGATGGGTATTTTTAGGCCAGCAATTTTTAAAGCAAAACAGCAAGGAATCTGTTTTGCAAGTAGATCTAGATAATTCCTGACAAGGCTAATGAATTGTTGTAATTATTACGTGCCCATCCCACTTCTAGTAATGAAAAATCCTAGCGATACAGGTGGTAGGTAGTAGTGTGTAGGAGTATCTAATGCAGAAGAAATTCTGTGAATAAAGAGAAGCCCTGTGATCAGATACCATTTGCAGTCTCCAGTTGTAGCCTTCTGTAAGGAGAGGGAAAAGATCATTTTTATCTCCTTAAGGGAGGGGCGGGAGTTGGGTTACTTTGGTGTCCTCTACTTATCCTAAACTTTTCTTTCTCTCTTGCTATTTTATGAATTGGCTTAATTAATTTGTAGTAATAATACTTACTGAGCTGTACATATGTTTAAATTTGTTAAGAAAAAGTGAAACTGTGGTTGGTGGGTTTGTTGGCTAAATTGTTGCTCCTGTATCAAGGAAATAGCAGTTTTGATAACAGCTTGATCCCTCTTTCCTGTTCTGAGACATAATATATGGCAGGGATACTAAAAGGTCTTTGTATCACATTCTTTCAATATATACATCCATGTATATATTTTTATATATAAGTGTACTTGTTTGCTTTGTTCGAAAATGTGAGAGATTTTCTTTGCGAAAGATTAGCGATTGGTATTTCAGCCTGTTTGATAACTTGCAGAAAAAATTTTGCTCTTAGGGATGTGCATTCTAGTCTAATGGCTTTATTTTATTTAGTCATGTATATTAATATATTCAATGATGCATGTGCCACATAAAGGACTTGGGATTATTTCTCAGCATGATGAATATGTGGCATGAGTCGTTCCTCTAGGTGCAGCTACAGGCTTTGATGTATTCAAGGGAAGGCTTCCTCCACTGAGTTTAAAGTTCAGGAGTTCAAAGGCACTTCTAATTAGAAATTAACCACGACACTTTAAAAACAAGAAGGGAACAACCTATTCCACGCCTGAAGAACTTGGCAGGGGGCATTCTCAGAAGGCAGCAGACACTGGTGTGCTGAGAAGTGTCTTGCAGAAAAGGGGTTGAGTTCAGGGGCAGCACCAACAGGAGAGTGACCTCCTCCAGTCCTGCGTTGGAAAACATGGCCCCTCGGCTCCTCCAGGCCCTGTCTGGAGAGCAAGGTCTGCACCGTGAGCTGTGGCAGGCTTTATTTACAGCTGTCCATATCACTCCGACCATGTGGTAGATATCTAGCTGAATATCCAGATGGATGCATGCCCTTGGGGCATCATACCAGCCCCAGCCCAGACAGTTCAAGCAAATCTTTAACTTTCCTGTCTTTTCTGGTGTGGCGTAGAAACCGAGAAGCTGACAGACGGAGGCAGCAGGTTAATCACTGAAACGCAGCTGGGCAAAGAGCCTGTCAGCTGCCAGGCGTGCATCCAAGGATGCCGCTGGTCCCTGCCAAAAGCCAAGAAAGCACACCGGTGCCCGAGAGGTTCACCGGGCAACGGGGCAGTTCCTGCTTGCACGACACGCTCGTCTGTGGCAGCCACTGTTAGAGATGTGAGAGGGGCCGGTGGATGAGGGTGTTAGAGACATGAGAGGGGCTGATGGATGAGGGTGTTAGAGTCATGAGAGGGGACGGTGGATGAGGGCTCAGGACTCAGGGATGTCCCTTTGCTGAGCCACTCATGCCATGACTCGTCAGGGCCAGAGCAGCCAGCCGATGCGTTCCGTTAGGCGGGAGGCCTGGAAAAACCCAGGGCAATATTAGGCTGGTGGAGTGGGCAAGCAAAGGCCGCTCGGTCAGCGCTCCAGGAATGAGGCTTAAAAATATTCACAAAAATAACTTCTCAACTTTTGTTGAAAGTTTTGTTCAAGGATTGAACTTTCCTTTTGTTTTTAACTGTATCTTTTCCTTTTTTACACTTTAAACTCAAATCCTCAAAACTCAATCATTTGTTACATTTCTCTGGTCACCCCGTGCAGAGCTCGGGCGTAACGCCTGCCTGAGGCTGGTGACCTTCAGCCGGCGTCCCCTGCAGCAGCAGTGGCTCCAAACAGAGCTGCTATGGGGCTCTGCAGGGGCAGATCACAGGCAGGTGAGAGGGGCTTGTGCCTTGGGTCAAGCTTAAGCAAACCTCAGCCTGCAGAGGTGTCCGGTGCTGGGGCTTGTGCTGTCAGAGCTGGAAAACATTTGTGGCAGAGGTGGGTAAAACCTCCTGCGAAGTACTGGCAGCAAAAGGGCCGGGAGCAAACTCCAGGGCATCGCACTGGTTTGATGAGGATCTCAGCCTGAGGTTAGTGCCTATGTGGGATGGGAGGAAAACTGAAACTAGTCCAAGCATGTGATCCCAAAATCAATATTTTCTCAGCTCAGAGTATGTGATGTGTCACCAGAAAGTGCCCGGCAAGGACAATGGCTGGCATAGGACCACAGCTCCACAAGGCTCTAGCAAGCTCCGCTGCTGACCAGCCTGCGCACAGGCACCCATAAGCTGATGCCTACACCTAAAGCAGTCCCTCTAGGTTTCCTTTACAGGCAAGAGAATTCCTCCCATAAATCAGCACATCTTCCAGGGATGCCCTATATTTAATGGGGCTGGAGGAGGGAGAGTGGGATTTATGACAGGGAGTTGAATTTCATGCATGATTATGTTTTGCATTCATACTAAAGTGACATATTTTGCATTAACAGGATATCTAGCAATAACACAAACACTTCCTCCAGCTGAATTTTAACATTTCTGTCAGGTTCTTTAATGGATGCAGGAAACCTGTAGCTGTTGCATGCCAGGTTATGTCCTAACACTCTCTTACCAAATCAGGTTTATCCCGTATGTACATAGACAAGTTAACACTTCTCAGAACCTCACATGAAAAAAACGCTCTGGGCCATGTTTCCAAATAAACCCTTAATCCTCAGACACCACTGAAAGTCATTTTTGTCAATAGTGCACTATCTCATAGGAAAAAAAAAAAAAAAAAAGAGTAGTTGCTACAATAAGCACTAGTGTCTCCAGCCTCACTATTTGGCATCTGCTGGCAGTTATATTTTGTTGGTATTTTTCAAGCAATTTAGATTCAAAAGCCACCACTTGGCCACACTGAGACTTCTGAAATTTATGAAATTGCTGTTGGAAGTTTTTCTGATTCCTGCCTACACATAGCACGTCAGGTAATTACACCAGACACTGGGAAAGAAAAAGAAACTAAATTTCCCCAGAGCTAGCACAAAGTAAAGAGGTTGCTTCATTATTCCATTTTCTCCCACTTTACAACTTTGCTTACTAAAACAAAAGTGCAGTGCAATATTTAAATCCACATAAAAGCCTTACCACCAAAGTCAGAAACACTGGCTGTGTGCATAAAGCATCATTCAGTGCTGCAAACTTTCCTTACAAACAGGAGTTAAGTCAAAACTGTTTGAGAATTTCTCCTTTTCTAAAAGTTGGAATATGTTTCTGACACGAGAAAGACTTTACATAGTTTTAACGCTAAATTCTCAAAAGTGCCCTTGCAGCTAAAATGAATTAAAGAGCTAGAATGAACACCTAAATGAGCCACTGAAATAAACAGCTGAGAAAAGACACTTGAACGAAGAGGAAAACAGAAAAACACATTGTATACCCGAATCTCTATTATCAGTGGAAAACGTTTTATTTCTTTACAAGGGCAATAGCAAGGTAGAACTTCTGAGATGTAATGAAAGATTTTTATTTTTTTTTCTGTATGGCAAAATGAAAGTATTAACAAAACAGCAAAGCACATTGTGTCCTGTCCTTGGCGAATGCCTTGTTGGATACTCTGGACTGTGACCCAGCAAAAATAAGCAGCCCGAATGAATTTTCTCCTAGGTGATATACTGCTCCATTTACCACGTGCAGTAGACGCTGGCAGCCTGGGTTTTTGAGAGTCAGTGTGGGGGCACAGCATTGCACTGAGGAATAGGAAGACCCCGTGCTGCACACAAATTGCACACAAAAGGAGCCAAAGCACTGCTTCGTACTCTAAAAAACCCTCTGATTACATTTGATCCATTTGATTTTTGACAAGGCAGTGCTCTCAGGGGATGGGAAGACAGGGGGAAACTGATCATGTCCCCCAGCACATGCACACTCCCATCTGCATCTATGTTTTTAAAGTGTTTTTTTTCTGGTCTGATCTCATTACTGTCAGTTTTATTTGTGATTCTTTAAGCTCAGCAAGTTTAAATTTTATTTTAGATCTGTGCTCTTTATCCAAGAGCTTCTGTGCTTGCAGGCAGCCCCCCTTTTTGCTGGAGGGTTTTACCCTCTTCTGTCAAATCAGTCTGGCTATCACTTCTATTTCAAATACACACACCACTTCAGAAAGCAAACCAAACCAGCAGGCTCAAAAGAAGCAGTATTGCTGGTGGATCAAATGCATGTTAATTTCAACCCGTTTATTAATTTTTTTTTCTTAATCTGTATTGATCAAAACAAGTCACATTATTTCCTTATTCCCATTGTTTCTGAGTTGCTTGAGCATGTTGATCTAAGTCAGCTTTTAACTCTGCTTTGTCACTGTGACCTTTTTTGATCCCAGCCCATTTGCTCTCAAATGAAGTCACGCTATAGAAGCTCTTTTGCTCCTCGTTGTGGTTTTCATACTTTCAGTTAAATGAAATCTTTCTATGCCACTGGCTGGGACAGCTGGTGACTGGTAAACAGCAGGGCCAGAGATGGTAAACCACAGCACCCTCCTCGTGGCACAGCCCTTCTCTGAGTAAGTAAGGGACCACTGTGGGAAATGGGAAGAACAACACCAGAAGGGCACGGAGAAGAGCTTGCCTGCAGATAGAGATACTAGTGGGAAGGTGTGAGGCCACTACCTTGACTCACCTTCAACTGTCTCGCCTTCCTCCCAGCTTCCAGCTGGGAGAAATATGTGTTGAGGGCTGTTGTACCTAAGCAGGGCTAGGTACAAAGAGCATGGTGTAAATTATCACCCCTTGTCCGTGCTCTCCTACAGCTTATTTCTGTCTCCTCCAGGGATTTCACCATGCCTGTCAGTCACCTCACACCATGTCAACTCCTCAACCAATGTCTCCTGTTGCTACCACCCTTATTAGTTGAAGCACACGCTTATCAGCTTTGCTCCTTGCATCCACATGGGAAATGAGTCCCTTTTTTCCAGAAGCTTGTCTCTTCTCCTCAACCCTGCTCTGCTGTTTCAGTAAGGTTATGACAATGGCAGAGCTAAAGACCTCCATGTCATGCTCCCTGCTTGAGCATATCCAGAGGCATCCTCAAAAATAAAAAAAATAATAAAAAAAAAATGATGACCAACTGTTATGAACTGAGATACATGTATCAGTGAAAAGAAGATTTCAGCACATGGGCTGAGTAACAGGATAGTAGGAACCACATGCAATCGTGTTCTGAGTGTAACATATATAATCATTAGTGCACCAGTGCGCCACTTAGAGCTATAATAAGCCAAACGCCTCCCAGTGCTACTACTCGATTTGCTTCAGGGAGGTAACAAAATCATAGGGCAATAGAGTAATTCAGGTTAGAAGGGACCTCCAGAGGTCATCTAGTCCAAACCATGTCTGATCAGCTGGGCTTGTTCAGGGCCGTGCCCAGATGAGTCTTGAACACCTCCAGGGATGGAGATCCCACAGCCTCTCTGGGCAGCCTGCTCCAGTGCTTGACCACCCTCATAGGAAACATTTTTTTCCTAATAACTAATGGGAATTTCCCATGTTCCAGCTCACGCCCCCTTGTCCTGTTGCTGTGCTCCTCCCCAAGGGTCAGCTCCAGCTTTTCTGAGTCCTCTGACCAGGAGTTATCCTGGTGCCTGCAAAAGGTGACAGGCTTCTTGTGCCCAGATCTGTCAGGTGCTCAGGATGTGGCAGAGAGCGGCTGTGGCACACAAGGGCAGAGGACACGCTCGGTGGGAAAGTGTTCCCACTCTGGGAACACCAAGGTCTCAACCCTGTCCTGCAGCTCAGCCACCAGTAAGGACTCAGCCTCCTCATCTTTACGGCTCACTGCAAGGATCATTTCTGAACACTGGCTGCTTTGGAAAGGCATTTGCTTATCTGCCTCCCCCCTCCATCAGATCCTTTTAAATTCCATCAGACACCGTGTTCTTTTATTTTGCAGGCACTTTCTAAATCACATTACATAGGGCCACATGTTCTAAAAATGAGCCTGAAAGTTTCCCTCCTTTCCACTGCAACCTACCTGCATTTAGCAAAACTTGATTTGATGTGGAGGCAATGACGAGAGCTGCACCTGTGCTGTTGGCCAGGTGGAATGCACCTCCAGTAAAGCAGGAGATGCACTTCTTCACATTTCCTGCTCAGTTTGTTAAACTGGTTATATCTATTTTTAAAAGCATTGTATTACATCAGGGAACAACACAGGCTTTTTTCAACAAAATTAAGCTGACCTGGAAAAAATAAAAAAGAAATAACGCATTAATCTCAGTGTCAAGAAACAAAGTCTGTAATGTCCGAACGCGCTGCACAGAATGGGAGAGGGGAAAGTTTATTGGCATGTGGAATGCAATTTTTCACTCCTTTAAAATGCTCTGGGTTGTCACTTCCTATTAATTTTTTACTTTTTGTTATGTAATAGATGAACTGCATAGCTTAAAATCATTCTTGTCCTGGCAGTTTACAAAAGACGTGCAGTAATTTAATTTAATTCTATTTCTGATAGCTTAAGAAAAACAACAGTGGCGGCTCCAGCAAGGAGTGGTGATTATTAACTGATGTTCCCACTCCAATGGATTTTTTTTTTTTTTAGGCAATGCAGAAACATACATTTCTCTGCTCTCCTTTGGAGAAGAGGATCTGGTTGCTCATTTTTTAGGCAGCACTTTTTGTTCTGCACAATGCAGAACACCATGCAAGGCTCCTCATTTTACACTTGTGTTAATCTCCTCTAAAGCATATGCCAATTCGAGGTGTATTCCCCAGATCTATCACTGACAGCAGACCTCACCTTGCCCTGGTGATGACACCCTTATGAGCCTGCCTGTACTTCCCACTTATCTGCCTTATCTTTTCAATATTCAGATTCTCAGGAAAGCCCTAGCAAACAAGGAAGTTGTCCTTCAGCCTTAGAAAAATAAAGTTGGGGGTTTTTCTTTTGGCACCTTGCTCTTGGCACCCTGGAAATCGTAACACAGCAGAGCCAGGAAAGAGTCTCAAGTTGCCCAACCTATGCATGGTAAAATTACAAGAAAAATTACTCCAGTACAAAGGCATGACGACCCTAGCCTGCTTATCCTGGCTGCAGAACAAATGTTGTTGTCATCTGGTGTTTAACTTATGAGGCAATAACAATTGCTTGTGATTTTGATCCTGCAAGAGCTAAAATAATATCCTGTATTTCAGACTTGAGAGCAAAACTGTTTCTGAAGGACTCTTCTGTACATAGTAATACAACACACTTTTGTACATTATAAAAATCCAACCATTTAATAATATTCCATTCTTATTTGTAAAATACACACAGTTCAAAAATCTTGAGACTCTGGAAAGGTCCCCCCTAGCTGGAAGCTAGCCAATGACATTCCTATTTACAAGAAGGCCATGAAGGAAGACCCAGGAAACCGCAGACCTGTTAGTCTAACCTCAGATCCTGGAAAAATTATGGAGAACATTATGCTGGGTACCGTTGAAAGGCACGTAAAGAACAATGCAGTCATCAGCCACAGTCAACATGGGCTTACAAAGGGAAAGTCTTGTTTAAATAATTTGATATCCTTCTATGATAAGGTCACCTGCCTGGTGGATGAAGGGAAGGCACTAGATTGCAGCAAGGCTTTTGATATTGTCCTTCACAGCATCCTGCTAGTTAAGCTGTCCAATTGTGGGATGAGCGGGTCCATGGTGTGCTGGTGAAGAACTGGCTGAAGGGCAAGGCTTAAAGGGTTGTAGTGAATTGGGCTGGCAAAGAGTCACCAGTGGTGTTCCTCAGGGCCAGTCCTGTTCAACATATTTATCAACAATCTGGATGCAGGAGTTGAATGCACCATCAGCAAGTTTGCTGATGATACCGCACTGGGAGATGCTACTGGCTCTTTTGAGGGACAAGAGGTCTTGCAGAGGGATCTAGACAGATCGGAGCATTGGGCAATCATCAGTGGGATGAAATTTAAGAAGTCCGAATGCTGGATCCTGCACTTGGGACAGAGTAACACTAGCCACACGTATGGTTTGGGAGAGGAGTGGCTGGAGAGCAGCCCTGCAGACAGGGACCTGGGGGTGCTGGTCGGCAGCAAGCAGCGTGTCCCGGCAGCCACAGGGGGAAAACCGCACCCTGGGGTGCATCAAGCACAGCATAACCAGCCGGTCAAAAGAGGCGACCGTCCTGCTGTATTCAGCGCTGGTACAGCCTCACCTTGGGTACTGTCTGCAGTCCTGGGCCCCACAGCTGAAGCAGGATGTTCATGTGAATGTGTCCAGAG
>JAVJGJ010000014.1:54832276-54859960 GCA_035590215.1 Microhierax caerulescens
TCCTCCTCCACCCAACCCCTCTCCCACCCTCCTCAGGGCTATTTAACCCCTTAGCAGAACGAGCTGCAGCTGCACATCGTCCATGTCAATCCACCCACTGCCTCTGAGGCAAGGCCACAGCTGCACGTTATCAATGCTCATCAGCCCACCCCCTCCCTTGCTCTACACTTAGTGAGGAACGACAGACACCACAGGGACACCCTAAAACCCTCCTTACCTAGAAAGAAATCTTAGGCTGGACTTTATGTCCCAATGCGATGGTTAGCATCGCCAGTTTAAAACGGCTCCAAAGGAATTGTTTGACCCTCTGTACTAACACACTCAGAGTCTTGGTGACAGCACGGGATGCCTTGCTGCGTGCAGCCAAAATGGATTTCTTTTTTCTTCAGACACCTTTAGTAGGGGAAAATCTGTGCTTCTTTTTGCTGTCATGCTGACAGTGCTCCCACAGCTTCTCTTAGGAAACTATTTTGTCACTCTACTACTTTTAATTAAAATAAAACCACAACCGTCTTATCATTTTTATCCTTTTTGCCCCTTGCCACAGTTTGAACTCTGTAATCACGATCATTCTTAGTGATGGACAGGGTTAGTTTATCCAAGCTGCCTGCCTAACTTCCCATTCTCTTTTTTTAGGGAATTGTTTCCCTTCAGCTTTCCTGTCTCTGAACGGATTGTGCACAGTTCACACAGGCACTCTTCCCACCGTCCCGCTGTTACATTTGAACTGATTTTTCATTTTCAAAGAATCATAAGATTCCTAAGTCTTATTTATGACTCACTGAAGTCACAAGACATTCAACCTGTGTATTTCCCTTACCTAGCTGTACTGATTCGGTAGGCAGGCAGGTGGGTTTACATATGCTGACATCCTGTCAGCCACTGAAGCTTCCACTGGTTTGGTTGGAAGTTTGCTTCATGGTCCTAACGCATGTAACAAATAGAATAATTTTCTTTTACACTGATATTGTTCTTTCTTTCACTGAATTCTGCCTCCCTCTATTCAAGCAAAAAAATCTGCTTTCAGCCTGCTTGGTCAGCATCATTGAAGGTGGCTTTCAGTTCTCTGCAGCTGAGTTCTTGTAGTCCTCAGCAGTTACCGCCTCTTAAGCCTCTTCATCAATGTCCCGCTCCCCCCGAGCTGCCAGCGATCTCTAAGCGATCTCTAGTCAGACTGATTTCACTGACTGGAGACTGTGGATACGTGGGCACAGACTTTGGAGAGTGGCTGCTTTGGTTCTTGCAACCAAGAATTGGAAGAACAGAAGAGTGTGTTTCCTGCAAACATTTTAATGTTAGAAGAGGGAAGGGAAAACCAGCAAGTGCAGAAATTTCATCTAAAAAAGCCTATCATCTTCTTTTTCTTCCTTTTTTTTCCCCTGGAGGTACCAATGTATATGAGTTTGGGTTTTTTATGTAAGGTGAGGTTTTTTACATGTTGGATTTTGATGGGAGGTTAGAGCTGGCTTCCTAAACGCTGAAAAGATGTATTGGGTAAAATCCAAGAAGCCAGACAGGCTGATATGCCATTGAAAATGTCAATTTTTCCTCATGAACACCAGTGTAAATCAGAAAGGTTTTTTTACCTGTTTAAAGACGTGGAGGAGAGACCAATTAGGCCAGCTCTGCCACTCATTAACCCAGCGGTGTGGCAGTCACCCGAGAAGGGTCCATACATGCAATGTGGTTATACGTGTTGCAGTAACAAATGTTGCTTGAAAAGTACAGACAGTCCCAAGGACAAAGGCTGGAGCCCATGTCGTCTTTCCCAACTAGAGGCAACACTCAGGTAACCCTTTTCTACCCAATTAAACCCAATGAAATCTTGATTTCTTTCCTGTACAACTTCCAGAGGGAAGGTGGCGACTAGCCTCCTCTCTCTCACACTAGCCTCTGGGCTACCCTTTCATGGTGTTAGATGGAAATGTGGAAACAAACTTGTGTTTCCCACTTTCTGGGCAAATGGTCTTGGCAAGTAAGTTGTTACTGCAGCAGCCTTCCTGGGTCTCGATCCAGCTGTGTTCTTCAGCACCGTGGTGGCTGCACTGACGTTTGTGGGTAGCCTGGCGCAGGTCCCCGTGCCTTAAGTGTGCTCTGGCAGTACCTGCAGGGATGGAGAGACCCCCACGAGGGGGCTTAGCTCACATCAAAGCTAGTCACTTTGGTCTGCCTATACAGCTCATGAAAAGAGGTACCTTGAGGGTGTTTTACTAGTGTACTTTGTATTTCTTGCATGTTGACTCCAACGGGATCTGGGATCCTAGGTGATGAGCTCAGCTGTACATGTCTGCTTCCACTCAGAGAACCCCGACATCTGCTCAGGACCTGGGAAAGCTGTAGCACATGGTTGGAAATGTGAGCATAGCTAGAACTGAAGCTTTACAGGTTTGGTAGATTTTGAAGTTAAACAGGGCTGGGTGTAGAGTTTTCCTGGGGGAAAGGCAGCTTAATTTTGGGTCTGGGTGGCAAAGTCCCACACTGAGCATGGAGATGTTTGGGGGAATCTGATGCTTTTTTAGAGAGGGATGATAAATAAAAACTCTGTTTAGATGATGTGAATGAAAAATGAAAAAGAAGCCTAGAAGTTATAGCAGAAGCAGGGCCACAGAGAGTCCTGTGCGAAGTGTTCTACCTCTGAGCTCTGGTGTCTCCATCTCTTTTTGGCAGTACGTCCCCAAGTCAGACATTACTTGAGCCTCACTGTCCATAGCATCTAGCTCTGATATCCTCAGTGTGGTTTTTAATCCCTGTGACTTTTTTTTTTTTTTTTTTTAATCTGTGCTTTACATCTGTCTAGAATCTCAAGAAAACATGGAAAAGTGCTATGTTGTTCTCCAGCCAGTGTTCACCCCCTTGTAAGCCGTTATGGAAGCTGCTGTGTCATTCTCTGGGTGTCTGGGCTCACAGGCAATTTTTGAGTGGTTTTGTAGTGTTGTCTTTGTAAAGGTACCACCAGTTTTTTAGAACAGCTTACAGGTGTTTTTGAGTTACATATTCCAGCTAATGTGAATTTGGGATCCGTTCACATGGGAGCGTTTGGAACGGGCTGAGGAGTAAAGTCTTTCAGTTGTAGGGGCAGGCTGGCAGGCGGAGGCTGTGGTTCAGCTGCCTCACCAGAATAATAAATATTTACATTTTCATGACATACATTTACATGAATACTTTCAATAAATAAACTTCATAAAAAAGGCATGAACAGCTTAGCCACCTGACTGATAACTGCATCTGGAGGGGGGAGAGGGGCCTGTGTTTGCTGCTCAGGAGGAGCTTGTCAGTCAGGAGGAGATAAAGGTTTCCTCGAGAAGGAACTGGAGCAGAGAAGAGGGAGTCAGGGACACGTAGTCTGTCCTAATAGTGAGCAGTATGAGACTCTGGAAGCTGGTGGGCCTGCAGTCTAGCGCAGGGCATCCTGAAAGTGTTTTAAAGAGCAGTACCTCAGGCAAAGAGCTGGGGAATGGAGCAGACAAGTGGCAGCCATGCCTTGCTGCTCATCTTGAAGCTCCAGAGCTCAGGTTGTGGGCGCTGAGCTTGAGCAGGGGGAGGGAAAGAATCTCTTCCCCATGCCCTTCTTCTTCTTCTTCATTTACTGCTGTAGTTTTTTTCTAAGGAATCCTGGACTTAGCCTTATTTGATAATGCTCCTAAAGCACCACCATCTCCTCTCGGGGTCAAACGGAGCAGTTTCTGGCTGCAAACAGTTTGTGGCTGCCCTGGCCGACAGAGGGGACGGTTGCTGGTGACCCGGAGCTGTGCCCATGGGCTCGGAGGGGATGGTGCCTTCCAGCTTGAATCCAGCCACGGGGACTAGAGAAGCAGGACGCTGGCACGTGCACATGTGCATGTGTGCACACATGTACATCTGCACGTGTGTACATACCTGTACGTGCACATGCGTATGTCAGATACATCTGTATATATGTATGTGTATATTGCACGTGTGTGTGTGTGTATATATTGCAGCTTATGCATATTCTATAGGTACAAACCCCTCATGTTTTAAACAGGTTGGGTGGAATGTGGGCAGGGAGGGAGAGAGATCCCAAGAGCTTAAGGGGAGACTTAAGGAGAGCTGTAGGCAGCAGCTCTAGTTGCCGGCTCAGCAAAAGCCCCACTCCAGTTTGGGAGCCAACGGGAACAAACCCGAAATGGTCCAAGGGGACAGGAGCCGCGTGCTCTAAGTGGGCCAGAGAACCATGTAACCCGGCAGCCAAGAGGAGGTGTGGAAAAGCCACCCGGCTGGCTGCATGCGGAGATAAGCATCGCCCAGGTGTACTGCAGGGACAGAGTTTGCCTCCCGAGTGAGAGGGGAGTAATGACAAGAACACAGGTGAATGGCAGAGCTGCTGCTTTTGTGATGAATAATGTGTATGTCAATGGAAGTTATTCAGGAAAAAGTAAAAATTAGTTCTTTGACAAAAAAAAAAAAAAAAATTTAAATCCATGTTCTCTTTTATTAAACCCGTTTATTAACTTCCTGTAGGTATGAACTGGGAGCAGCTTTGTTCATTGGATGGGCTGGAGCTTCGCTCTGCATAATCGGTGGCAGTATATTCTGCTTCTCCATAGCTGAAAACACTAACTCTCCAAGGTAAAACACAAGTTGTACATGTTGAAAGAAATCAATACTAGCTCATTTGTACCCACTATATGGATGTAGTTTGATTGCTTTTCCGAAACATGTTGTAGTGAGGTTCAGAAAAAGATCGTGTGGATGAAAGAAAATAAGGAGGTTTAAGGGTAATGCTTGGTCCATCGTCAATGTAATTAAGAAAAGCTATTGACTTAGAACGAATACTTGTGTTATATATCCTTCGTAAATTTACTACCACTGAGAAAAAAGTGCGTGCACCGACATAGGAAACATGGTCAGGTCACTTCACAGGTGTGAACAGACAAGCTTCTTTAATCCCAAATCATCAGATCAAAAGCGAGGGAGGCAAAGGACAGCACTGGTGGCAGTGGGAGCTCCAGCAGCAGAAGGGGGCCGATAATGAAGTGGCACAGCTGCAGGGAGTAACTGTTCACCTAGGATCTGCCACAGCCTGAGTATTTCATGGCTGGGCCCTGATTTCCTTAGTTGTGAACAGGGAATACACGTACAGAAATATAGAAATACACAATTACAGAAAAGCAAAAGGCAAAGAGAGATGCTGAAGGGGGAACGTCAAAGCAGAATGAGACCACACAGGGAAAGAAGGTGTGTCCCCTTGCCCCTTCCCCTGAAATTTATAGGTACGTTCCTATACGCTTCTGGTTTTATATTACTACGATGCTTGGATGCAGAGATGTCACCTGTCTGCAGCATGAGCTGCAAATGGTGGATTCTCTTTTCTTTTCAGGAGGGGCTATGCATATAACGGAGCCACATCTGTGATATCTTCTCGTACAAAGGTCCACAACAGCGTCCCAGACAAAACCCCACCAAAGCACTTTGACAAGAACGCTTATGTTTAATTGTACTGTTGGAAGATTCAAAGCGTTTTAAAAATGAGTTTGTATGTTTCATTCAGAGTGATTTCCCCCCCCCACACCCCCAATGTAGTTACCACTAAGACGATGACTTTTTGAAACATTACCTTGCAGCTTTTTACATATTGATGTAAATTTTATTATATAATATTTTAAGATTTATGTTGGTATTGTAAAGTTTATACCTGGAAATCATGAGCTGGAGTTGCTTTCTTGAAAAAAAAAATAAATGAGGTATTTACCAATACAGTATGTTAATTGCTTGTGGGAATGGCATCACACACGTCACAGTGACTGCAGTGCATCATTGCAAACACAAACAGGTTTGGTACTGGACAAAACAGCCATGCTTCACGGAGGTTAATATGTCAAATATCTCACCACTGATTAGCAGTGATGTTGGAATTACAGAGCACATCGTAACTGCAGCACCAGACCAGGACAGTCAGTGGCAATCAGCGGGCTCTTATGGCCTTAAACTAACAGGATGGAAGAATGTGCAACTTGGTCAACTCGGTGCCACAGGAGTAAGAAGAGGAAGAGACTGGGTGAAGTGAAAGTAAGTATGGGATGTGGGGAGCCTGGAGCAGGTAGAAAGAAAAGTCAGGGCCAGCTGTTCACAAAAACAATCACTAGAGAGGGTCTGGCACAGCCCAAGAAGAATGCATGCATAAGAACAAACGCACGTGTGATCCTGAGCTTTCATGTGCATGGCAGGGAGAGCAGAGGCTGAGCCAGGCTGCAGCCCGAGGGGAGTTTTGCGGTGGGCAAGACAAGGCTCGGAGACAGTTCCTGTGTTCTGCGTTTGCTTTGTGCCGCTGGGCTCCCACCCCGCCTCAGCACTCACCCCTGCCAGTGACAAGCCTCTTCCAGGGGGTGGTTTTCGTTTCCTGCTGCTGGGCAGGGTGCTGGGACACCTTCAGCTCCAGAATGACTCCAAGCCAGTGGCTTATGAAAGGGAAGAAAAAAACCCAGGCAATGCCAGCTGGCCTGCTCTGCCAGTGACACTGCCGAAGGGCTGACCACATAAAAGCAGGCAATACTTAACAGCACCTTTGGATCATCCTGAATTAGTTACAACGGTTCAAAAATGCAGGTAGTACGTTTTCTTTTGCCTATCCTTAGAAATGTGATGGCTTCTGAGGGAATATTCATACAGTGCCTCAATAAATGAGATCAGAGATTAAGAATAACCACAAAATGCTTTCTAGACATCTGACACAAACTCAGGTCTGTCTTGAAGCCTGAACTGATGGACCCCTGGAGTTTCAATACATTGGTTATTTGGAGACAAAGACGTAAGTGAAAAAAAATGAATAGTTCTATTTAGTAATGGCACAGTATGACAGAAAAGGTTTTGTACCTGATACCGTCTAAAACATATCAGAACTACAAAACCATCCAAGGTTCTTTTTGTTACTTTATTTTTGTATTTCATTGAAGTCAAAACACTATTGTGTTTTTTTAAGGCGGCAGCTAATACAGACCAAATGCAAATATGAGAGTACTTCCATGATGGCAAGTCAGCGCTTTCCTCACCTTAGCTTGATGTTTCTGGTTTTTTTTCCAATTTTTGTGCTTTTATGTTAACTAAGACTAAACTCTAGTAACATTAAAAAAAAAAAGAAAAAAGAACTTACCAAAATAGGCATTTAATAATAACTAGTTTTATAGCTGAGGCCTTTTTTTCATTTGATGTTTATTGTAAACCATGGTAGAAACTTAACATTTTAATACATGGGAATATTTTCTTTAAAATGTTCACAAGTTTATATAAATATCATGATAAAATACAACAAAATATGCATTTAAAAAATTTATAAAGTAATACTCTGCAGTAAATTCTGTTCATTGATTAATAGGCTTTCTTGCAAGACCAGTTTCAGTCTTTAATGTAAACATTAGAGGCAAAAACCTTTACCTCAGTGAAATCGAAGAGACTTGCACCATTGAATTCACAAGAAAGAAGAATTAACTCTCAACTTCCACACAGACACGGCCAGTAATGCACATATGAATATTCTTGTTTCAAATTCAGGACTGAAAGACACTAGAGCTCTCTAAACTGTATCCCCTTGTTATGAGATGACCGATACAAGAAATGACTAGGAAACACTCGATGCTTTCAACTCCATTTTCAACCCCAACAGAACCCGAAAGCAACGCCTCCCATCAGCAATGCAACAATTACATATCTGACGAATCACTCCAATCTGTTACAGTGACTAGGCTGCTTTTTAACGTGCTTGTATTGTCAGCTTCATGAAGGCCTGTTAAAATAACAAAAAAAATATTAACAATCAGTAGTACTATTTTGGGAGTATTTTTACTTTGTATCCATCTATGAGATAAAATCAGTTGCTACCTGAGCAAACACCTGTGTACTCCAGAAGTCCAGAATTTCAACCAGCGAGGAAATTACAAGTGTTGGTTAATATGAAGGCTGTTTGTGTCACCGAATACAATACACATACAAGCAGTCAGTGTCAACATTACTCTCCTTTTAAAAGTAACTTGAAGTATTTCTATAGAATTGACACAGCTTTAAGCTTTATGTATATTGAAATGTTAAGGCTAGAAACTAGTGTCTAAGTTCTATGTAAGATTGAGGCTATCACTTTGTCAGTAGTTCAGGTATTTATCTCAGCCTGGCAGGTCACTTAGGTATCTTGAACAAACCTGGAATTTTATTATCAGTCTCCCGACAAAGTAAGAAAGTTTCCCTCCGCCCTTAAATTTGGGAAGGGAATTAATTTTTAAATGAGGTTGAAGCCTGATAGTACTATATGTTTTAAAATCTCAGTTTCTTGGCACCTCTGTCTATCTATGTGTGTGTGCTCTTTATATATATAGATGTGTATCATATATATCACAATATTTATGATACACACTTTTACCTAAACATCATATATATTTGTGACTTAAACCCATGCACAGTTTTTTCTTACTTGTTCTTTTCTTACAAAATACCATGTATTGCATTACAATGTGTAATACACTATACTTAAGTTCTCCTCTAGGTGTGTCAGTCGCTTAAGGCTTATAATGTGGAAGTATGAATATGTTACCTTCCTCCTTTGGTATACTTGTCTTTGGAAGACCCCATGCATGTACCACAGATGCAGCATTTGACTCATTTTTCTGAACTGTCAATGCCTTCTGACTTCTATCATCTTTCATCAATAAAAAGTCATCTTCTACTGATGATATATCCCAATCATCTTCATCAGCTTCTGTGAACTAACAGTGAGAAGAAAAAACATGCATTTTTCCTCTGTCTGTTAAAAGTTGTGCTGAAATCTTCTGTAAACTCAACAATGTGAAACTGCTGAAGAAAAATGCACTGGCACATATCCTTTATGACATCTATCACCACAGTTTTAAAATCCACATAATTCAATTACCTAAATTATATTAATTCACTAATATAGTTCCAAAGCTAGAAGTGTTGTGTTTTTTTTAAATCAGGAACTGCAAAAATTAGAATCTGCCAACCTATGTTTTTAGGTATTACAAGTCTAACTTAAAAAAGGATAATTTTTTTCTGGGATATGAGCTATTTCCATGAGATGGAAAGTCCTTTAAGCATTAAAAAGTGTATTACATGAAAATAAAGAGATGACATGTTACCATGCAAGTGGCAGTTTTGTTTGCTATATAAGCATTCTGTATTCACACTAGAAAAAAGTAATATTGCAATAATGGTCTTTTAAATTTAGAACTTATTTAAATATGAACATTAATATTGTTATATTAATAATTGTCATAAATATGAACAATTAATAATGAACATTACAAAAAATCCCACATGGTGCTCAACGTTAAAACATGTATCCCTCTTAAGACTCACTGTCAGCATGTACAAACATATTTTAATTTGTGGTGCACTTGCAAAATGAGTTCACAAAATGAGAGTCAAGCCAAACAGATGAACCTGAAGGCAGCGGGTCCGTAGCCCTTCTTACCTTATCTGCCTGAGAACTAAATATCTTCATTCAACTTTTGAAAGAAGAGCTACAGCATTTCCCTATTTGTCAATCTGATGTGGTTCAATGGAATCGAGCCATTATTAGAGAGCTTAACTGTGGAAAGCAAAAGATGGTTTCTCACAAAGCTGAAACCTTACTTCACTGGAGTCTCTCAGTATTACAGTAAGATACAGAAGGTGCTTCCATTGCACAGAAGAAAGATTGAGATGCTCTTAGAGAACAATGCAAGGTATGTACATACTAGAGAAAAATCAACAAATATGAACGTCATGTATCTTGAAAGAAGGTAAGAGACTGCAGTAATGCTCTATCTTGCAACACAATTCAATTTTACCATTGCAAACCGTTTCTCAAAAGCTGACAGATCTGCTCAGTGTGCTTTATTATTAACATACCAGGATGCAACATTTTGCTGTTTTATCTTACCTGCATTTGGAGGGCATGGCAATGGGAAAGTCAGAGTCACATATATTGAGAAATGCTGGAGGAAAGAGTTTCCTCAAACATTCACTAAGTCCCAACTGATTTTTAAAGTACAAAACACAGAGAAAAATCTCAGCTTCAAACAGAACTCAGTTTTGATCAAGTGTAAATACATAGCCCCAATCAAAACTACTAAGCAGTTTTATTAACTCAAAGATTTACTCGAAAGAAATACCATAATGCATACAATGTCTGGTACAGGTGAACTCAGGTAATGCAGCTTCAGGTAAGCATAAAATAACTTTTCTCTAAAATATTTCTGAAGTAACTTCTGTGAAATGTGAGCTTAATAAAACACATGACAATGGGATACCTTGAAAAGGTTTTATGGTATTGTGGGTTTTGAGAATGACCATTAACACCTATTAAGTATTTAAGCTATTAGTATTTAAACCAATAAAAAAATCTGGATTTTCAGAGAAACCATCATTCTAATGGCATTTTGTGTTTATCTTCGGGCACCTTTGAATATCCCACCTAAGATTTAAAGAATTAACTTGAAGTATACATCTACATTTAAACATACAACCATGGACATAAATATACACACATTCATATACAATTAGCAAAGAGTACAGGATGGTGTGTTGTTCTGTAAAGATTCCAGAATGCCTGCACTGGGTTCATAAACTTATTTCAAACTCATCACATCCATACAGGAAAACACCACTGTGTTAATATATCATGGACACAATGTATTCTAAATGAATTATAGCAAAAATATTTGTCATAGAATCATCAAATGGTTTGGGTTGGAAAAGTTCTTTAGAGGTATCTAGTCCAATCCCCCCACCATGGGCAGGGACACCTTCCACTAGATCAGGTTGCTCAAAGATCCATCCAACCTGGCCTTCAACACTTCCAATATGGGGACATCCAGAACTTCTCTCTGGGCAACCTGTTCAAGTGCCTCACCACCCTCATCATAAAACAAATGTCCTCCTTATATGCAGTCTAAACCTACCATTGTTCAGTTTAAAACCACTGCCCCTTGCCCTGTCACTACAGGCCTTGGCAGAAAGTCTTTCTCCCTCTTTCTTATAGGCCCTCTGCATTTTGAAAGGCCGCAGTAAGGTCTTCCCAGAGCCTTCTCTCCTCCATGCTGAACAACCACAACTGTCTCAGCCTTTCCTCACAGGAGAGGTGCTCCAGCCCTCTGAGCATTTTTGTGGTCCTCCTCTGGACCCACTCCAACAGGTCCACATCTTTCTTGTACTAGGAGCCCCAGAACTGAATGCAGTACTCCAGGTGGGGTTTCATGAGAGTAAGGAGGAGGAGAATCACCTCCCTCAACCTGCTGGCCACACTTCTTTTGATGCAGCCCAAGATACAGTTGGCATTCTGGAATGCATGAGCACATTGCTGGCTTATGTCCAATTTTTCATCCACCAATACCCCCAAGTCCCCTCCACAGGGCTGCTCTCAATCTGTTTAACCCCATTTCTGTATTGATATTGGGGATTGCCCTGACCCACCTGCAGGGCCTTGCATTTGGCTTTATCGAACTTCATGAGGTTTGCACAGGCCCACTCCTCAAGCCTGTCCAGGTCCCTCTGGATGGCATCCCATCCCTCAAGCATACCAACTGCACCACCCAGCCTAATGTCATCTGCAAACTTGCCGAGGGGGCACCCAATCCCATTATGTCATTAAGAAAGGTATTGAACAGTACTGGTCCCAGCAGAGACCCTTCAGGGACACCAGTCATTTCTACCTGGACATTGAGCCATTGAGTGTAACTCCTTGGAGACAGCCATCCAGCCAATTCCTTAGCCATCTCACAGTCCATCGATTAAACCCACATCTCCAATTTAGAGGTAAGAATGTTGTGGGGGACCGTATCAAAGGCCTTATAGAGTCCAGGTAGATGACATCCATAGCTCTTCCCTTGCCCACTGATGCCATCACTCCATCATCAAAGGCCACCAGATTAGTTGGGCATGATTTGCCCTTGGTGAAGCTGTGTTAGCTGTCTCTAATCACCTCCCTGTCTTCCATGTTTCAACATATCTTCCAGGAGGATCTGTTCCATGATCTTACCAGACACAGAGGTGAGACTGATGGGTTGGTAGTTCCCAGGGTCCTCCTTTTCACTCTTCTAAAAAATGGGTTTGATATATGATGGAGAGTGGCTTGACAACTACATCAGCCAATTTCCTTAGGACCCTGGGCAGCATCTCATCAGGTCCCATGAACTTATGTATGTTCAGGTTCCTCTGGTGGTCTTGAACCTGATCATCTCCCACAACAGGAGGGACTCCATTCCCCTAGTCCCTGCCTTAAGGTTCAGGGGCTTAAGCAATGCGGGAAAAGAGATTACCAGTGAAGACTATGGCATCTTTAAAGCATAGATTTTAAGGCTTATTTTGCTACAGCTCTTTGCTTTTGAAGCCCAAATTCCTTAACATAGTGGCCCACCATCTACAGATCTTTACAAAATGTAACATCCCTTAAATTTAACTGTGAAGATTTTACAGTCTTCTGTCATCTGACATTGCAGAGAATTTGAAAGGGATATTTGGACAGAAAATTACACTGTAATAGTCGTATCTGAGTTGATGATTTTGAGTCTGGTGAGATTTGCAGCTCCCACACAGTCAATGGACAAATTAGGTGTCACCAGTGGCAATTAAGAGCACATAGGCTAAATGTGATTACCCTATCATTACAGCTAAAGTTGATTAAGACAACCACCCCTTTCTGAAAACTGAAATAGAAGGGTCACTGTTTCTGGAAGGAGTGATAAATTTCGGATTTAACTGGAAGTCAGGAAGCCCTAAGGTATCAGTTCTGTTATGGGTAACAGGATTCTCAGTAATTATTGTTTATTTAGTAAAAAGATATTTTCTTTTTCTTGAATGCTAGAACTACTACCTGGCCGTCTGCTTCAATCTAATAACAACTACTAAAAATTAAATAAAAAGCACTATCTGCTGTTGACTTCTGATTTGGAGTAACTTTTGCTTTTAAAAATTTTTCAGGCAAATATCAATTTGCATCAAAGTGATTTACCAATTATAAAACTCTAGACTGAGGGGAAGACTGAGACCTTAGGAGCCTGAGGAGTTAAGAGTAAGTTGTGTTAGTACTCTGATTGTGAACACATGCCATACTCAATGGACAGACAACAGTGATAGATCTGATGTAGTCTGAAAAGTGTATAATTGTAAATAGATGCAGCAGAAAAAGACCATACTGACAACCAGAATTTTTCTTGTATCAGATAAAGCTCTAAAAATAAATACATTTTTAAATATTAAATAAGCAAATTAATTTTTTCCTCCATCAAAACAAGATAGTAGGAAAGCAAGTAAAGAAGGGTTCTCTCTATGCTGCTACAATAGGAGATAAAAATTATACCAATTTTGGGCGAGCTGTAGTGATCCAAAACAGTCACGGTATAAGCTAATAAGCAGTGTGGTCACTTGCCACAGCTCACTTGCTAGCACTTTTCTATATACCAGTACAGACATACCCAAAAAGACTACTTAGCTGTAACTCCACAACTGTCTTTGAGAATTTTCTTCCTGCATCAAGATGGTTTCAGCATGACAAAACCCAGATAAATATATAGTTCAATTACTTAATGAAATAATAACGACTATTAAAAGTGATACCTTCAGTTCTTTCACCTCTTCTTTCTTCATAAATGCCTGTGTAACATTAATCCCTCCAGCTGGTTTGTTCTTATTGGCGTGGTTAGAAAGACTCTTTCCAACTTGTTCGGTCAGTTTTTGAATAAATGTTCCTAAAATTAATAAAAAAATTATATTGTTGGTTTTCATTCACAAGCAAGGGACTTTACTGCAAAACCTCTAGAAATCTTCCATAAAGTAAAAATAAGTAAAAGAAGTCTCCCTGAGGCAGAGATCGTCTCTTTTTCTGCATTGATATAAACCAGCATGATACACACTGAATTTGAACTGACACCTCTAGGTATTAATATTATTAATATAAACACATTAGCAAAACCATAAAGTGCTCAACAAATATATATACACTCAAGACTAGACAGTGTGCCTTCATTATGTTTTCTAACACAGAAATATTATCAACAAATGCAAAATTATGCACAGCTGTTACAACAACGACATGCATATACAAAAGTAGTGAAAAAACCTTTTGAAGTTTTGGCAGGTGTCCCAGTTTCTTCAGTTCCACTTTCCTCCATCCCATCCATATTGCTTTTGACAGAAGCCTTCTGAAAAGCACTGACTTTGCTGCTTGATGGTTTTGACTGCTTTTGCAGTAATTCTGGTGATACATGAGCCTGTTTAATATCATCTTCATCTACTTCTTCCTCTGAACTGAATGGTGGAGTTCTAAGCAAAAACACATACAATCAGAGGACTTACTGGATTTCAGTGACTGCATTGCTATGTACATATTTAAGCTTCCTTGTATTTTCCTTTCCAATAACACACATTTTTCTTCAGTGAAAAAACCAGGAGCTCCCATAAATTCTAACTATCCATAAAACTATTTAAAAGAAATCATGCTGCTAAGTAATCTCAGAATGTTATCACAAAATGTTCTCTTTTATACACATTACTATTTCCATCTATGCAACTATCTTTACAGAAGAACAGACCAATCAATATATAACAAGTCTTGCCAGGCAAACAAAGATAGGCTTTCATGGATCAGTAGGGAAAGCCAAGTTCAGGAGCAAGGAATCTGTACCACAGAAGGTCTGTTCTGACATTCTGTTATTTGAAAATAATTTAGGACTTTTCTAGGAATTTAGGAAATCACAAATTAATGTACCTGATGTGAGTGGAATCTGGAACACTGTCTTTAATTTTTGTCATAGTAAGAAAATATCAATAAACATAAAAAATTGGCTCACCAATGTCTTTAAATGTTTTTAAGTGGGTCAGAAAAAGCATCTGAGAATGAAACTAAAGGAACTGACAGTACTTGATTATATTGAATGTCCCCCTCTAGTTCACAACAAAGAATACACCTACTGAAAGAAGAATGTGCTTTCAGGGATTACAACAACACACTCAAATGGAGTGATACTTTAAAACAGAACATGAAATATGCAGTCCAGAAAGTGTTTATAATTTCAGCTTAATAATAGCTTTTGTGTGGCAAGCATGTGAATATTCAGTCACCAAAAATATTTTCTTAAAAAATACAAGGGAACAAAACATACGTGATGCTAGATGTCTTTCTGGAAACTCCATTTCCAAAAAGTTTCCTGGATCTAAAAGTAACAAGACAAGTTACTTCAAGTCTGGCAGTCAGCTAAGTAAGCAAGCATGAAGTTTACATAGAAGTAATGTGAATTCTTTGCTCAATTCTTACTATATTAGCAGGAAGTGTTCACATCAGTCACAAAACTCCAAACTCATAGGATTGTCACCTGGAGTACAAGTACTATGAGAACAGCATTTCTTACTTTGGGGTAGATGTATTCTCAGCAACGGCTGTTCTTTGTTCAGCTGGGCGGACAGCTGTTGAAGACCGTTTTACTGGTTTTTGTGGTGTGGCAGACGATAAAATTCCCAATGGATTGAACTTCTGTTTATCTACAAGAAAAGTTATCTATCTCATTATTAGAAACAATGTTTGATATCTTTTATATTTAATTTCTAGAATTAAAGATGTCTGCTGAGATTATATTTTACAAAAAAGAAGAAAAAAGTAATTTTTTTTTCTTCAAAGCAGTTCAGAGTTTCCATGTATCTTGCCACTATAGAAGCTAAGATTTCTTCAGTTAAACACAATGTCAAGAACCCTTTAAAGGAAACTGTTTAGTTGGCCATAACTACATAGAATATTTCTATGAAACATTATGAAAGCAGTTATACAGAAATGTTGCTAAATAAGACCTTATATAGCAGTTAAAAAATACAAGAGAATGGAAAAAAAAAACCCCAAAAAACAAACAACATCATTTTAACCTTCTGAAGGAAGTTGAGGACAGGAAACAGGTCTATTACAAGATGATGATTTCTCTTCAACCCTAAAGCTAACTTGGCGTTCAAGATGTTCTCGAATTCGGTGAATGTGAGGCTCTTGCTTCTGTTTGCATTCTCTAGCAGATTCAATAGCACGCAAAATTTTATTTAAGCGATCATTTGGGATACCGCGAACACCCTAAGGAAACAAATTGTATTGTAAACACAGGGGCTATTATTTCTGGGATTTATATCCTACAATCATATATACTCTTTTAAACTTCAAATATCACAAAGCTTGTAGAGAAATCATATTAAGTTGGTAACACTGCTCACAGGCGTAGCCATATCTTCCATAGCTGTAATTTGAGGGCCATCCTCTCACGTTAATGAATTACACTTATTTATAACAAGTGGAAATTTACCTTTGGACTTTATAGGTTGAGGGTTGTGGCACTAGAGTGAAAGAGCAAAAAAGTGGGACAAAGATGATCTCTCTTTTATATAACTCAAAATAATCTTACTGCTTTAATTCCCAAGGATTCCAGCTTCTCCTCCAGTGCTTGCTCCAAAACAACTCGTAATTCTTTAGTTAAAGAAGGATCAGTCTTCAAAGTATTTATTAAATAGTAGTTACTTCTACCTGTTTTATAATCACCTTTCTCAATTTCTGAAATAAGAATGGAAAAATGCACTTAAGAGACATTTGAAAAAGCCACAGTTCACAAGACAATTAAAAACTGCATTGAAGCATGCATTTTTTAAAAACACCATAGACATACATGTGCACTTTTTGTCTACACAGAGTTGTATTCTTTTTAAAATCATGGGCTAACTTATAGAAGCCAGGTCATTAAACCTTGGCATCTTGTGCTCACCATCACAAGTCTCTTTTATTTTTCTTGTTACAGAATCACTGTAAACATCTACGCCTGAATATTTAGCAACTAAGATCTTTAGGTTTAGAACTGTACTTGGAAACTTCTGAAAACGAAAGACTATCTTCTGATAATTAAGTTCTTTAAAAGTGGTATTTCAAATCAAAGCTGAACTCAAGCAGGAATTAGGACAGGAATATGTTCTCAAGAAAAGCTCCAAACAACGTAATGTTCTCTGATAAAAAACACCTACTGCAATTAAATCTTTGGAAAGTAGTAACACTTTCAAAAGCCTTGGTAAAGACAAAATCTCAGCCTGAGGCAGACAGTTTCACAGAAAATACGTGACTGACAATACTTATCCCCAAAACTCTTTCAAGGACAAAGTTCTCTGTTGTGTTTTCTCCTATGCAGGTCTATGACATCATACATACTTAAAAGCAGACAAAGAAGTTTCTATCACTTTTCCTTGTTTAAGTGTCAGTAATGACATGAACCCTTATGCAAGAAATAATCACCTAGACAGATTCTTCCATCTTAAAGACTGGAATTTAAGGTAGGCTGAAGTATTATAGGGTTATACAGGGGAGTAAAGAAGCAAAGCATACGCATTTGGAACATGCCTATGAAGTGTCTCCAGCAAGATAAAATTGTACTGAATGCCACTTAGACCAAGAGAACCAATAATCTGTGGGACCATAGTTGCTGCTTCTGTCTGGCAGTGGTCAGCACAGCTGGCAAAGCATACATAGAGGGGTACACAACATCCCAGGAAAGCACGCTGCAATCCACATTCCCACCATCACCCCCCAAAAAAAAGTAAATCTTGAACAGGAGTTTGTCTCTTTCCAGTGTGCCTCACTGGGCAGCACAGTCATTTGCCAGCCCACAGACAAGGACATAAATGAAGGAACAATTCCATATTGTGACCTTCAAATGTTTCCTTTCAAAACAAATGCACCACTTTTCCTATTTATGAACAATGATTGCTTAAAAAGCAGTTTCATTTGCTTTTCATTTTTCTTTAAGGGAAAGATAAGCACCCTGAAGAGTACCCATAAAAGCCTAAAGACACACAAATGATATTTAGGTTGTTTTGAGGAAGTGGCCTCTGATGGATTCTGGAAATAACTGCAAGTAATGAAAACTAAAAAAGAGTCCAGCTACCATAGTAAGAGATCTGTGCTGAAGAGGACAGGGTCTGGCTGAAATCTTACCTGGCTTTGGGAACTGTGTGGACAACTCAGTAACTGACAGAGGTGGGATTAAAAGCGATTTGGCTGGAGAGCTATGTCCTAGAAGAGGCAAACTACTGGTCGGTGAGGAAATGTTGGTTGGTCAGGGAGAGGTGCATTATGCAGTATGAAATCCTCCCAGAAAGCCAGACGTGACATATTTTAAAGTGGAAGGCCTTCCTCCAAGGAGCCTTCCGAAAATCTTGTCCCTTTCAGAACTTAAGATCCATCTAAAATAATTTTAAAATTCATAATTACTACATACTAATATGGGCAACAAGACTATCCAGGACTATCCTAATTAATGACAACATTAATTCTTGCCAGTTAACTCAAGCCAAATCATCTTTGTCAGAGCCAACTATTTAAGGAACTGTTTTCTTACTCATTTAAAAAAAACAAAACAAAACAAAACAACAAGTAACTAAATACTAGATTTAACAACTTTGGTGACAAGGGACCTTAAGTCTGGTCCACTGTCTCAGCTCCTACATAATCCTATGAAATAACATGCCAAGTCAAGAATTTTCACACTCTCCCTTACAAGTGGCTGTTACCGAAAACAAAAAAATCTTGGTCTATCTTTTCAGACTGCATTCTTTCTTTCTTTCTTTTGTACTGCAGGCCATGCCTTTAGGCACAACAGAAGAATCAAAGACAATCCATCAAGAGAGAAGATGGCAAGCAAGAGAAATAGTAGAAAGAACGGCAAAAATGCAAGCAGTCTTTATTTCAGATTGCTCAGAGTCACTGGATTTTCCCTGGGGAAACCTCTCACGCACAGATGTATTCAAACAACAATTTTGTTTTCAAAACAGCATCATTCCTTCAAAATATAAACTCATTGGCTATAAAGTTCAAGACTGATTTTAATTTTTGCACACAGTACAGGTTATGATGCTATTCAGCTGTTTGGTGTTTCATCCAACCTACTGTTAGCCTTGTTCAGAAGAATACCATGCAGGATGAACCAATGCTTTCTCTTCCGCTACCATAAGCGTGGCCTTCTCCAAGTGTTCCTCAGATGAAGCAGAAGAACTGCTGCCAACCCTGGGCAACGTCATTTCATTCAGAATTGCACGGCCCTGGCTGGAGCTACGGCTGCTTTAGAGGTAGGTGTAACCTAGATTCCTTGCAAAAGTATCTTTGGTACAGTTACGAAAGCAGGGAGCTTCAACCTTCACCACCAACTTCCTTCTTCTATATGAACTCCTTATCCTCTTACGCAGAGTTTGAAAAATAAGTGAGCACACATTGCAACAGCGTCAGCACCAAAAATTTCTTGGTAAGGGGGTATTCCCCATCAAACATTTTTGCTCTGCTTAGCACAAGTACCTTTAGACATATGGAATATGTCTGCTTTAAAGAGTTAGCCAGATTTTCATAAAAACAGTGAACTTGGATAAGGAAATCATCATATTTACGAGCACCAATAGTAAACAGGAGACTGACACAAACAAGGAATGTGCCCACTCAAATCACATAAGAAACTGAAATACTCTGAAAAATACTGTAGGTATCAAATAATATTTACTTCTTATTTTCAAGAAACACATGCCACTATATTTTGAGCTGAATCAACCATTACCTTTTTCCTCTTCTGAAAGCTCCTCTATGGGCTCCAGCATATGCACCAAGGGTGCCTGCTCTAATAATGAGGAAGAACAGGAACACCAGACAAACAGGACAGAAGAAGGTCAAGGTCCAGAGTGGGAAAGTTAAGCAAAAAAAACACACACTGAATTCAACTTTCCTGATTGCTGACAACCTGCATAACAATCACAAGCCCAATGCAATATGACTCTTCACTGCCTTAGGTGGTACATTTTTGTAGAGGAGACCCTAATGCAATAGTCACTTCAGGAGCAGTAGTTGCCCAGACATGGGTGTCTAGTGTCATCTCAGATATAACAGTTTTAAGCCATCAGCACAGGGCTGGCTGATAGATCACACAACTATCAAAAAACCTGTGTCCTTCTGGGAAAGGCACCCAGAAGCCAGGTGGGATGCTTTTAGGAACCTACAACGACAAGGCCACCTATGATTAAGTAAATGAATACTGTCATAAATTTTTCATAAGAAGCACTTTAATGCTAAAATTTATTTTAAAGTATTGTTTATGTGCGATTTGATACTAGAAGTTTACAAGAGGCAAGTGAAATGGACAGACACAGAAATCCTCAGAAATATATGGAAAAAATAAGTTAACTCATTATTCCAGAGACTTATTAAGTACTGAGACTGTAAGTGTGAGACACAGAAAAAAATTATAAATATATAATAATTTCCAATAAAACCTATTTTAAAAAATATTCAATCATTCCAATACAGTGAGATTCAGTATTATCATGTGCTTTAAAGAAATCCTGAAATGTGCTCTGCTGAAAACAGCTTCTAAACACACTGAAATTATCATTCTTTAGGCTGTCAAGTACAATTTACTTTATATCAATGAAGCCAGAGTACAGTTCATTTACAACTTGATAGACTTCAAATATAAGGGATGCATGAAAATGCTTGTACATAGACTAATAAAAATTCAGCGGTTTATAATGTTAATGTTCAATTTATATATAAATAAATAAAATTAATTTATTCCAATGAAAACTAGAACTTGAGTTTCTTCTAGGGTGTAAAATGCAGAGATGTGCAAATTATACTTTCAGCATTCATCTACTGGCAGCATAGGAGAAAAACCAATTTATTGGCCAACGTTTTGGGCCAGCGTACATTTGTCCAGCCTTCACAAGAAACCTTTGGCACTCACTACGAGTGGTTGCTACACTGTATGGGTAGAGGGGGAGGAAGTGACGCTGCAGTAAAGATGCCTGCTCTTCAGCACTTCTCATACAATTAGGTACAAACATGGATGTACTGTGATGGGTAATCACAATGAAATGATTACGGCACTAAGTGATGCTTACTGTCACATCTCCAGTATTCCCCATGTGAAGGGAACTAAAGCTGGTAGTGTAAATACTTAGGTGCAGTAGCTGCTCTCTCGGTGCTGTCCATACTTGTGGTTATATTCAGCCTCTCACCTGCCCTTCCAAGCAGGTTACTTAAGATTTGCTCCTATATAACCTGCACTAAATAAGTAGTTGTAAAAAAAGCTTCTTACACCATCACAAGATGCTAACAAGATGCAAGTGTCCATGTGTTTTATGGAAACACTTCAAAGCAAAACTCTGAGAGACCAATAGTCTTCTGGTCTTTCAGTCTCTAAGGCAGTAAAATTTAACAGTGGCCAGAGCATTCCTGGGCACTGGAACATGATCCACCACACTACTGCTCCTGGAACACTGTTGCCCTGCACCAACTAACATTCTCCAAAACAAGGTTCAGGCACAGTTTGGGATTATTCCCAAAAGCCTGCAGTAGGCCTGCTTTGGAGGACAGAGCCTGAAGCACAGATGAGATGTTCTGGGTGGATTTAATCTAGTTGCACAGGCATTGAGGCCTCAAAGTTTCTTGGCTGGACCTACTAGACAGCCAGTTACTGTGTAATTGGATTTAAACCATAATTGTTTTACCTTCACATAATTGTTTACCTTTACTTCACTCAAATGCGATCTGCTTAAAGGAGTTGACTCATCTCTGCACAAGCCCTTGTCAAGTAACTTAATTTAACAGGAAAAGCCTGGTCCCCAGAACTCAGAACTGAAAAGAGTCTGCTGATATGGCATAAAGGTACATGCTTCCCTTCCTCAGTATACTAGAAACAGAGGAAGTTAAAAATCAGTAAAAGAACAGTGGCAAGAGCAAAACCAAACTGTATTATTGTTAGTTTAACATTGTTGTTCACTGCATGACAACAGAAGAGATCAAATGCTAAGACATGGGGGAGTGCAACATCTGGAAGCACCAACTTCTTCAATGTAAGCAAGCTTTTTCTTTCTCTTTACTGTACACATATTCTAAGAGATATTTATTAAATACCACATTGGAATCAAATATAAGAAAAAGTGGCTTGGCTCACCACTCCTCTGGTTTATTGACAGGTGTGTAGATCACCCTACCTAAGGAGCCCTCTCCTTATGTTTAGCAGAAATATACTTCTGGCCATCTGATCAGACTTCTCAGCTCTTACCTTAGTATACATCCTTGAAATCAGCAGCATCTAAATACTACCAAGCTTATTTCCAGGAATCATTCAAGTCTGACTACCCAACCAGATCTCAAGTCTGTACAATGCAGTTTTTGCTTAACTTAAAATCTAAACCAATGCTGCTGACGCAGATTGAAATCCTAACTACTCTGAATTATTGTAACCTCCCCTAGTTTATCTGATCTTTTTTGCCCAAAATCTCACCAAGCCACAATCCAAGCCTTAAACAAGTAGTCACTGACTACTTCTGATTTCAGTAGAGCCAGTTACCTTATCAGCCCTAAATCTAGTTCAGCTGATCCTAGCCAATGCTGTTCTACACCAACATCTTCAACATCAGACCTTGCTGGCCCAGATCTTACTCCTATCTTTCATTCAAGCCTGAATGGTGAACTTATACATACTGCTTACCTCGAGTTTTGGACTCACACCTACAAATAAATCACTTGCTCCTAATCACTTCTCAGGTTCCCACTCCAGCCGAACACCCAGACTGTGTCCTTGCCTTACTGGAAATGGATCCCAGAAGGATGAAACAAGGCAGGAGGCTGCTTGTGCTCCAGCAGATCACCTGCTTTGGACTGCCAGATTACATCAGTCTTCAGTTCAGATACAACACCAATTATACTTTGTTCATTGTCACAATTTGAACCCTGGCTCTTATCTCCACCCCTTTCTTAGCTATAAAATAAATTTCAACTCCATACTTAAACCTATCCAGTCAGGCTCTGCTGATGCTTAACTTGACCATAACTCTCTTTTTAAATCAATGTCTGTCTGAGCCTAATCCTAACCCTAACCCAAGCTCAGCGATCCCTGTAAAACCTTGGTTCAGCAATAACCAGATGTCTCTGGGTAATACCAGCCTTTTGCAGACCCTGCCATAAACCAAGTTCTGCTGCTGGCATGAAACCCCTTAACTCCAATCCTAATTCATTTGGTCCTCCCCAACAGCCCCACACCTGACCCTAACCAAACAATATTATTGCTAAATCTTATACCTAGCCTAGTGGCAAATTCTAGACACATCCCCCCCCACATGTGAGCAGCCAGCCTCAGTCCCAAAAATAGCCCTACCTTTTTCCTAAGAACAGCTCCTGTAAGCCTTAGGCCTGAACCTAACTAAATGGCAGCTTCCAACACCAGTCTTAACACATGCTGACTGTACCCATATCTCACTGGCCTGAACCCAGTTATATTAATTCTAGCCATCATTAAGACCAGCAACCTTAAGATGACCTCCACAATGATGTATCTGCTGTCCTACATCTCCCAGAGTATCTCTTCTGTCTGCTAATATATGTGGAGAAATAGATGAGATGTATGAAAAGTACAGGTTGCCTTAACTTCTTCAGTGGATAATTATACTACTGAAAAATTATGTGCCTGGCATACTTTGACAAATCATTAAATATCTGTTTTAAATAATAATTGAAGATAATTTCTATGCAGCTAGAATAGGAGAATGTTTTTAATAATAATGAAGAATTCATGCTGTGCATATTTCAAGCATATCATATATTATATTATTTGTCCTTATCTACTAGTTTAAAAAAACCCAATATTTGTTTTTTTTGGCAAAAAAAATGGCAAAAAAACTGGCAAAGCAGTCTTCAGCCAACATTTAAAGGAGAAATCTTGTCTGTTTTCTCTGAAATATGAAATGCTAAAGAACTTTTAGCCTGAACAGAAGTATTACAATTACCTATAGTGGAGCATCACCTACAGTAAGCACTTTGCACTTGCAATATGAAAACCCAGGATAAAATGTACCACTTATTTGTTGTAAACTGCTTCACTTCTTAAAGATGTAAGGAACGTAAGCCATGGCTATAGTCATTATATAATCCTTTAATTTATACTCTGATTTCACATCCAAAGAGCTGCCAGACTTAATTGTGACACCTGTAATTTTGAGAGTCATCCTTGAATCAACACACTTCATATATTTTTCTCCTAACTAATCAATGGGAAGCCATACTGCACATAAGCAGCACAAATATTAATTTTAAGCCAATATTCTTAAATATGATAAATTTTTGACACTTACCTGAGGCCTCTAAGTTAGGAGCCTAGTCATCTCAGACTCCTTCTACAGACAACGAAGAGACACAGGCAACTTAAAAGAGCAATTCAGATCTTAGTTCAGCTGAACCAGATTCTGAAGGTGCCCCTTTTCTCTGTTAATTGTCTAGGAAGACTACTTGGACTGAATTCTCCTCAGATGCTTCAGCTATGTCCCTAATGATAGCTGAGCCTTAGTCCCATACCATGTTGGAAGACTGAGACATAGGTTTTAATGGACAATCTGATTAATATCTTTGCTTCTAAATTTGCTCTTTTTTCCCTCATCTAATATCACTGACCTAACAAAGATTAAATATGGAACAAGTATCAACATTTCAAGAGTAATACAGGAGCCAAAGCCTGATTTTAAAATATGATTTTTTTTAAAAAAAATTAATTAATCTGTTGCCTTTTTGTGAGACTGAAGTAATCTTTGAACATAAGACTGAAGTTTTATCAGCACAAAACCCTACAGCTAGCTAAGAAACAGAAGAATGGTCAGCCAGGATGGATTCAAGGCACACTATTAGCTCTCACAAGAAATAAGGAAGGTTAACACAAAAGCACCAGGCTAACACAGTTATTCCACTACTTTATACCTAAGATACACAAACTACAAATGAGGTATCTTTTCATAACACAGATTTAAGGTGTGCAGAATGAAAACTAGGATGTAGAAGTTTCCAAGCAACTTTGAAAAATGTACTGAGGTTCACATTAGAAAGCCTTTTCCAGAATTAACTTTCTTGCAGAGAAAAAAAAAAAAAAAAGAAACCAACAGAAAAAGGAAGATATTCCATATGCAGGCAATTTCTTGGTAGCAAAACTACAGCTCTTGTGATTTCAGAGATGCTCTGTGCTATGTAAATTTGTGTATAGGAGTTACCAGCAAGTGCTTTCATTTTCAAAATGGCACGAGATGCAGCCATGATGTCTTAATTCAGTATGCAAGTCAATCCATTGAGGAGCCCTGAAAATCTTGGGAAAGACGCTATAGCTTCTGCTAACCTTTATATCCAGAAATTAGGTAGGGTAAGTTTAAAAAAAATCCAGAAGGGAAGAAAAGGGACAGACAGAGAGACCTGCAGAGATAAATAAAATAATCATCAGCAAAGGAATCTGAAGGAAACACCTTCTTTGAGGTTTCACAATAAACTGATAGTGAATCTTTTGCGTATCAATAGCAGGAACAGCCTTTCCTATCTAGAGAAGTTTCACAAGGTGTCACAGATTTCATAGTTGAAGCAGCAGGACATCAGAAAAGATCTGAATGAGCTGATCTATATTGTCAGAGTATAGAAAACACTAATGTTCACAGAACTACCTTCTCAATACAAATGAAAGTATATGCACTAAGAAAGCAATGCTTGGCAAGCTTGGCATGTAAGCACTTAGCAGTAATGATCTTCATAAAACTCATTTCTTAAATTCAGGGCAATAGCTAAGCTACTTGCTGTGAGATCCAGAAATGGCACTACTATGTTGGTGCAATGAAGTTGGTTTGAATGAAAAAGAATTGGATTATTTAAAATACTATTACTAATAATCTATACTTCATATATTATTACTTTTCCCTGCACAATATTTCATCTATATAGTTTCACTTAAAAAGCTTCAAGCAATGAACTACTAACCTTTCACAGGTTAGAAAGAAATTCTGTATTATTCAAATAAAGTTACCATGTAATAAATACACTCTTTTTTCCTTCATTTAATAATTCCTGTCATAACAAATATTTTGAAATCAGCATATTTCAATATGAGGAAATCAACAAAAAATATGAGGAATATTTTTCATTCCTTATTAAGTTACTGAAAGCTTCTGTTGTATACTGCCCCTCCTCCCCACATGCCTTTTCAGAACTTTTTTAATTTGTTGAAAAAGAAAAATTCTGTACAATTTCAAAGACAAATTCAATTTTGTCTTCCTTTGGCAGGTTTTAAAATTGAGAGAAATAATAATAACCCCCCACTATTTAATTATAATTCAGTAATTCAAATAAACTGTTTTTTAACATTTAAATATTTTACTTGCTCAAAGTTCATTTTTCATTACTTTCCTACTTAAAATGTAAATAAAGAATTAATTGATTGCAGAATATTGGCATAGTAACAATACTCACCATTACTTTGCATACTGAGAACAAAAAAGAACTATTTTCACAAAGTACAAAACAATGTAAACAGAGGTTCATCCCTTCCTCCCACTTCTAAACAGTATCACAAGGTGACAAGTTAAAAACTAAGCAATGACCTATATTAACTACAGATACAGAAGAACTACCTAGATGGAATGACTCTGTTTTTTTCACTTCTGTATTTTTTCCTCCTTGCCATGTCAAGTCACATGGAAACTACAGGATTTCGAGACTTATAAACAAACATCTCCCCATATTTCCCTATATAAATTCCAGTACATGCATATACCTATCCAGAACGTTCATATACCAGGTAAGAATATTTTCTATAAGAAAACTAAATTTTATTTCCTCAATTAATTTCATTTACCTTAAAGTGCTTCAATACTATACATGTGCTATGAAATATTCTCAGTTTATTTTCTTTTGGTTTTCATTTATTCTTTTCAATAGTGCATCTTTACAATTACTTGATAGAAATTCTCAATGCTGACATACTGCAAAGCAATTCAAATTATGTTCTTTCAATATAACTACTGTTACAACTTTGATGTAACAAGCAACACATCTTAGAAGACTGAGTGTAAGATTTAAAAGTGCTGGATTTAGACCTATCAAAAATACTTACCATGCATCACTGGTAGACTTGGTTTAGATTCTTTAAGAGTCTCTACAGTAGTGTTCACTAAAATAGCATAAAAGTAAAAAATAATGTATATGTATTATACTAAACAGTAACAGACACATACAGATTCTTAAATGTAGCAATATTTAATCATATTTATAAATAATGTAATTTTTGGCTTTAATGGCAAAAAACCTTAAACAAATCATTTACAAAGTAAAAAATGGTCCTTCACAACATACAAGTACATCTCTACATATGTTTAAGATTTTTAATACTTCTAGAATCAGGAAAAGAAACTAGTAACTACAACATCACTGAACTGGAATGTGATCATCTCTGGTCACATCTGTATGCTGGTTTTGTGTCCCAGGGAAGAAGCCTTGGACCAAAGCTACTTAGTCAGGTCTACCCTGACCAAGGCTTGCATTCCCTTGCATTTCCCAAAGAGGACTGGCTGCATTCACACTTCATATCATTTAAAGAGCACAGTCTTGGAGTGAATTATCACTTCAATTCTACATTATTTAGATCAGCTTGGGGCCTAGGAGCAAATTTGCTTGTGTGCCGTGGTCTTACATTTGTCTGTGCTTCAGTGTGGCTGAACACGACCAGCTCCAGTCAAAAAGTCATGCAGCCATACCATTACTTTGCGTTCCCCAAACTAACCTACTCTCTGCTGTTAAGATTCAGTTCAAGCCAACGTCTTGCTAAGAGCAAGATGGTTTCCAAAATGGGATTAGAATTAATTCAGCTGTCATGATCTATTGCAATAAATTTATTT
>JAVJGJ010000014.1:54859984-54871891 GCA_035590215.1 Microhierax caerulescens
ACTATATGGGTGTTTGTGGTGCAGGACTACATCCTAAAACCCTATTATCAAGTTTAACTATTTGTAATGGAC
This sequence comes from Microhierax caerulescens, assembly GCA_035590215.1. Taxonomy (NCBI): domain Eukaryota; kingdom Metazoa; phylum Chordata; class Aves; order Falconiformes; family Falconidae; genus Microhierax; species Microhierax caerulescens. The sequence goes on from JAVJGJ010000014.1 coordinate 54,860,057, forward strand.
TTCAGATGTTTAAAGCACTGCACAAACAAAAACACTGGCGTACTTAAAATTCTTTGAACATTTGTGTCGTAACTGACAAACTAATAAATTTTGTCTACTCTTTCAGTATTTTCCCTTTTGTGAGTTCTGCAGTCTAAGGACAGTCACTCATGAAAAACCAATTCAAATTACACTTCATAAAGCAAAGCCAAAAGTTTTTTACATAATACAAAATAGAGATGCTGTATTTCACAACTCTTCACTACTCAAGCAATCAACTTTGCCCATTAGAAGTCCACAGAGCTGCAAAACATGAACTTTGCAAACCACGGCATGGAAACAGGTAGGTACCCTGTGAAACACAAACACATTGCCAATGCTGATTTGATTTCAATATTTAGTTAGCAAAGTTGATGTCTGTATTTTTCAATGAACCATAACATTTGTTTTGGCCAAGCTGCTGAAATCAGAAACAAAACCTGCTTTTTCTTACAGTTTGTACTTACCATCATGTGGTTTAATGCTTGCAACTGATCTTGTGGACAATTCCTTTATCTAAAAGGGAAAAGACATACGTGAATAGTTAAAAATGTAAATTATCAATATCTAGAAATGAACATTTAGTACAAAATACCTAGATTCAGTACTATTCCATAAGAGAAATTATTTTTTATGATTTGGGGAGAAAAATACTACTTTTGCAGAACTCTGCTCTACTGCTACTGCCTAATGTGTATTCCATTTATGCTTAGTCGATGCTGAAGCTTTACTTCTGTTTGTTGTCTTACATTAACTTACGCTTCGTACACCCTGTTACTGCAAGCTATAAAGTGAAACAAGAGCAGGGTTATGAGCCACTTCAGCACTTACAGTTTCAACACTTTCTGCTACAGCAATTCATGTTCAATTTTGCAAGTTTAGCTTCACTCCAGGGAAACATTTTACACATTGACTTCAAATGTATGAACAGTTCTCCTGTCTGCTCTACAGTTTTGTGTATTTGACACCGAAGACATGCACTGAACAAAACTGAGATGGTAGAGGAAAGAAGCTGGCTATGATCTGATCTGAAGAAAACAGGAAACTTGTGAACCGTCCTGTATCATTAAAACAGTGTTCTGCACTCCAATTCCCCAAACAGAAGCTAAACCGAAACCATACAAACACACAGTCAATGTCAGCTGGAGCTAGCACAAGATACTGGACCCTGGTCCTCTTTCATTTATCAGTTTTGTTACATCCAGTAGTGCCTCAATTCACTGCCCATCCATTTCAGATTCTACAAAAGTGTTAGTTATTTCTCAAGCCCTTCCAGTTTCCACAGACTGAGAACACAGATCTTCACAACTACACAAACACCAAACTCAGATCCCTCCAAATCCACTTCACGTCTGTCACCATACTGTTCTGTCTCAAAAGGTGACCTTACTGTAAGAAATCTGTCCAGGATTAAGTCATCTGTTGCTCTAGCTGTCAAATTTGTTAAGGTGGAGATGTAAAAACTATTATTTGTCTTTCCAGTTCTTTAAGCACTTAAGTAAAGGTTTAACATTAATCTCAAGAAAAATGTGTAAAATCAGGTGTTGGTTTGAAAAGAATGCACTCTGTAAAAGAGGAACACGTTGTAAGGACAGTGTAATCACGCCATAGTATAAACTGCCGACCACCCAGATCTTCACTCACCCTTCACCTCAAAAAAATCTATAGTTATAGCAGAAGCATATTTTAAAGAAAAAACAATTAAATTCCAAACAAAGAATTTCATAGAAGCATACACTATTTCAGGTTGGAAGGGACCCCTAGGATCACGGAGTCCAAGTCCCTACTCCTTGCAGACTACCTAAAACTAAACCATACAACTAGAAGTGTCACCCAGATGCTCCTTGAACTCTGACAGGCTTGGTACCATGACCACTTCCCTGGGGAGCCTGTTCCAGAGACCGACCACCCTCTCAATGACTCAGATCCAATGTGAACTTGTGATACAGCTTCATTCCATCTCCTGCCATTGGTCACCAGAGAGAGATCAGCACCTCCCCTTCCAGTGTTCCCCTTGAGGAAGTTGTGACTTCCGATGAGGTCATGCCTCAGCCTTCTCTTCTCCAAGCTGAACAAGCCGAGTGACCTCAGCTGCTCCTCCTAAGCCTTGTCGCCCTCCTCTGGACACACTCTAACGTTTGATGGCCATCTTGTACCAAGGCACACAGTACTTGGGGTGAGGCCGGGCCACTGCAGTGCAGATCACCCCCCTCGACAGGCTAGCTATGCTGTGCCTGATGCATCCCAGGACACAGCCGGCCCTTTTGGCTGACAGGGAACACTGCTGGCTCACTCAACTTGACATTAAGCCAACCCCCCCACCTCTTCCCACCGGGCTACTCTCTAACCTCTTGTCCCCCAGTTTGTACGTGTAAACAGGATTACCTCATCCCAGGTGGAGAATTGGGCACTTATTCTTGTTAAATTTCATACGGTAATAATTTAATTATTTTCACAATACTAAATATGATACTTTATTTTTAGTGTGAAAAGTCATGTATTACTTTCATCATATACATTACGTCTCATTATGATTATTTTGTGGCAGATTAAATCCTGCTCACCATCAGAAATTTTTCATCTAGACATTTTTTGGTGACTGTGACCTAGTAATACTTTAACTTTGTGTTAAATACTTTAACTTTGTGTTTTACTAAAAACATTTGGTTTATTAAACCTTTCCTTCTAATTGTGTTTTAATTCATGGTTAATATTCCTGTGTCTCTTCTCCAGATCTGTAATTTACTGACATAGTTTTTAAAGTGTAACCAAATACTACATCAATGCTATTACAAATTGGGAATATTCAATATGCAACCAGAGATATATCAAAGACCAATTGCTAGTAAAATGGTTCTGTGTCCTATGCTCTCTGAAACATAGTGTTCCACAAAACAGACCTGCTTCTTCTGAGTAATAATCAGATCATTCTGCTCCTGAAGCCTCTGCCCCAATTCTTCTATCCTCCTCTTGTAAAATGTGTTATTTTTATTCAGGTCTTCTCTCACTGATGATTTAAGCTTCTCAATCTGTGACAGTAGCTAGAAAGCAAGAAGAAAAGTAACTTCACATTAACAGCATATAAAATATTTTAATACTATAAAGTTTAAACAAGCAAGTGTCATGCTTAAATCACTTTTTATTTACACCACGAAGACTACCTAAATCTCAATACAAAGAAAGGGACATACAAACACATTGCTGAGATTGCCTACAAATAAGATTGCAGGAAAAAGCATACAACTCTATAAAAATGTTTTGGTTATAAATAGCATCAAATAATGATATTTTAAGGAGATGAGGTATGAATCTGCATGATGAACCTAATAAGTTAGTTAGCTCTGAATGTAGAAGAAAGGGAACAATATTTTAGGAGCATTATCCCAAAAGTAATACTTACATTACTCCTCCCTTATTCTATTCTTGCATTGTATGTGCGTGTATCATTAACTACATCCTTTTGGGGGAATGTTCCATGGTTCCTCCCCACTGCTTTCTTGCCAGAGGAGGAGAAGCATTGGTCAGACCACTATGATCTGCTCAGTTCTTACATGGTCACGCAGATGAAAGGAAAATGAAAGGAAAAGAAGCAAGAGAAACAAAGCAGGAAAGAGATTAAAAAGAAATGCAGACACAAAAAAAATCTGAGGAATAAAGCTTTGTATAGTAAAATATATAAACTGATGCAAAATAAAATGCCATGGTGTTTTTTTCCTGGAAAAGCTGAACAGATTCTGCATTAGAAAGCTACAACAGAAAAAGCAGCAGAGAAGTGACAGAAAAGAGAAAAAAAGATTGAGACATATGCCATAGGTCCATGGTAGCAGAAGGTACAAGGTAGATGAAAGCTACATGTTGGTAAAGTTATATCTCAACTCTCCAGCATATCCATGTAATACAGAAAACACTGCGTAATACAGTGCTCACAGAATTAGTTGTAAACTCTTCAAAAAGATGCCGTTTCAGGTGTCTGTCAGATTCTGAAATGACAAATTCTGTTTCAACCTTGGCCTTAACTGAAACGTCAAGATCCTAGCATAACAGAAACACAGAGACAATAAATACATCTAAGAGGAAACACTCTTATAAACTCTTGATATCAGGCTTTCTAATCCAACAGATGTATTATAGAACATCAAGAACTACTGAAAGGGTAAGAAAACAAGGAAAAAAAATGTTTCGTTTTAGTTTAAGTGGTTTGCTGTGCCTCTTACCAGGAACTTTTCTGTCTCATGGTCATGATGAAGGGCTTGTATTCTAGATGTCCACTTACTTTCCTGCATAGAAGAAAGCAATACTAATTCCTGTTAAAAACACATTAACATTTAGTTTGATATACGCAGGTTTATTTCTTGTTAATAACACATAGCATTTAGTTTAATATATGCAGTTTTATTTTTCTAAATAAAGCATAAATGCTGAAAAAATTATTGATGATACAAAACGTGTGTAACCCCATATTTAAGACCTAGAACAGTTATTAGCAAGTTTTATACATCCAAGTATGGTTTTCTTACCAATCACTCCAGAAGGTATATATTTGTTCCTTGATTTGTATATATAGTGACTGTGAGTTAGAAATACACAAGTATTTTGATATATCTCTGCGTATTAATAATAACAGTAGTAAGAGCAGGGTTTTTTTTCCCCAAAATAATGTCATTTCAAGCACTCATTAACAATTTATTTTATGTAATGATGATAAAACCCAGTACCAATACATGAGTTTGAGAATGAACCAAATTTTCTTTGAGAAAATAAAAAAAAACCATAAAGTAAAATAAGTTTTCCACATCCTTGAGCAGATGTGACCAAACTTCTAGGTGATACCAGCAGTATGCAAAGACCTTCATATCCCAAGAACCACAAAATATATAATGTGTGTCTCAAAGTGTAAAAAAAAAAAAAAACCCAAACGAAAAAGAGAGAGAGAAAGAGAAGAGTAAAAAGGTTTGCAGGTATTTCCAAAGGCCTCACAACTCTTTTTCTTTAGAGGAACAACCTAGACATGCAAGTGAGTCTCAGAGCAATGCAAGGACTTTGGCCTCAGTGGTCCTCCCTAGCTCAATCTTTCCTGCAGGTGGGACTTTGGATTGTCCAACAGATTTGTACTAGCACCAGCATCTGTGCTGGTCAGATGACACAGTCCTAGTACAGAAGTTGCACCTGATAAGCTCAAGTGCTTCATATGGCTCAGAAGCCACAGGCTGACAAATCCTGTCAGAAAATTCATTAACTTTTTTTTCATTTTGGAAAATAGAAAATTCCAATTTTTCCCTAAGTGGCCTCAGAGATCAGCAGACTTTATCAGTTTATCAGCGCCTTCTGCAACTGAATTGCAACAGTATCTGGTAAACTAGATATCAATAAATAAACAATTAATTAATTGATTTCTAAAGAATAAGGGAAATAATTCCTTGATTTCCATTATAAAGATTGTACTAAATACTAGTAAATCTTTAAAAACAGCTATTTTAGGCATTGAGAGGGATTAGAATTTTACTTAAGGATTTAAAATCCTACTCGGAGATGCACAAAAATAAAAAGACCAATAGTCTATCAAAAGCAATACATTAAGTTACAAAGTTACCTGTTTTTCAAGAAGTTTAAGCACACTGTGATAATCCTGAGGACCCTGAGGCTTCTCTTCTGCAAATTCTTGGCTGTCTTTCAGCGTCCCTAGATTGGACTTCTGTTGCATATTGGACTTTTGTAATTCTAACAATTGCTAAGAGGATGAACGGAGGGAAATTAAGAACATGTATACAGATTTTGTTATCTGTCATTTAATACAAAATGTACTGTAAACATAACTATGCAGAGATTGCATCAGATACATTTGAAGTATCTCACATTTCTCATGAGTTTAGCATTTATCAAATTTCATGTAATTAATATATACTTGTAACATAAATATGTCTTGAAAATGTACACAGGACCTAGCAGCTACAAAATATAAGCTGCTCTGGTAAAGCTGTGCATACTTGTTTTCTGACCCACCTATACTTGTACCATTCTCTTTCTAGTGAAAACTCTGAATAGCATTTCCAAAGCACATATTGAAAACACATGCAGTTCTACTGTCAGGACTATAATGCAGAGATTAGTCCCCTCTGTGCCAGTTATGAGAATATTAATATCAGGACACCTAACAGACAGCAACAACAGTACCTACTAATCTATAAACAGGCATTCAAATGTTGAGAAGGAAAAAAAAAAAGACATAGTTGTTGAATGCATAATTCATTCATCCAAGACTATGGTATTAAAAAAGAACTGAAATTATGTTAATAAAGTACCAGTATAGAAAGATACAATTATGGCAAGCATTCAACCATTATTTTTTGAGTTTTGTAAGACAACCTCTAAGATAACTACATCACACAAATATGTGAAGTTTACTGCTATATATTATAAGGGATTCATGCCTTAAAATGTTGGAAAATTTAAATCACTTACATTTTCTAATGTTGAATTTCTTGAAGATAACTCCTTAAGTTCTTTCATAAACATCTCTTTCACTTTTTCTATTTTATCGGCCAATTTCTCTTTTTCATCCTCCTTCCATTTATGAAATGATTGTAGAATTTCTTCTTTTGATTTTTGCTGTTCACATTCCTGAAATTATTTTAAAAACATTATTTATTTTTCCCCACATGAACTACTACTTCTAGTACCCAAACTATGTGTGGGAAGCAGTCACTTTCAATGGACAATACCATGACATCAAAAACCATAAACCCCACCAGTTTCTGAAGAACTGTGAGTAGCAAACTATACATTTTGTTAGCAAAACAAGTACGCCTCAAGAAGTTTTGGTCATTCATCATTTTTCATTGAATAACACATGAATGACCTTATTTGGTCATATCAAAGATCCATCTCGTTCAGCATCCTGCTTCTCACAGAGGCCATAAGCACATAGGTGAGAAAGGGTAACATCAGGGCAAGCAAACATGCATGTTCTCCTTCGTAATCTCCAAGCTGCCAACTGTTCTCAACTCAGAGGACCTCCTCAGCCTGATATAGTTTGGCAAACTTAGTAACCTTTCACACATTTACCCTCATATACTTCTGCAGTCACCCCTTGTGGCTGCATCAGCTTTCAACAATTGCAACATCTTTTGCCAATGAGCTCCACAAGCTGCATGAAGAGCCAAGTACTTTTTCTCATCTGAATCTGGCTCCTGATAGGTTCATTTGACGGATGCTAAGTCCTGAACCAGAAAAAGAGTGAATCATTGATACCTATTCACTCTGTGTAATTCATGACTTCGCAGACATTGTTATATCACCCTCCATCTCCACCAAGCTGTTGTCTTTTTCAGACTGATAATTCTTAGCATGCTCAGTCATTCTAAATAAAGACTGATCATCTTTGTCACCCATCTTTGTAACTTTAATAATTCTATCACATCCTTTTTGAGATGAAGGGACCAGACCCACACACAGTATTTAGGCGGTGGCTTGCTTAGTGATTTTTCAGAATAATTTGTAATACTTTATTTTCTTTGTTGGCTGCTACTAACCAGTGTCTACACTTCCCTGGAACTATGTATCACAACCTTAAGATCTCGCCCTTCTTCAGTAATAACAGTCAGCTCACAATGCATCATTTTGTAGATGAAATCAGAATTATTTTGTTACCCTATTTTATCTGTTAAAATTCCTTTTACCATTCCATTACCTAGTCAGTCATTTTTGTGTAGTCCTCAGCTTGTTGAAAGTCCTGCATTTCACTACCCAGAACACACAGGCTTTTTAGGCAACCCCTACCTTTTTCCATCACAGCATTCACTCTGAATTTGTTCTCCAACTATAACAAACAATCACTGTACATTTAGGAAGAATGGGATCTTCCGTATCATTTCACCTCAGAGGAGTGGAAGGGACCAAGAATGCGAAGCATGACAGGTTTTATCCACGTTCCCTACAGTAGTGGTTCTCCTAACAAATAGCACAGGTGAAAGATCTTCCACTCTTCCAGTCAAAAGATACTAATACATACCAATACCTGAATTGACAGTGGATGTCAGTCACGGCAGATAAACTGCAACCAGTCATGCTTCACATTTCTATCTTCCCTGACATCCCAGAAAAACACAGAAGCTTTGAAAGCTTCTTGTTGTGTAAGATAGCAGGCTGTAGCTTCAGGACATTTCAGGCAGTCCCTCTGTAGTTAGGACTCTCAGCTTAGACAAGTGACTTCAAAATAGGCCCCTAAGGCGCCAAAAAGTCTACACTGCACTGTTACGAATACTCCAAGTTCCACCACATAAGAAAAATAATGCTTAAGGGGCAGGAGAAATATGTTATAGATGATGTACTGCCAAAAATGAGGCACAGGTGAATGAGTACAATACCTAGCACATGTTCACGTAGGGCCAAAGCACATTATTCTGCCAGTGCTTGCACTCCTAAGTGAAACTACACATGCTCTTCATTTGGTCATTCATTACTTTTGAAAATGGAAAAAAACAGGAAGTTGAATGGTCCTGAGAAATGGGGAACAAAAGGACTGAAGAAAGGAGAGTCTGAAGCTGTGTTCAGGGAAAGAAACACTGTGTCTTACAGAAGATTAGGCTTTCCTCTGAAAACAAGGAACAAAATTAATGATAGCCATGTTTTATTTATTCCCTTTGAATTCAAAATGTAGTGTTTCTTCCAAAAGGTAATGGTTGGTTTTGTCTGAAGGCCCTTCAACTCCACTAGAAAAGCCATTTGTAAGTTCTGAATATTGGAGGAAGGAAGGTGGTCACATGTTATGTTAACAACCACAAAATGCTGCTTTTCAAATGTGAGACACAGCAAACCGCAACTGCAATATAAAGACCAGTGTTTAATTCAATCATGAGAAGTATCTTGTACCTTATGCCAAAAATTTGCTCCTCAATCTGAAGCGCAAAGACCTTCTCCCATTAAAAACATTTCCATCCCTATTTCTATAGTTAATTATCTGATTGTATTTACTTAAACAGAAATGAAAACTGTGAGATTATCTGAAATTATCAAGCTTTAAAAAAAAAAAAATTAAACAGCATACTTACAAGATTCAGTATCACCCTAAACAAAGCCTTCCATGTGATTACAAACAGATGATTACTGCTTTTGAAGTATTCTGCTTTAAGATCTTTTTATTCACATAGAAACAGTTAAGACTACTTTCTGCTTCTGCTCTCTGGTCAGCCCAAACCCTAAGCACCTAAAGACCAACATGCAAGATCTAGACTGTTTTGGTTTTTCTCAGTCTCTCTTCCTTGAACTGCTTTGCACCTGTTAGACAGTAAAGTCCTCCACAGGAAAGAATAAATGCTACTCAGTTTATAAAGCCACATGTAAAATCACAGTCATATCTAAGAAACAATCATCACAAAATATCATTATGTCAAAAATAGCTTGTATTTCACCACAGTGACACAATTTTATCTGCTTCAATAACAGACCACATCTTATGGACTGGCAAGTGCTAACAAAGTGTCATTTCAAGCATTCATTTCAATTATGTCTAAAACAAAAGTAAGGAGAAAGTGGATGTTCAGTATTATGGGAGGGAAGGGAGGGCTATGCTCTAAAGCCTGAGCACCATCGCTGATGGACAGGCAAGCTGTAGATGCATTTTTTTAAGGAACACATTCCAAAGTACTAATTCTTTTGAGATGTTCACATTACTTAGTATGTATTACCTTAGAAAACCTGGCCATATTAGCCTGTTGTTCAGCCTCTAACTGGGACTTTGTCAGCTGCAACTGTTCCTTCAATTTATCAATCTCATCCTGCAATCTGTCTGTCTTTGCTTGACTCATCTGTTCTGTTTGAAAGAAACACAGAAAAAATGGTTGTTGTAATTTCTGGCAATATGATAGTTGCTGCAAATGCATTTCTATAGTGTTTCAGTAACACCTTCATGAAGTGTGACTCTCTTAGACACTTCCCCTCACACTACAATGATTCTCTAAAGATACTTTTAAATACGTATGTTCTCTGGACTGCCAACTTATCCCCAAAGACTGAAAAATACCAGTATTACTGACATGTGAAATACTCTATGAAATAATTACAACAAAAAGTATTCTATAATCTAATTTCAAATGAATCTAAGCAGCACAGGCTCAAAAAACGCTGTATGAAGAACAAAGTGGAGCTCCATTATGCAATTCTATTAGGTTTGAGTTATTCTACATAACTTTTGTAAGGAGTCCATTTGGAATACAACTCGTTATTTACCTGGAATGAGTCAGGGGAATGTCACTGTAAAAAAACCCATGTTAAAATATGCAAAAATTATAACAATCTTTAATTTTGAAATATTTTATCAATTTACGAAGGATTTACCAGCCCATCACCTGGGAATCTGAGCACAATGGAGAATATTATTTCAGAAATAACTGCATGGAGTATTTCCCTCATACAGCCATTTCAGACTAATTCTTTGCATGATTAGCTTAGCTGTTTCTGCAGCATCCTCCACTATGATTTTAATCAACTGTAAAGTGCACAAGAGCTTCTTTCTTATTCTAAAATATTCATGCTTCCTCAGACCCCTCTCACTGTTCCTGCTGTTTATTTGCCTGACAAGCTACAGTTCAGACCTCACTGGATTCTTCCCACTCTTTCTCCTCCGAAATGCTCTTTTTTCCTAACTCATTTCTAATCACTGCCATTTAACGATACTTGTTAGTCTTTAGCAATAAATCACAAGCATGCAGCCTAACAGGAAGGAGAGTCTTTAGAGATGAATGAAACAAATTTTGAGAGCCTTGTTTTTCAAACTAAACATTTTTCAATGAAGAGAGACAAAAGTACGCAAATTAGCCGTATAGCAAGATTATGATAGATACATGAAGCCAAGAGTAATCTTGACAGTTTCTTTTTCTTACTATATTTTACAGTCAGTTTAGTTCAGGAAAGCCTAATTCTATTCAAACTGATTTCAGGTGAGCTAGATTATTTCTGTACTGATAATTCATACATACTCACAAAATGAATTTTCCTTAGCACAACTTGTTCATTTAACCCACACCTTCCTAACACACATGCCTAAAGAGAAACTATGCTCAGAACTCTGCTACTGACTAAAGTACTCAGCGGGATCGCTAGTTTGAAAAGGTACTATAAATATGGCATACAAATTTTTGTTAATTATCTTCCAGAGACTGAAATATAGGGTGCCCAATACATTTTGTCAGTCAGTGTTCCTTGCATTCACACAAATTGGTATCTGCCACTTAAAAACGGAACATGAAAATCATTCTTCCCAGTTACACAAAATCACAGACTGCACATCCTCACTATATTTACACTTTTCTAAATTATTTACCTCAATATTTTTTATAACATTAAAGTACATACCAATCTGAGATTCTTCTGGATGACGCCTTTGCATGTGACTTTGTAAAAAGGAATAGTTCATAAAAGCCTTTTCACAAAACTGACACTACAAAAAACAGATAAAAATATTTTAGTTATTATTAGTAATGTCTGTTTGGTAAGTATAGTTGTTACAGTTTTTAACTGGTTACATCTTGTCCATACCTCAAAAGAAGGTAACTTTAATAAATTCCATCTCATAATAATAATGACTAAAATTTTCATGATACCAGATTTCTGCAAAGTTATTAATATATTTGTGTTATTTAATGCATTTCAGTGATGCAAGAATCTCATCGTGCTAGGCACTGTACAAACTCTGAACAAAAGAGTCCAGCCAAGCAAGTTCAAATTCATATATAAACCTCAGATTAATGTGCTTCTTCGTGTTTTCCACTGCTTCTGCAATGGTCCTCCTCCCAGTCATGCAGCCTCCACACTATTTTCCCC
>JAVJGJ010000014.1:54895040-54907924 GCA_035590215.1 Microhierax caerulescens
GTGCCCTCCCTCTGCTTCCACCGTTCGGCGAGCGCGAGGGGCGGGCGCGCGCGGCGGGGCCAATCAGGGGCGCCCACGACCCACCCCGGAGAAGTTGGAGTCGTTAGCCCGGGGCGCCGCCACTGTCGCCGCGAGCGTCGGGGGGGCGGCGGCGAGGGTGTCTCCCGCGGCCTCCGCCGGCCGCCTGGGCTCCGCGCTGCCCTTCCTGCTCGTGCTTTTCGACCTGCAGTACCAGGGTGAGGGCCGGCGGGGGTGCCCGCCCCTCCGGGGGGTGCCTTGCTGTCGGGGCCGCGCGTGGGGTTTGTGAGGGGGGCGCGGCGGGCTGCGGGCCGGCCCGGGGGTGTGTGGCGGTGGGGGCAGCCGCCGCCGTGCTCCGCGGCCCGCCGGGGCGTGAGGCGAGTGAGCCTGAGGCGGTGGCTGCCGCCGGGCCCGCAGCGGTGCCTGGCCAGGGCGAGTCGGTGCCTGGCCGTCCTCCCCTCCTGCCGTGCTCTCGTCGGCGGTCGCGCCGTTGGGGGCGTTGGGGGGGGCCGCCCGGGCCGTGGGGCAGCCGGCGTGGCAGGGCCGAGGTGCCGGTGGAGAGCGGAGCGCACCCGGTCGGGGCTGCGGCCTGCCCGCGGGGAGCCGGCGGGCCTGAGCCGGCCGGGCCGGGCGAGGGGGAGGCCTCGGTACCGCCATAGCGGCGGGGCAGCTCCCGCCGGTCGGCCTGAGCGGGGCAGTATTTCTGGCCAAGGGTGGGAAGGAGCTACGGAGCCGCCACCTCATCGAGGCTGTTGCGAAAGGTGCGTAATGAGGGCACCGTCGCCGCTTGTAACCTGTTTGGTTTTACCTGAATTCCTGGCGGTGCTGTTGGAGGTAGCTTGGTGTGTGCTTCGTTTTCCCTGGCCTCCTGATAGGGTGCCAGCTGCTGTGAAGTCTTGCAAATGTAGTGGCGTCCTCCAGTGCGCCGGTGTGACAGCATTGGCCGGTTCTGTACTGCCCTTGGAGTTTCTCACTTCTGTATGAATTCTGTGCGGTTCCCGATTTCACAGGCTTTTTCAGTGGTCTTCTTCAGCCACAGACGTTATTAGTGCCAAACCTTCAAATGCGCAGAGGCTTTTGACAGTTGTGTTGCATTTGTTTTTGTTTTGTTCTGGTGGTTTTTTTTGGTTTAGTGGGGTTTTTTTCCTCACTGTTAGTATTTGAAGTTCAGCAGAGAGGTTTATCTGCACTTTGTGCGGTGTGTTTACTTTCAGAGTACACTGTCAGTAACACCTGTATGACCAAACTTGTATTCACAGGCTCCTGTTAAATTTGCATCTTGGTTATACAGTTGCACGTGTAGTCAAGAGTTTCACCTGAGGAACATTCTGTAACTAGCAGTGCCAGTGTGAAGTGGAACTGAAGCTGTCAGTAATCAAAGTCAGTCTGTAGACTTCAGACTAACCTGAGCTTGGCATTAGAAATTCAATTGCACTAAACTAGTGAATACTCCAGCTGGCTAGGCAGCAACAGGAACATACTGTGGCAAAAAAACTACATACTGCGGTGTGGAATTGCTTTTTGGATATGTATTCTGGTAGTGTTAGAGGAAAAATAATAATTGTGGTCAAAGTATATCATCCCCCCCAAGACTGTGGCAGTGATGTTCCTGATGAGGTTTCTTTATTTGGAGTTGCCAGCCTATTTCAAATATATGGTTTAATGGATACGTGGACTTACCAAAGCCACAGTCCTATTTTAGGGTATATTTACTTAATTTCAGTTCACAAAGATGCAAACACACATAAAAGCAAAACCCAAGCCTGTTTAAAAATAACAGCAGGTATTACTTATTAGGCTAAACACAGGGTCGTTCTGATAAAAAAAAATGCTCCCAAAGCAGGATCTGACACTCAGGTGACAAGACAAAGCTCTCTTGCGTTTGTGTGTGTTTAAAAAAACAAAAAAAATCACATAACTAAGATTCGTGACATGTATGTTTCCTTTTTGTAATTGAAACAACTCTGTTTCTGGTACACAGAACTAATTCTATTTATTTTCATGGTCCTGACACCCATCTTGGGAATAAGATTTTTTAAAAAAAGATGGTGTATATTCTGCAGGGGAAAAAGAGGAGCGTTTAGACAAATGTAAAATCATGAAACTATTCTGAAGTTGGAGGGCTTTCTTAAGCTTTTTACACTGTGGATGTGATTGGTTATTTGAGGATATAGTTTAAGTTTGTATACTTAGGTACCCACATATTAGCACCAGTGATTCTAATAAAATTCCTACCAGGAAGTTACAATTTTTGACGTGAATGTATTTAACTGGAAAAACAGGTTAGCTGCACCTGCTAATCTTTCCTGTGCTTTCTGACTGACTTCCTTTGAGTTGTCAGGGCTGGTCTATTTCTTACTTATGAGTAGTTTGGGTGTTCTGGTTTGTTTGGTTGGTTTTTCTGACTCTTCCACTCTTGCACCAGTGCTGGGAGTACAGACTCTGAATTTATCCAGAATATCTGACTTGATTTGACAGCTGGGGCTCTTACGTGTGGTTGTCTGAGGTCCTTGATGAAGAGATAACAATTAAGCAGGCTTTAGAAATAGTACTAAAATTAAAATACTTGGAAGTTTTAAAAATAGCGAGTATACTTGCATATCTCTTGCATAAATATAGTTTCTTGCTGGAGCATACAAAGCTTCTTCAGCTGTAGTGCTGGGCCTTTGGTATCTAGTTCACTAATGGCTGTTTGTGGGAAGGAGCTTTGTGAGGTTGGTTTGTTTTTTCCTCTGGTTAAACTTGAGTCCTTATGTTTGTTCCCAGACCAGAGAGTGAATGGATACCCAAAAAAGTTTCATAGAATTTGAGTCCTTAGACTCCTGTGAGTACATTAATGGTTTTTAGATGTTTACTGTGGCAAGGTTTACTTAGAGCAATTGTTTGCCTACAGCCAGAAAATGAACAAGCAATAGATTTGTATGAATAAATAGCCCAACTATCAGGTCAGAGTCTAGTGTTCCTGAGTAGTTACAGTGAATGTCACTTTTCATCAGGGTTACCCTGACTATATAGGCTGCTTCTGGAGGTTCCTGTGTCAATTTATGATGTTCAGCAACGTGCAGAGCCAAGTTTTAATATATGTCTGGTATAATTAGTCTTGTTCTGCAGGGGACCTACAGTCCTTCACAGCTTGCCTTATTTCTCTATCTTTGTTGCTTCTGCCCTTATTACTTACTTGTTTACTACTACTGGTCACCTAATTTCCTTTATTTTCTTTATTTTCAAGGAAAAAGATGGCTCTCCTGCCTAGAGTATTTTGTAACTTTAAAACTGTGCTGAACAATACGTATGAAAGACACTGAATTGTATAGATACACCTTATTGTGAAAAATCTATTCTTGAAGTTACCCTGATGTGACTAAAATGTGAAACAAGGACATTCCCGCAGATGCATGAGACTGAAAATTGAATGCCACATTTAGGTGGATGGAAGGTTCATCAAAAAGTAATTTGCAGCTCACTTCTAGGATACCATTTCAAACTGAAAAGTTTTGAAAGATTTCATATATTGATATGTGGGGAGAGACAGAAGGGATGAAGCTTAAGAATTTTTTGTTTGTTTTAGCTCACCTTAAATACTTCATTCTGTGTATGGTTTGATACCTGATTTGTTGCTAGTATACATACTTCCAAAGCCAGGGAAATTTGTCATGTTTTTTCCAGTTTTGCTTTGTTTTTTTTTTTTTTGTTGTGTTGTTTGTTTGTTTTTTACCCCAGTGCATGCTTTGTTATTTTGGAGGACATTGGACTACACTGTGATCAAAGCTTTAAGCTAGAGAAGAAACAAAGTGGTAAAGAACGTCCATTTTTCTGAAAGCTGGACATTCACATAAAAGCTATCTTGAAGTAGAATACTGCTTGTGAAAAAAAATTACTGTCAAGAAATACTTTTCCATTACAGTGGAGCTATTTATATTTTATTCAGAGCTGTACATACCTAGAATGGATTTTAAAATTCAGCATTTAATAAGATCTTCAAATTGTCTATATGATAAGTAATTACTACTTTAACTTCATCTACTTAAACAAAAAAATTACTGACTGGAAATTTGAAGCTTATTTTATAGTCATTTTCTTAATTAAAGGAATTTGTTTGCTGTCATCGTTATAAAGAGATTGAATAACAGCCCAGTTTGCTGAATTACTGTCAAACTTTTAGCAGGTGGAGCTTGGTTTCCAGTGGATACAGAGGGCATTTTGTTCATTTTAGTATAGATAGCTCAATGATTTTCTTACAATGTGGAATTAAAAGAATTGCGAACTATATGTGCATAGGAAAGGAAAATTAAGTAAAGATCCCAGGTGCTGAGGGGTCCTAGTTATAAAATCTTGATGACCTGGTGATCAGAAATTAGTGTTCTTTCATTACAAACTCTTTTTTTATTTAGTCACCTTTCAGTGCCTATCTGAATTGGCTCAATACAAAACCTAAGTGGAAGAAATTGATTCTTAGTAATTGCAGTTCATTGTTTAGAAAACAATGTAATTTACTTGTTCAGGATTTTAATATATTGCCTTGCTTAAATTTATGCATAGGGGTATGCTTTTAGTGAAAGAAAACTGGTTCTAGTGTGGAAGTTTGAACTGGTAAGTTGTAGGGAAATTCTGTCCTGATTTGAAGAATGCCAGAAGCAGTACAAATGAAAAACCTCAGTGGCCAAATTAATAGATGTACAGCATGTACTTGCACTCGGCTGCTCGTTTCCTCTCAACAATAGTCTTTCCCTGTTGGTTGAGCAGTAGCAGCAATTTATTAGCTTTAAACTACAGCTGGCATTTTGAAAGCATACCACTTTAAAAGTATGATGTTCATACTACTGGTTAAATGACAAGGGAGTGAGAATTTTAATTATTTATGCCAAAATAAATGTGCTTAAGAAACATTTTGCCTTGGAAATTATAAAGGTGAGACAAAAGCATGGTAGATCAGAAGCCAATCTCTGAAGTAGCTTAAAGCTGTCAATTGAGTCCTATGTTATCAGTAGGGTAATGAAATTTAACTTACATCCTTTTTGTATTTGCTGTGTGTGCATTGGGAGTGTTTTTCTAGATTCTTTTGAAATCAAAAGCCCACTTAGAAATGTATTTTGTCAACTGTTTATAGTTGATGTATAAAGCTTGATGTGCAAAAATATGTTACTGAATATATGGACAGGAATAGAAATGCATGTTTGGTGCTGCCTTGCCATGTGGTGCTTTACAGTGTTTCTTTGTTTTTACTTCTTTTTGGAACAGGGGAGACGTGTCTCCTGTTAGGCTTTAGGTTGTTTTAGTACAGGAAGATGTGACTTCTGCCTCTATATGAAGAACTGTGTGATACATGTGTTATGACTGTGTGCATTTGGTGTAATCAAACTGGTCATTCAGAACCTTGATCTTTTTGGTTTTCTTTAAGGAGTTGAATGTGGAATAAATGCAGAAGTGGAAAAACAACTTGAAATGGGAAAGAAGTTACTGGCTGCTGGACAGCTAGCAGATGCTTTGTCTCACTTTCATGCGGCTATAGGTATGTATCTCAGGAAGGTGACTCTTGTGCTGAAATAGCCTTGGGTGTTATTTTTTTCCCTACTATTTGCTTCATAATTAACCCATTTTCTTGTAAATTGTGTTCCATGAGTCACAGAAGTTGGGGCACCTTTATATTGAAGTTTGGTCAGGACCCAGCAGAGATGCAGTAGAATACTTATGCTTTGGTTTTGATAAAAGAAACTGTAAGTCCACTAAGTCATTGCTGTTCAGCAAGCTAGCTGTAGCTAGCTGTATCAAAGCAATTATATTTGACTGTGCTATCATTTGAGGTATTCCCTGTAGCTAATCCCATCAAGATTAGATTTCATATTTATGAAGTTTTTTGAGGTATGTCTTTGAAAGGTTGAGTTTATCCACGCAGATAAAAAAAAAAAATCAACATTTAAAATAGTCTCCTTTTTTAATTTATTAATCTTGAAATGGATGATACCTCAGTGAAACTGATGCTATGAGATACTAAACTGGTAATGATGAGCATATTAACTGTCCGTCTTTTACAGTCAGCTAGTGAGTGAGTTCTTGTTTTGGTGTTTTGCATTTTCAACAAACAGAGGAGTTAAATGTTTACATCTATAAATTTTAAAGCAACTTCTCAGGTTAAAATCCTTTAATTGAAATGTGGAGACAGCCCCACCAAAGAGCGATGTCTATTAATGCTACAAATTCTCAATTGCATGGGTTTTTTTTTGTTTGTTTTTTAAGTTGTTGGACTCTGTTATAGTGTGTATAAGTGCATCATTTTCTCTGTGAGAAGAATAATACCAAGGTGCTACACATTAATGAGTCATACTATTGCAACATTTCATGCCTTGGTCTCATAGTGATATGTAAGTGGAATATCTGCTGATTCAGAGTTAATATTTTCTGTGAGTTCTGTAAGATCAGCTTCCCTTATATAAAAGGGAGTGGAAGGAGGAACTTCCTCTTTTTCTGCGCTATGGAAACTCATCATTCCACCAAGAGGTGGTCTGTTACTCCTTTTGCCTTGTGTGTTACTGCCAAGGCATTCCTGTGGGATCTCGGCAGACTTGGTGTTACAGTGTGGTGTATTACTTTATATTAGTTGGCAAGCTTTAATTTGGGTTTGGTGAAAAGTCCAGTTCAGTCTGTGGCCATGCAAATGCTGCTGGTGGTGCAAAGGCAGCAGTGGTGTGAGGTGACATGAGCAGTGCCTGCAATGGGGTGAAACCCTCTGCCTTGCCAGCAGTGCTCAAGCAGCTGGTAGAAGTATAGTGTGACTGGCTTCATTGTGACCTTGATAGGATTCTTAGTTGGATGTTGATTTGAGCCTGATTGCTTCAGCTTCCATCAGACCTTCTTCTTCCTATTGAAAAGATTTTAAGCACAATTTGCCTACTGTGTTCGTAGAAGAGAAGAAATTTCTCTAATCCTTTTTTGTCTGTACTGCATCATTACAGATCCTTGTCTTGCCTCAGCAGGCCTTTTTTTTTTTTTTTTTTTTTTTTAAAACTTCTAAAATAGGAGAAAGTTACTGCTCTTTTTCTCTCTCTTCCTTAAAAGAATTTTCAATTCTTCAATCTCATTAAGTTGCTGGCTTTTGCAGTCCCTCTGGGTAAATGTCAATTGCTGTTCGCTACTGTTACAGGGGAGCTGAGGCAAAACCATATTCTGTCTGTCAGATCATCGTCTGGTGCTGGAATGTGCTTTTTGGGTTAGCTCTTTTGTATCTTTCATCTTTTGTGTATTAATAAAGTTCCTTAATTTGAGCTATTGATTTGTGCTTACTCTACACGTTTAAGTTATATGCAGTAGGACTTAATACTTTTTACTTCTTAAAGATAGTAACATTTGAATTTACTTGATGCCTATAATGCTGGCATACAAGGTGGCATACAACATGGGAGTTACTATTAAATTTCAGTTCTGGACATTAGCATTTTCACAACCAAAGCATTTTAGAGGAAGAGTGTGGATACCTTTTCTGCTGAGAACTGAACTAGTGTTTTGGTAACGGAGTGGCTAGCTATGAAGCTTGATTACTGATCATAAGTTTTTTGGCATTGTTATTTGTTCCATTTATTTTAAAGTTCTACTTTAACATCAGATGAAGTGAGAATGAGAAATACCTGTTTTGTTTCTCAGATATAGATGTTCTTGTCTACAAATTCTGGATTGATGATTTTTTTTCTTTTTTTTTTCCTTAATAGCACAGTAAAAAACTTAGTGTCTTCTACTGCATATGGCTGTTTGGATGGTCTAAGTTTCTTTTGCTTGAGAGCCCACAGCAACTGTCATCTGTTTCTTTGAAATACTGCATAGAGAAGAATATTAAGAAAATTCTTCTTGGTTTCAGAGATGACTTACTGTAAGGGTGTACATATATGTGCTAGCCTAGAGAGTGTTAAAATTGCTGGATCTTGGAAGTTTGACCAGCAGACAACATGGAATGCATGGGCCTTAGCCTTCAGGTTTTTATAATGTACGTGCATTTGCCTGTTGTTGAGAGGGGGAAGTTGGTGCCCCCTTTTAAAAAAGTTGCTGCTATTTCAGTGGATGGTGTAAAGTGTTTGTGTCTGTGATGACACTGGAATAACACATTGGTCATTTTGGGATTATTTGCTTGCATACTGAATGATGGATGGGATGGAGAATGACAAATTAGCATGTTTTCAAATGTAGGCTTGCAGCTGGAGATAAAGCTGTAGTGTGTAGTGGCTGTTTTCCTGTACAAAGCTGAAAAACATGTACATATTTCACCTTCGCTATTCTTTTTAATTATTTGGCATTTACATAGTTTCTGTAATCTTTATTGTTAAATAGTCAAACTGCATAGAAAATACTGCTTGAATAATGTTATAAATGTTATGTTTGATAAACACCATTTTTTCCAGTGGCTTAAAAGTCAGATAATATATTTTTAGTCATTAAAATGTCACTGTACCCAAGGTTTCAATTACCTTGAGACAGCATTCTGATCATTGTTTGTTCACTTGCAGAGGGAGACTCTGATAACTACATTGCTTATTACAGAAGAGCCACAGTGTACTTAGCCATGGGCAAATCTAAAGCAGCAATTCGTGATTTAAGTAAAGTGGTTGAATTAAAGCAGGACTTCACATCAGTAAGTATTACTGGAATTGAAAATTGTTCAACCATAAAAAAAAACTGTTTCAAACTGCAAAGGACTTTGCTCAATAGAAATAGAAAGTATGATATCACTCAGGCTTTAAATAGGATAAAATAATAGCAGTAGCATAAGTGTGTGAATTAGCAACTATGCTGGGTACAGTCTATAATCAGTTACTCTAGCAACTAATAGTAGTTTTATTAAGTTCATGTTCCTCGTGGATTTGTGCTAAACGCTTTTCCTTTTGCTTGTAATTATTCTTTCAGTCACCAAGGCTATGCCCTCTGAGAGAGGCTGGGGGAAGAGAGTGCACAGATGTCTCTGTTTTTCTTCTGTCTTAATTAGTATTTGATTTGAGGCATCTCTTCTCCGTAGGAACTGTCCTAATCTCACTACCTTCTTATAGGATTGTTGGAAGTTCTGATTTACTTACCCCTTTCTCACTTCTGTGTACTCTGTGTGGGGACTGCATCACTAGTTGGTGACTGATGCTGGAGTCTTCTCTTGTCTCCCTTTTCCATGGGCAGTGGCACATCCTTTATAGCGTAGAATGAAGGAGCAACTGTTAAATTCATGGTTGTATGAAAATATTCTTATAATAAATTCTTCTAAATCATTAACTTGTTTACATAGCTTTTATTTTGCTGAAAATTCAGTGGAAGAATTATATGTGGAAATGGTTATTGTTTGTTTCTGCTAATTCCTTAAAATCTATAAGCAGTTATAGTCAGGAAAATGGTGTAAGCTTAACACTCAGTTTGTGCAACTCTTCAAATGAGTTCTTTCTATGAGTTGCAGCTGCTAATAAAAACTGTGGCTGCTTCTTGCCCCTTATTTCTGGTGTGGATAGATCCTTTACCATCAAAAAGCCCTCATAAGAACATTGTCAAATTGAGAAGATAAGAACAGGTGTTGTGTTCTGTGTTTCAGCTTGTTAGCTGTAGTAAAATGAAATTTTTTTCCAGTGAAAGAAAACTGAAGCTTGTGTTCATACTTTGCTGAATTCCAGTTTGTATCAAAAGAAATTATCTTACGTTTCATTTCAGGCGAGATTACAGAGAGGACACTTACTGCTGAAGCAAGGAAAATTTGATGAAGCAGAGGATGACTTTAAAAATGTGGTACGTTGGAGGCCTAAGTTGAACTACATCACTGCTTTTAAGGTTGAGTTCTGAGCCAAGGTCTCATCCTGACTCTGATGCTCTAGAGTAAATGTGTATGTATGCCTGAGTTTGTCTTTCCTGTTCTTTAAAGGTATGGTAAGCCAAGCTACCTTGTATGAATAAATGACTAATAAAGTGGCAGGGCAGTGCAGAAGATGAAATCAAGTAGTGTTGCATGAAGTAGCATAGCACTTCGGAAAGTTTTTTTGTGTGTGTCTGGCACGTCATGGTCTCTGCTTGACGGTGCCCACACTAGGGAACAGTCTTCATTCAGAAAGAAAGGATAAGTGACAAGGGACTCAGATTACATAATTGAACGCTGCTTTACATCAATATATTCTGGTCACCCTGGGAAATCACTAGGGGCCTCATGGGTCAACCTTTGAAGGTTCCTGTCTCTCTTCAGTAATTGCAAAAGGACCCTGGGCTCTTAATTTAGTCACTGGGCTGTTAAAATCAGTGCGTTTCACTGGCATGCATCTGTATGCCTTCTCACCTGCAGAGGAGTTATCCATCTTTCCTGAATGCATTGACAATGCTTTCTCTGCTATTATTAACCACCTAAAACTCACTTGGTTTGTTTTTTCATTTGCTGGGTATTTTGTCCGTTTGAGATGTGCTGCAAAAATACACTAATCTAACCCCAGAATTCTGTTCTGGGAGAGAATATGTGATTCTACTCCCTCTCTTTTGCACAAAACTTCTGAAAGCATGAAAACAAATAAGATCCATTCTTATTCTTGCTTACTCTTATAAAAAGTTTGAATAGTTTGCATGTTCCTTATGCCAAAATAAATAGAATTTGCAAGTGTAACTGATGCTGGCTTACTGGCTTTCTTTGAAGAGTGATGGAAAAAGCAGTTCTGCATTGCAGGTCACAGATGTTTAATGGAAATCTTACTAACGCGTATGTATGTCAGAGAGCAGTTACACTGTACACTCTGCAGGGCAGTTGGGAGGAACAGCTCTTGCAGGTATAAATGCACTGAGCAGTCTTTGTGCTTGTAGCAAAGCTGCAGTAGCTTATTCTGAAATCCATACAGGCATGGCTTCTCTGGCTGCTGCTGCTTCCTAAGTAAGTGTTTTAGGAGTGTGTTCTGCTGTTACACGTCTGATGGCAATACAGCCCTGCTGTTTGCACATGTGGGAGAATGTCGTTCAGGTCTGATGAACTGAGGACATAGTTGCTGCAATAGCAATTAATGTGATGTCAGTGTTGATTCTGACTTTGTGTGTGTATCTCTTTGCAGTTAGTCTTTCTTGAAGTATTGCTTAATGCTTCATATGGATGGAGAAGCATTTCCAGTCAACTGTCCAGTAGCTTGCCCTTTTTTCAAACCAGCTGCAAAAATTTAGATTGCTGCCTTTGGTCAGTCAATTTCAGTCAAATTCTAAATCTGAGGTGGAATAGAGTTTCTTCTCAGAAGCTTTATTTATGAAGATACAATATTGGTCCTAGTTCTTAATTCCAGTTTCCTTGGTTCTGTGAACATTGTTGCTTGTGTACTTAAAGAATATGGAAAGCAGTCTGTTTTGAAGAGCACAATTTTCAGTTAAGTGTAATATATTCAAAGAAATAAGCCAATATTAAAGTAATACTTTGTAATAGCTTCATTTATTTATACAGGGGAGGGATTAAGTTATCTTACATACCTTAAATCTTTTAAGTAGACTACATATTTCTTTGAGAGATCTCCTTTGTTTTCTTCTAAATCTTTCAGATAGTCAATCTGAGTATTCTACCAGTTCTGTGTGTCTAAAATACCTAGTATACTGTGGCAGTACGTTTGTGTTAAGTTAGTCACAATACTGTGAAATGTATTAACAGTCTGTGTTTCTTTGGGGTTTTTTGGGGTGGTTTTTTTTTTTTTTGGTAAATGAGAGGGGATGAGAGAAGGAGGAAGGCTATTAGGGATTGAATACCTTTCTAGATGACTTAAGACTTCGGCATCCAGAACCTGTCTGTGCTACCAGAAGTGGTAGGAGCAAGGTAAATAGTAGGTACTAGGAAGCTTTGCCTCATATGTTAAGTTGGTGGTCAAGAAGACAAGAGGAACCAGTTGTATCTTGAAGTGAAAGTGCCTTCTGCTATAGGGCAGATATGATGCAAAGGAATTCCAGTAGCATCTCAGTAGCTTTTAGACTAGAATGTAGCTGTGGACTTGAATACCTAAAATTGTGTGCTTTACATATGATCAGTGTAACGTATGTAATCTAAAATTCTGCTCTTTAGCTGGGAAAATGTGGATCAGGATCTGAACAGCCCTTTAGCATCTCTTTGTTGGCTGGGTCAGCTAACTAGAGGGTAAGCATGTAGCACATCAGCAAACTTTGAAGTTCAATTCTGGAGCTAAAATGGAGAAAAACTTAGGTCATCCAGGAGTAATAGTGGTGCATAGACTAAATCTGCAAACAGTCACTGTAAGTCAGTAGGCATGCAGCAGCTTGGTCATATGTTTTGAGCCTCCAGAAACTGAGTATCATGGAAAGATGGGGTGGAAATACTGTATTTAAAAAAACACCAACAACCACAAACCAAACCAAAAACAAACCTCTGTCCCACCCATCCTTCTTCACTGAAAGGGAAGTCTTAATTTGAAGAAAATTAATCTACTTTCTTTACTGTGTAGGGTTTCAGGATGTTACCTAGAATAGGTGGTCCTGAAGAAGTCATATGCTTACAGAAATTAATCGTGGCATGTTAAATGTGAGAATTATCTTTGATGTTGTTTTTTTTCCTGAGGAGGTAGTTGTGTAGATGAGATAGGCTTTCTTCTGGTAAAGCCAGTTTCCTTTGAGGTAGATTATATCCCCTTAAATAATAGTAGATGTGTTTCTGTGTGATTTAACACAAGATTGATTGTTTGTCTGTTTGAGTCAGGTGTTGACTTCAAGTGAGTTCTTAGTTTAAATATCCCCCACTTTTGAGTTGGAGAAATCAGATCAAGGTGTGAAAACTAAGGAGAATAATTTTACTTGGACTGTCCAAGGACAGACATGCAGGAGTGAGATGGTTTGTGAATCCCAGTGGAGACTCTGAAAAGCTTTTTTTTTTTTTTTTTTTTTTTATAGTTCCAATCTTT
>JAVJGJ010000014.1:54908024-54930738 GCA_035590215.1 Microhierax caerulescens
ACACAGCTTTTATAGTTGCGTTTTAGCTAATTGTGCTCTTACAAGCTAACAGGAAGCCTGACAAGGTGCAGAGGAACTGTGCATAACAGTATGCCAGCAATTATGAAATTAAGTTAGTCTATTACAGAATGTTGTAGACCTGCACCATTAGATTTGAGTATGTATGGTATCTGTAGCTTCTGATGTCAGCTTCTTCACACTTCCTTTTTTTTTAATAATAGGGGAAAACAATTTAATGTGTTTGTTTCTTGCTGCAGACTCCCTTTTTGGCTATTGCTTCTATCTTTTGGTTATTCCTTCTAACTCTTCCAAACTGTGTTTGAGAGGAAAAGAGGATGTAGTAAAACATGAGAATTTGTCCTGTGTAATCTCATGTCTTGGTTTTTTTTGTGGTTTATGTTTTTAAAGGAATATACCAATGGACTTGAAAAGCTTTTTTTTTTTTTTTTTTTTTTTTCTACTTCCCATCTTTCATCTTGGAGTCATGCCCCTTTAAAAGGGATCTCAACAGTTTAGGAGATGCAGTCATTTTTGAGGGAAAGAAAAGGGTAAGAAAAATTCAGCTCATCTGGAGGAGAGGATGACATGTAAACTTTCCTAGTTTGTAACAGCAGCAGTTTTATCTAGAGCTTAAAAGACTCTTTGAAACTTTTTGCTTTTCTTTGCCTACAATAATAAAACCCACTGTTCAGCATATACTTGTGAAAAGAAAAAAAAAATCATACCCTTAATTTCTTTCTACATGTTTTTTATAGTATGTAGGAAAAGTTTCATGAAGACCCTAAACCTCTTTAAGGTTGTATGATTGCTAAGCAGAGCTGTTTCTATGTTTGGATGTTTCTACCCCCTGTGGCATATCCGTGCTGGCTGTGTTGTGAGGCAATGCCAGTGTAAGAGCAGGCAGTGGGAATGCCTGATTGGAAAGGGTGAGTGTACTCCTTTCAGGAGCAGAGCCTCTTGACACCCCAGCCTTCACAAGGCAATCTAAAAATAACATGGTTTTTTCTACTCTGTACTTCCCTGTTGGCCAGAATTAATCACAAGGTTTGGGTAGAGGGTGTGATTCAAACTTACGCCTTGACATGTTAAGAAATATATTTCTAGAAACCTCTCCTTTTGGCCAGCAGATGCACCAAGCTGATGAGGTTCCTTACATGGGCCAGTTTGGTTTTTGTTTTTTTTCTTTCCCTTGTCTAGCAATACAGAATCACAACTCATTAATCCTTAGAAGCTCTTTAGCTTTTTCCTTGGCTGCTCAGCTACCAGTTTGGAAATAAAGGCTCTAGGAAGTACTAAAACTTGCAACAGGTGTCAGCAGAGGGGTCTGGTTCTTGTGTTCAGAGTGCCCAGGATGGAACAGGGATTAAGCAGAAGTCCTTAGGTGACTTCAGAAAGTTGTTGCTCACAGTATATAAATAGTATTTATTTCTCTGCTCCAACTTTGGTTGAGTGTCCATATGCTTTAATAGCAAGTTTCTTCTGTTTCGGTTAGTATTTTCTGAATAATAGAAGTCAGCAGGACAGGTCTGTGGGCATATCAATGCTCATATCTAAGGTCTCAATTCATGAAACCCCAGGAATACTTATTTGATCTTTAAGCATGTGATTTTTAGTGAAAATGGAAGGAATATTAGTATATTTTGGTTGATAAAAGGCCTTTTGAAAAGTTGACAAGAGCAACACAAGTCCTGACAGTCCTTAGTATATATGTCTTGTAATAATATTGTCAGTGACCCTGCTTGCGTTTTAGAGAAAATGACACGTTTTGGAAAGACCAAGTTACGATATTACTTTAAATTGTCTTAATTTTTTTTAATTTTTATTTTTTTTTTTAGACTGACTGTAATGGTCACAGTTGCAGTTTGTTGCAATAAATACTGTAAACTGAGGTGTCCTAAATAGGCAGTTCTGTCTCCCTTGGAAGCATAAACGCTTAAAAGCTAGAAACTGAAGGTGCTACTTCCAGCTCCACTAGATGTCAGCCACGACCAGGCAACTGAGCACTGTACATCTGCAAATGCTTTACTCACCTAACCAGATCAAAGCAACATTAGATTGTTTCCAAATACGTTTCTCTGTGGTACTGTCATCATCTGTAGCTTCATGGTTAAAGAATGACAGGTATTTAAATATTTCCTTTTTTCCATCTGTCTAACATCATAGCTGCGTTACTTAATATATTGCTCTGCCAATGTGGAGCTTTCCTTTGTGCACTCTTCTTGAGCACATGGATGTCTTTATCTTAGATAACACAAACCATGAAAGTTACTTCAGTTCCCCACAGAATGTTTTATGCAAGCCTAATCAATTTCTTTTCATTGTGTATTTACCAGTTTGAAAAGCAAGAAAGTAAACCAGCTTTAGAATGTGCAGGTGCATGCATACATTAGTTCACTGGACCACTGTAAGAAAGGTATAGAAAGTGTGTCTAAAACCACCTAAAACGTTAAAACAGTCTTTTGTTTTTTAAACAATGGTATGTAAGAGTGTTTCAAGTTTGTAATGTCTGTTTATAATACATACTAAGATACTCAGATGCAACACATTCACTAGTAGCAGCATGCTTGTTGAGCACAACTGAGTAGAGCACCTCTTCTGACTTTGTGCTTTGAGGTCATCGGTGAAGCATGTAGAGGAGTGTTAGATTTGCCTTAGACCTCTATTAAATTAAGCTGAAGGGGTTTTCTAGTACTTTGCTCCTTTCTTGGAAATCTTGCACACAGTTGTGCAAGCATTTGTTCTGAGTTGTCACCCCCAAGCTTACCGCCCCACAGAAAAAGGAGAAATAATTGAAATGTGATTTGTTATTGATAGTGATGTGAACAGTCCTCTGATCAGAGGGCAAAGGACAGAAAAAAATTGGAAAGCCAACCAAAATGAGAATCAAACAACTGTAACACATTTCCAGTTCTGGAAGCTGAATGAATGTTTTTTTTGCTTTAGTTAACACTACTGATTAAAATATCATGGCAATACGCTAACTATTTAAGAGCTTCTGAGTTTGTTTTCATCATAGTGTGGCACATAAAGGCCTGATGTGTTTAGTTTGCATGATAGCTTGCCCTTTGTTTAATTGGACAGTTTGTACTACCCAGAATTTTCTAGGATGTTTCACTCAAATGGTATTTATTACTGTTGGACTTGTCTGTGTGATTGTAATGTTGCTTTTCGTACTCCACTGACATTTTGCTCCAAATAAATTACAAGAAATATACCGTGTGTCTAAGGAGTGCAGTGTTATCGTGAGATGTTTAAATGGAAGCATAAACCTTGTCCATAGGAAATGCTCTTAATTTTTAAGAGAGGAGAATGCTGAGAAATGGAGGGAGAAATTAAGCAGGGCAGCTGGAACTTCAGAGACTATTGTAGTCTTGGAACTTTTAAAATTAAAAGTGCAGAAATTTGCCTCTACTACAAGCTCCGGATTCAGGGGCGAAAGAGGATGCACAGCATCAGGGTTAATAGGCGGAGTTTCTGTTTTAACCAGAAGAAAAGGGTTTTGAGATTTATATTAGGAATTGGCCTGCAAAGAAGAAAACTGATCGCATTCCTCTCTTCTTGCTGAAAGACAGTGCAGGGGATAAAGGAGAATTATCAGGTCTAAGTACAACTTGATTTTTGCCAGACTAAAAATGAAACAACTGCGTAAGGTTCAAAAAGACTTAACATGAAGAATCTAAGGCAGAGGTGGATTGTGCATGCTTTTGATGTTGCATTTAAGCTTTTTGCTTTCATATACATAAGTGTTAGAACCAGGGAGAATTTTGTTAAAGGAGTTCTGAGGGCTGATGTTGAGTTACCTTAGAGGTTTAAACACAAAGTATGAATGTTTGAAGAACTTACTGATGAGGAATAGGGAAGAGGCTACTTCAGTATAAAGGAGGGAAGAAAGTACTGGATGACTTTGAAGACTTGATATCTTTAGTCAACACTGTGCCTAAAATGCAACATAGTGCTAGTTTTTATTTTAAAACAAGCAAAATTTTAAAAAAGTTCAAGTCGTGCTGATCTGGGTTTTTTTTTAAAACT
This sequence comes from Microhierax caerulescens, assembly GCA_035590215.1. Classification (NCBI taxonomy): domain Eukaryota; kingdom Metazoa; phylum Chordata; class Aves; order Falconiformes; family Falconidae; genus Microhierax; species Microhierax caerulescens. Next base: position 54,912,054 of record JAVJGJ010000014.1, read on the forward strand.
TTGGAAGTCAGTCTGATCACATGTGAAGCTAGTGCCTTACTTGACCTGCACTGATTTTACAAATTGCTTCCTGGCTTTGCAGGAGAATGGCTGAGATTCCTCCTGGTCCATATTTGTCCTCGTGGGTGGTAGACGAGTTGCCTGTGAGATTTTTTTGTGTTGGTTTTTTTTTTTTTTTTTTTTTTTGGACATACAAAGGTGCCTAAACAAGTGAAGGCAAGTGCAATATAACCCCTTCTGCTTGCTCAGAGGGGTTTGAGAAATGGGAGTCTTTGTAGACAAAACTTTAGGCTTGTTTAAAACTACATGTGAAGCAAAGTGCGTAAATTCCCAGCTGAGGCTTTCCCTCATCTGTAGCATCTTAACTTGCTCCTGTAGCCACTCTTTCTGCGGAAAATGTAAGCAACACAGCTTCACTTCAAGACTATCTATGACATGTTGCATATGTTTCTGTCATGAATTTCTAAGTGTGTATTGTGCTTAAAGTGAGATATGTGATTATGCCATGTGGATATATTTCCTACTGATGCTGAGGAATCCAGTGTTTAATAACTGTCTGCAGAGAGATTACTTAGCTAGACTACAAGTGAGAGGTCTATAATTTCCACCGGGTGATGGGGGGACAACTGTTATGTATGATGTGTCTGATGGTAAATGAGCAGTCATGGTAGGGGCAAAAATTAGGTTTCTCTGACTTCTGACAATCTATATTGAAGCTAAAAATGTATTTTGTTTTTCTGAAGTTTGGAATTGGAAAATGGAAACATTTCTAGTGGAATTTTGCTTTATTTGCAGCTTTAATCAGTTCTCCATTATATGATTGTTAATGGGATAAAAAAAATCCTTGAACAAGCATTTCAGTCTCTCCTTGTTAATGTTTGCAGCTCAAATCTAATCCTAGCAATAATGAGGAAAAAGAAGCCCAGACTCAGCTGACAAAATCTGATGAGCTACAGCGCCTGCATTCACAAGCATTATCTGCCTACCAGCAAGAGGATTACGAAACTGCTATTTCTCTCCTTGATGAAATCTTGGCAGTAAGTGTTAAGTAAAATAGTACTGTGAAAGGGAAGTAAGAGCTCCTGTCTGACATCTGTGTATTTTTGTTAAATAACTTCTTCACTGGTGTGAAAACACCTGCTGTAACTGGCTCAGTTTTGCTGTGTGCTATGAGTCCGTAATGAAGTTGGAGAGTGGGGAATGCTGAGCACTAGCTGTAAAAAAAGTCAAAATAATCGGTTGTAGTTTGGGTTAAAGATACAACTTCAGCCAAGCTTCTGCTACAGGTAACTTTCTTGATTATACTTTCCTATTTTTCCAGAGTTTAATGTTCTTGAGGAAGATGGTAAAAAAAGTTGTTCTCCAACAATGAAGTTTTGGTAAATATAGGAGGTGTAAGTTTTATTTCATCTAGAGTTTTTATTGCCTGTATGCAGGCAATTCTTAATTTGAGTAAATGAAGTAACAAAAGATACCAAAAAAAATAATCACAAAGTTGAAGTACAGAGCTATCTGGATTTTCAGCTTGTTCTTTATATATCTGTATTTGTTGAATCATCATCAGTATAGGTAGTCTGATAGTATAAGTGTAAATAAATCAATTGTGGGCATTTGGTGTGTCATATACATATACATGTGTTTTACATATATAGTAAAAGACAGTTAACTGCTATCACTTCACATACAAATTAACATTGTTGACTTGGATTTTACAATGTTCTAACTTTTGGTGAAGGAACTGACAAAGTGTGGAAGTTTGTTTACGGGGAGGGAACATGGAAAAAACAGAAAACCCTCGTTTTTCTAAAATGATGGCTTACAAACAAATGAATAAATTGCACAATCACACAGGATGGTCAGGGTTGGAAGGGACCTCTAGACATCTAGTCTGACCCCCTGCTACAGCAGGTTCGCCTAGAGCAGGTTGCATGGGATCACATCCAGGCGGGCTTTGATTATCTGCAGAGACTGCACAGCCTCTCTGGGCAGCCTGTGCCAGGGCCAATGATGATAGGCAATTCCTTTTAAGTAGTTACTCTTGCCATACTGTGACATTGTTGCTTCCGTGTATTGATCTTTAAAATCTGGATACTAAGGTCAGTTCTTGCCTAGCTGAATCTTACCCACAGGCTTCTTTCTAGAGGATAACTGACAGCTTGGTCCTTGCTGTTCACTCCCCCTATTCTTTTGGGAAGATACAATAATTTATGATTCTGATATCCTTCCCTGGAGGCTCAACAGACTGTCCCAGTTTAAGCAGTGCCATTAGATTTAATTCATCTCCCTGCATGATGTCATTGAATCATTTACAAATTTTCCAGGCCTTTGATTTCTGTTGGGCAGGTGCATCACAGCATCCACCAGGAAGCAGAGATGCTAATTTCATGTGCTCTGCATGCAGCTTGAACCTTATGCTATTGCATTTGGCAAAATGAAATTAAATGGGATTTTTTTTTTGTTGGGGAGGAAAGGAAGTGAAGTGTTATGGACCAAAACCAACCTTTATTTTTGATTTCTCAAGGTCTGTGTTTGGGATGCAGAGCTACGGGAACTTCGAGCTGAATGTTATATAAAGGAAGGAGAGCCAAGCAAAGCTATTAGTGACTTGAAAGCTGCTGCGAAATTAAAGAACGATAACACTGAAGCCTTCTATAAAATCAGCAGAATATATTATCAGCTGGGGGACCATGAATTATCACTCAGGTAATTTTACTGTTAGTGGTAATCATTATAATTGAGACAGAAGATGCGATGGTATAGGTCATAAACTGTGAAATACCCATGTTGTTTTGTTCTTGGATGGAGTGGCAATTCTGTTCTAGATCTGATAAAGGAAGCTGCCTTCCAGAAGTTACGAACTGGTGGAGAAGACACCATGTTTGTTCTTGGCTGACCAGCCATTGATGGCTCCCAGCATCTGGTTTACTTAAATAGAAGCCATGTAGCGCAGGTCTATCAGACCTGCTTATGTTGACTGTCTATTGTATTTTTCTATACTAGAAGAACATGCTTCTCTAAAACGTGCTTTGGTGGACCCTGTGACCTTGAACCTCCATTCAAGGGAAGATTACAATGCAAACAAAAAAAAGTATACATTGAGTCTTAAGGCTAGATTTTTATTTTCAAGAGTGGAAACAAAAGGTTACAAGCTTAAGAATAAATTAAAAGTACAGGAACATCCAGGTATGAGGAGCTGGGGATCCAGAGCTGTCAATCTTTCATTCCTTAGACAGTGTCCAGTATTTTGGTTGAATTTCTGATAATTCCCTACCCTTTTATTCACCCTGAATCAAGTTTAAAGTGTTATTCCCATATGTCCCTAGTCAGTCCCGTGCAGTAATGCCCAATCCAGGCTGTAACTTCATGCTCTGTGTCTAGCCAGACAGATTGTATAATCCTTTCTGCACAAGTGGTTTCTGTGCAGCTCATCATCTCAGTTGTGTTAACTTCAACTCCAGGCTCCTTCCAATATGTTTTCTGCCCCAGAACCTCTTCAGTAAGAGGTGAAGGGAACTGAAAAAGCCTTAATTTTGTTTCTTGGCTCGTGGATGGAAACTGCATTTCATGATAATTGCAAAAATTAATTCTGTAGCTGGACAAAAGTAAACACCAAGTAACTAATTGGTTTGCATTGGGAATCGCCTTTCCAGCATGTACTTAATCTCTGGAGCTCATAGGTCATGTCTGTGGTGACTTTTGGTAGCTGGTCATTACTTAGCCTAGTGCTTTCAACAACACATTTGGTGGATTTTTGTTTTTTTCTTTTCTCTGAAATCCACACATGAACTTCCTCTTCAATAACCGGATCCTAAGATTTTGAAAAGTACAGTTGAGAAAGCTCTTGAACAACAGAATGGTATCAGAATGAAGAGATAAGCCTCTCCTTTATTCTTCTCTGATATTATTTTTTTATTATTATTTGCTTAAGATACACTAAGAAAGAGTTCTGTAGCTCTTGGACTTGCTGGGTGATTAATCTTGTCCTACCCTTAGTTTCTTTCTCTTACCTTTACAGGCCTAATGATTTTAAAATAATAGATATTTTTGTATGTGCTTAGGAATGAAGTAAGATTCTGTGATCTCTTTATGGAAACAACACCTTGGTTGTGCAATAATGACTCTAAATGATACAAATAAATGTATCTAAATGATACAAAACTCTTACTCCTTCATATGATTGCACTTTGGAGTTGTTTGTTTTTTTTGTTTTAAAGATGACTATTTTAAGAGGTATCTACCCTAATCAGTCTGATTAAACAGGCTTCATGGTGAAAAGTCAGGCACAGGCTTGGTTGAGATTCAATCGTGAGGATGTTTAGGTCTTAGCTGAGCTTTGTCTGTTTCAGACAGCATAAAATGTATTTATACATGGGTATTTTGTAATATAGCAGAATTAAATATAAGGAGAATTATGATTAACTGTATCTGTTAACTGCTAAATGGAATTTCTTTCCAAGGGTATATTTTTCTTCTGCTGTTTAGTCAGTTATTAATGTAATACTTCTCAGTCTTTGCATATTTGGCAATACAAAATTATTTAAACAAAAAAAAGAGACAAATACCCCTGTAATATTCTGGAAGACTTTTTTGTGTGTGTGTGTCTCACTGAGTTCATTTTTGGATGAAGGGAGAGATTGTGTGAAATAGTCAACTGTTGTTCTGGACAGCTTACAGATGCTACGTTGTGTCTCTAGGTGCAATTTCATAATGTGTGGTGATGTCTTTGTGTTTTGGTGGGTTTTTTTCTTTTCTCTTTTTTTCCTCCCCATCTCCCTGCAAAAAGTGAAGTCCGGGAGTGTCTGAAACTCGACCAAGACCATAAGCAATGCTTCTCCCTCTATAAGCAAGTAAAGAAACTCAATAAGCAGATCGAGTCAGCAGAGGAATTCATCAGAGAAGGCAGGTAAGTGTTCACTGCTATATTAAAAAAAAAAAAAAAAAAAAAAAAAGAAAAAAAAAAAAAGAAAAATCGCTACTGAGGGTGCCAACTTATTATTGATTGAGGAGTTGATTAAGTGATGCTTTTTGCGTCTGTCAGTTGAAGTGGATAGCTGAGCACAGCTCTCAAATTACAATTAAAATAAATATTGACTCACACAGTGACAATCCCGTTCGGATTCATTCTGGTGCCACTGTTTTCCCTTTGCATACTTAACATCTTTGGTGAGCAGGTAGTAAGTCCCAGATAGGGATAATAATTTTCAGCTCTCATATATTACTACTCAGCAGTGATGAGGCCACACCTGGAATGCTGGGCTCCCCAGTACAAGAGAGCTCACAGAATGGTTGGGGTTGGAGGGGCCCTCTGCAGATCACCTAGCCCAACCCCCTGCTAGAGCAGGTTCACCTACAGCAGGTTGCACAGAATTGCATCCAGGTGGTTTTGAATGTCTCCAGAGAAGGAGTCCCCACAGCCTCTCTGGGCAGCCTGTGCCAGGGCTCTGTCGCTGGAAGGTGATAAAGATACTGAGAGAGAAAGTCCGGCAAAGTGCTACTAAGACAGTGGAGGGGGTGGAGCATCCCTCTCCTGTGAGAAAAGGCTGAGATAGCTGAGACACTTCCTCTCAAACCTTCTCTGCTACAGAGTGATCTCATCAATGTATATAAATATCTGAAGGAAGAATGCAGAGAGGGGAGAGCCAGGCTCCTTTCAGTGGTGCCTAGTGACAGGACCAGGGCAATGGACACAAGCTGAAATAGGAAATTCCATTTGAAGATAAGGAAATGCTTCCCAGTACCCCCTTGTTTTTACTGGTGCAGGGTACCCAGAGAGGTTGTGGAGTCTGCCCACTTTGGAGATACTCAAAATCTGTCTGGATGTGGTCGTGGGCAGCCTGCTCTAGGTGGCCCTGCTTGAGCAGGGGCTTTGGACCAGGTGGCCTTCAAGAAGAGCCTTCCAACCTCAAATGTTCTGTGGTTAAAGGACTGCATCTTTAGACTAAAATCACCTAGTAACGGTAACGCCTTGTTAAATGGTAGACAGTATCTCTGAATTCTTCAGCTTCTTGCTTTATTTCAGTTTCATGTGTTCCCAAGCACACAACATCCAACTGAAAGGATCCGTAACAAGTGATGAAATGTTGTCAAGGTGGCTTTTTAAAATGAAGTACAACAGGAATGTAAATCAAGACAACTGAAGACAAATTTTATTGTCGGGAGTCTGTTTGGACTTTTTTCACTTTAGTCTTCTATTTAATCCAGTATTAGCACGCATTCAAGGAGTCTTCTGAGAGCTTGAATCTCTAGTTCATAGAAACCCGTAGATTCAATTGCACACTTGCACTTTCAGGTGAATGTTCTAATCTCTTTCTTACTCAAACCATAGAGCTTGAGCATCTTTGAAACCTTCACAGCAAAAATACATTTTACTTCGTGACTTGCAGAGAAGGAAGGGAAAAAACAACTACCTGATTCAAGCTGGCATGAAGAACTTTTTTTTTTTGTACCAAGAAATGCAAATAGTACAGTGCTCACAGCAAGACTCCAGATTTAGTCCATCTTGGATACCAGAGAGGGAGATGCTTTTTTCCAAGTGCGGAGCGGTGTGTTGGACAGGAGGCAAATCTAGAGGCTGTTGGCTGTGCGCAGTGAGAGATGGTAGTAGTTATCTTCCGCAAAAGCCTACCAGACGTAGTGTCTGCTCTTCTGTCTCATAGCACAGAAAAGGGAACAAGGATATAATTCTTGAATTGGCTGAGTTTTCTTCATGCAATTGGCTCACACCACACCTTTAAGCCTATTGAAGTTAAAGCGGTTGCTAGAAGGATGTGAAAATCTGTGGATTTTAAAATTTAAAATGTTTTAAATAATTGCAACACCATGAAATAGTTACTATGTGTCATGATACTATGCTTATTTTTATGATTTAAACAGGTATGAAGATGCTATCAGTAAATATGATTCTGTAATGAAAACTGAGCCAGAAGTCCCGATTTATGCTACTCGTGCCAAAGAAAGGATCTGCCACTGCTTATCAAAGGTAATTCCACTTATTTCCATCTCTAAAGTTCTTTAGAACACCACCTCCCACCCCAAAACAAAAAAAAAGACCAAACCACCAAACCGCACAGCTACATGAATTTTTGTTTTACTTTCTCCCCTTTAGAATCAGCAGGCTACAGAGGCCATAGAAGTTTGTACAGAAGTTCTGCGACTGGAACCAACCAATGTGAATGCCCTGAAAGACAGAGCAGAAGCTTATTTGCTGGAAGATCTGTATGAGGAAGGTAAAATTGTATTGCGGTTTGCACATACATTTTTTGTTGGCATTTAAAATGCAGTCAGTGTTGCAAAATTTTTTTTAACATGCACTTTCATTCTATGCTATGTTGTTATCTCTAATCAGCACTGGTAGTTGCAGATTTACAAAAATACCTGCTGGTAATTTTGTCTTGATTAGCTTAAGTGGAATATACTTGTTTTATCTACAGCGGAGTTGTCTTTACAACACTGGGCTATGTTCAGGATGTTTTATGAGACTGTACCGTTTACTCAGCTGACTTAAACACAGTTTTATATGATCAGCATTGTCAGACAATTGCATTCAGAGGTACAAGGTAATTATACTTGGGTGATGTAAATGCATTTTAGAAACTCCATTTTAATGTCTTTAGATGGCAGTGTGAAACAATAGCGTTTATCCCCTAGCATGTGTCGAAAGGCAGAGGAAGGTAATGGCTGTTGCTTCACCTCCATGGGTCTCTAGGGCTGCTAAGAGCAATAACCTGATTCTATTCCTGAGGCTGCATTTTCCGTACAGGCTTTCCATAAAATGCATATTGTTGCATGGAATCTTAGAATCGTTTACGTTGGAAAAGACCCTTTAAGATCGTAGAGTCCAACTGCTAACCCAGCACTGCCAAGTCGACCACTAAACTATGTCCCTAAGTGCTCGCTACATCAATATGTCTTTTAAATACCTCCAGGGACCTAACTCTTACAAATTAGAGGAAAAAAAAGTTTTGCAACAAGATCCTGCACAGATGGACAGAGCCAGCTTTGTTGTGTGCTGGAGCAAATGCCTCCCTTATTATGGGATATAAGGAAGCACAGAGAGGACACACCTGGGATCTGGGATTGCTTATTCCTTGGGCTGGAGCCTGCTGGGCTTGGCCTGGCCTGGTTCTGAATGGACAACCATGCTACAGTGGAACCGTACTCCTGCAAATCCCTGTTTAGCATATCCCCTGCCTTCCTCCTGCCCTTGACAGTAGTAAGATGGTTGTAGTTACACTCTGCCTTCCAGCAGAGCCTCCATAAACAGTATTATAGTTCATTAATGTTAGTCTGCCTGAAGGTGTCTTCATTTATCCTTTGCTTTTAACTGCTATAAGGTGATGGCTGATTTCTTGTTGCTGCAGAGAACGGTAGAGCAATTAAAATTGTAGCCTCGTATTTAAATGGGTAAGCTGATTCTCATTCTTTCCTCAAGAAAATTTCAAGCCAGAGGCACCTATTTTCCTGTTTAAAGACAGGAAATTTTGAAGTACTTGTAATTCAGGACTTTGAAGGTGATTATTGTTAAATGTTCAAGATGCACTTCAGTATGTATTGCTGAGTTCTGATTCCCATCAAATGGTTTTAATTATTTTATAATCACATGAGATCCAGCGCTTGTCTACAGAGACAGATGTGTAATGGCTCCCTTTCTGGCTTACCTCATAAGTACAGGAGTCTGTCTAAATCTAAAGCACAAGTTTTGTTAAAGAAGAAAAAAAAACCAAACCCTTGCTATTTCAAAATCGGTGAGGACATTCTTTTTCTCTCCCCCTCCCCCTGCCACTGTAGAGGAACCAGTCCCAATGTCAGTAAGAGCATAACGAGTTCAGTTATTCCTCTGACAGAGTTGGCATGGATTGTCTGCAGTTACTTGTGTTTGATAGGGAATTAATTATGCATATGGAATAACGGCCAGTCTTTGTCACTCTGAAAGATGCAGGCAAAATGGGAAAACCTGAGGTAAGGTGTTTAGAGATAATGACGTAATTGCTATTTGAGAGATGGTGAAAACTCTTGTATTGAAAGAAGGAGAGTTAGATTTGACTAAAGTATTTAAATTGAAAGTGATACTGGGAGTGGGTTGTACCTTTCCTGTTGTGGGACAGGGTGAAAGGAAGAAAGGACGCTTTCTGAAATAGTAGGTCAGTAAGACTCAGCAGTGATTTTTGTGTCTGTTTGTGAGGTACTAGCTCTTTTAGAAATAGTGGCTGAAAATAATTGATTAAATATCTCACTTGACATACTATGAATTAATAATAAGTCTCCTGGTTTCATAGCAAACTTAGTGGTCAGGAAGCTGTCATCCTGCTTCCAACCCTCACCCCTCAGGTGGGGAGAGCAATTAGCTGGCTGAAAGAGGAAAATTGCTACACTGGAGAGTACTATCAAAATTTGAAGTCCTCTCCAGTTGAGAGGTGCACTGGGCACATTCCCTCTGCAGTGTGCAGCACTAAAAAACATACCTTCCCATATGCTTAATACCTGCAGCCTTTAAATAAGGGAGTCAGTTTAAAAAAGGAGAAATCTAGTACTGTCATTACAAATCCTTGACCCTGAGCAGCTTGGTTTCCAGCAGTGGTGCTGTAGATGATGTGGTGCTTAGTGAAGTTGAGCAATCTGATCTGCATTTGGCAGGGTGTTGTGATGGGACCTGCCATTATTATGTGAAGCAGATTAAGTATGCTGGTGCTTAAAATTGTTGGAGTGTTAAAGCAGAATGACATCCCTGCACTTTCATTTTTTTCTTTATCATTTTCAACAGCATGTATTGGGCACACACATTGGTGCACACTCCTGTTCGGGATGTTTTTAAGGACTGGACAAATTATTAAAACTGTCAGCAGAAGCCAAAATGCTTTTTTCAAGCAGCAAATTACAGTGTCCAGTGATGTGCAAATGAACAGAAATTTTGTTTTGTTCATAATAGCATATGAAATTGTTGGGCCACTGGAAATACTTTCTGGAATTTTTTTTTTAAAATAAGCAAAACCAGATTGCAGTGGTATCGGATGTCTGGGTAATACAAATTCATTAACACTTCCTGCTGTCTTGCTCAGAAACAGTGAAAAACAAATGTAACACCTGCTGAGAAATAGCATCTGCTTGGAAATAATCTGATGCAAGTACTTTGTCTAACTTTAGAAGCCTAGGAGCCTAGGATCTGGAAATGAGACTTTGAGGATTATAACAGTGAAAGAAGAGCAGCCTCATTAAAGATTTCAGCAGTTGCTTCCCCTGATAAATCTTGATATCAAAGAATATTTAAACTTGGTGTTTTCAGCATTCAGTTGCCATTTATGATAATATAGTTTACTTCAAGAAAAAAAAATCTAGACCTGGAATTTCTTAGAAATTCATGAATACCTTACAGCAGCACTCTTGCTTTCATTCCTGAGAAACACAACTCTTAAAATAAAAGCGAGAACATGCCTCTGGGTAAAAAAATACCCTTAAAATATAACTGCATATTATGCAGAGGTGTAAAAAGCAAATATTTGTATTTCACTGACTGAATTTACTGGTAATCTGGGATCAGTCTTTATTGTCACTAAAGAGAAAGAAGCTTTCTGTCATGTTGGAGTGCAGGCGGTGGGAGAAGAAGCAGTATTAATTTAAAGGCTCTGTATAACACATCCTTCTGTTGAACAGCAGTGTGGGACTAACCTTGTGCAGTGGGCTCTTCAGATACTGGTAGCTAAAACTTGCTTCTTGACTTCTGTTTTGTCCCAGTCCTAGATACTTGTTATTGTCATCTGTGTGGCTATTAAAACATCTGGAGAGTGTTCTGACCTGCCTCTCCTCTCTTTCCTTTCCAAAAAGTGTGATGAACCTGAAGAAAGGAAATTTACCTAATTTGTATGTGAAAATTAATCTCTTCTATGCCAAGGTTTTCTAATCTGGGAAAAAAAAACCATGGCGAATTGAAATAAAGGTTTTGCTCTTTATATATGGGAATAGCAAAACTTAGTTTTGCTGAGTGGTTGAGTTCTTTAAATTGAAGTTTGTAAAGAGTTGTGTTTTTTTTTCTTTTTTTTTTTTCATTCATTCATTTCATCTTTTTTTTCATTCACTTTGTTTATAAAAGCTATTAAAGACTATGAGACTGCTCAAGCCAATAGTGAAAATGACCAGCAGATTCGAGAGGGGCTAGAACGTGCCCAGAGGATGCTGAAGCAATCACAGAAGAGGGATTACTATAAAATCTTAGGAGTAAAAAGGTGAGATTAATATCTGAGATGATGATGACAATGTGAAAGTTGGTTAAACCAGTACATCTAAGGCTGATCACTTGAATTTGTTCTTCTGAGTATTAGTTTTTTTTCTGTATCTTATCTTCATTTTCCTACTATACTAGTTTAGCCGTGTTTAGCTCTGAAGTAGCATCAGTTTACAATTAATTTGGAAAGAATAAAACCCCCCAACATTCAGAAGGAAAGAAATCCCTTGGCAAGAAATTCTTAGTATAGGTGATCAAGAGCTGGGTGAATGAATTGAGGAAGAAATGAAGACTGGAAAGAATTACTGAAAGCAACAAAAAATAAAATTGTGGCAGATAGTGTGATAGATTGGCAGAGTTTGAAAGAGCTAACTGAAAGGTATCTAAGATATCTGTGCCATTAACCTTGAGAAACTAACGACTTCTCTTTCTAATAAGGACCAAACAAATACCCAATTCTGAGTTAGTATTGGTCATCTTTCCAATAATGAACTAACTTGATCTCTAATTTTTGTTACTTACCTGATTGTAAGCTCTTCATACTGGGAACTGTATTCTGCATAGTAGCTGGCAGTAGCATCTTTTCAGTGAAGGTAGATTGGCGGTGAAGGAAAGAGCGAGTAATCTTTATACAAAAGTTGCAACCTGCTTCCTCCATTTTTTGCGTAAAGAATCTTCAGTGCCACCTACAGAAGGTTAAATAGCACCTCATAATTTTCCTGATGCCCTTAATTACTGTCTCAGTGTTTAAAAAAAGTGTCGATTCACTAGTGTGGCATATGAAGAATTTGAAAATTTTAAGTCATCTGTAATTTTATGCATCCAGAAATGCTCGAAAGCAAGAAATCATAAAAGCTTACAGAAAGCTGGCATCCCAGTGGCATCCTGATAACTTCCAGAGTGAGGAAGAAAAGAAGAAAGCAGAGAAAAAATTCATTGATATAGCAGCTGCTAAAGAAGTCCTCACTGACCCAGGTAATGATTGTTCTTATGCAGTGACTTCATTTCTTTCAATCACTTTTTTTTACAATAATGTAAAAATGCAGCAAGTGTAAGCTGTAACAAGCATTACAGCTTCCCTTTCTCCCCTCATCCGTCTTGGGAAGGCAATGCATTAATACTTGCATCCAATCTGTTGCATGAAGTCAGGTGTAAACCTGCAATTATTTATTGCGTGTCAGTGACTTTTGTTTAAAGTAAATAAAAATTATTTCAAAGATCTCTTCTTAGGATATCATCTTGCCGAGCTTTCCAGGATTGACTAACTCTGGAGATGCTCACTTCAACGATATGGGTGTCTCCCGCTTAAATTCCATTGCAGATGAGGTTTAGATGACAACAGCACTCAAATGCTCCAGAGGAGCCCTTTGGCCCTTGTGTGTGTCAGAGCCTAGATGCTTGCAGAACAAAGCATTCCCCCGAGGGCAGGGACAGGCCTGAGGGAGAGGATGCCCTCCTTGCTGGTGTGTGGCCAGCCTGGTCCCTAGGAGCAAGGAGCCCTGGCAGGTCTGGCAGTGTCTGCTGGCCAGGGGGAAAAAAAGAGATGAGTGCAGTCACTCTCCTGGGAGACCCTGTGGTGTGGTGGCCGGGAGGTCTAGTGTCTCTCACCAAGAGATGAACAGAAGAGGTTGGACCATTTAGTCTCAAGAACTTAATAAAAAAAGGGGGGTGGTGGTATTTCACCTCCTTTAAAAAAAAAACAAAACCAAAACCACCACAAACAAAACAAAACCAACAGCAAAAACCCCAACCCAAATAAACAAATGAAAAAACCCAAACAAACAAAAAAAACCCCAATGCTCAACCAGAGCCATCTGGTAAGTTCTTGTCTCTAAACTGTTCACATGTGGTCACTGAAAAGAGAGAAGCGTGTAAGAGATGTAGGTATTGGAGGATCCCGTGTTTTATCTTGAGCTTTTCAGGATCATCAAAGAGATAGAGAGGTGGTCTCAGACTTTCTTGGAGGAAGGAAGGATCAGACAGTGGTGAACTGTCTCACAAAAACTTTTGGTCAGAAAACCTTTTTCTGTGTTAATGTGATTTTTGTTTGTGATTTTGAACGAATTAAGAGACTGACACACTGGAAGCATTTGAGATGTTCTTTGCCCTATCAGTGTCTCTAGCATCTACTTTCTCCTTGGCACTGTTCCTTATGTCATGTTTACCATTCCTGTAAAACCAGCTGGGCGAGAAAAGTAACACTGGTTGTGTCTGGCTTTTGTAGTGCCATCTGTATTGTGTTCTGTCTCTAAATGCATTCTTGCCTTTAAACCAGATATTTTTCTCAGGTCATTTTCTATCTTTATTGGCCATGTTGGTTATGTAAAGAAAAACTATGAAGCCTGTGGACCTCTGAATCTCTGAGCTTTGATTTGCGAGCCTGTTATCGTAGGGCTGTGGTGTATTTTGAGGCCACCTTCCACGTTCCTCCCCTAGCCAGTGTCATGATTCCCCCTTTAACTCCATTGTTTCCCTTCTCCATCTTGATTAAATTCACTTATCCTGAAAAAGTGCCAGGTGATAAAAAAACCTTGTGGCACTTGCAGGCTTCTCGAAAGTTCTATGGGGATGTAAATAACTCGCATAGTAGAGGCTGTAGCCTGTGACCTGTCTGTGGGTCTTGGGGAAGGCTTTCAGCTTTGTCCCCGCTGGCCCAAATGACTTAAAAGAACATGCTTCCTGCCTCCCAGCCGCTGTCCCCTGGATAGCGCCCTGCCTGCCTGCTACGTGGGTGTGGCTGAAGAACGGGGGCTCTGCACGCCAACTTTTGGTGCTGTTGCTGAGTGATCAGTAATATGATATATTGGTTGCGAAGAATTGGCAGGATACAGCATGGTCTGTCCTCGGACAATCCTGAGTGAGCTGTACAGCTCTGAGAAAATTGGTCAAATTCATCAAGGACAAAATCTCCCAATTATTTGTGGGATGCAGTTGGTCAAAGTGCAACTGTCCTGTCCCCGTTGAAATTCTGACCTGTCCTATTGGGCAGCCAGGTACTGTCCTGCCTTGTTTTCAACAAAAGGACTTGTCTGAAGTTTTTCATACAGTGTTTTCGTGGATTGGTGTCCTCCTCTGCCAGTCTCCTGGACAGCTTTGAAAAACTTGGAGTAATTGGGTTCTACAGGTGCTGCCAGTAAGAGTGGTAATTGCAGCTCCGTGGCCTGGGGGGCGGTTGGGAATTGGTTGTTGGTCATCAGAGATGCTTGGTGTTCCTGCCCACACTGCTGTGCTGCAGTTCCACCTTGGTTTTGTTCCCTGCAGAAATGAGGCGGAAGTTTGATGCGGGAGAGGACCCGTTGGATGCAGAGAGTCAGCAGGGAGGAGGCAACCCTTTCCACAGGAACTGGAACACGTGGCAAGGATTCAACCCCTTTGGTTCTGGAGGAGGACCATTTACATTCAAATTTCACTTCAGTTAGAGCCAAGACTGTTTCTGGTGGCTGCTGCTGTTTTTTACTTAATTCATTGAAAAATAAAAAGTCTTTCAGTTCAAGACCCAAAATCTTAATTTCTAATGTTGTCCTTAACCCAGAGTCTTGCTGCAGTAGGAGAAAGCTCCTTCCTTTTAGTATTCAGAGGGTTTGCTTTGCCGTGAACTTGACAAGCGCATACTGGTTGGGGGGGGTTGTTACTGCCTATGTATTTTGTTGTGAATATGCAGGACACCTTTATTGCTGTGGGTGGAAAAAACAGTAAGAGGCTACTTAGGACAACACTTAAACATAAATTTAGGACTGAAGTATATGCTTAGAGGTAAAAATGCATGTAAATATTTTCCTGGATTGGGGCCTAATAAACATGGAAAGGGTAGTTACAATAGTCTCTACGTTAACAAATCGTTAGTCGTCGTGCTCGGCAGAATGATCGGCCTCTCAGTATTCTTCAGAGGACGCCCCAGTGCCCACCTGCTGTATCACTGTCGGCAGTGCCATGGGTAGGGTGAAGGGGCTGCGTGCTGACAGTCTGAACAATCGCTCTGCAAGAAGATTGCTTGTAAGTAATTATATTTGAAAATGTTTACTCGCGTTACTCATTAACCTGAAATGAATTGGGATGATTACCTTGGCGGTAATTGTCAACTATGAAAGTAAAAGAATATGCTTGATGTTTTCAGAAAGACTTTTTTTGAATGTGATTTGAGATGTTTAGGTATCACTTTTGAGTAGTTTGCACTTTAAGAAAATACCTGCTTGAGATTTGAGCAAAAACTTTGATGTGACATTTCCCCAACTATGCAGCAATGTGTTACTTCTCTGTACATAAACTCAGAACTGATCCAGGTTGTGAGGCAAGTGGACTGTAGGAATACGGTATTAACTCCAGCCTTACCCTGTAATCCGACTTCGTTTCTGCTGGGTGATGCAACAGCAAGTTAATACTTTGTGAAATTGCAGTAATTTTGTGTAACAGCCACAGTAATGCAAAAACAACTGCGAAAAGGACTTAACTTTCCATTAGCCAAAAATCTGGTTTATTTTTTCTATGTGAAAATACAGCATGTAGTTAAAATCGGTTTAGTGTCGTTGATTGAACAGTGTGAATGTGGTATGAGGTGTTACGGGACTGTAGCTGCTGAGAGTGAAGAGTCTTCTCATCCTGTAACTGAATATATCGTAAGTACTGATGAGTCTCAGCAGCAGCCGTTTTCTTAGAATGCAAGAATTACAGTTCATCAGTGTTTTCTTGATTGGATTTTAACTGGAAAACAATAATCAGTTGGTAGGAATCGTCTCTCGCTTCAACTCATGGCATTTGAAAGCACAAGCAGCCTCAGTAAAACAAATGAAATTAGCAAATAAGGCCTTCAGTCTGAAAGTGGGCTTTTTATTGCTGTAATCAGAGTTACTATTGAAGTATAACCCTTGTCTCCTGCCTTAAGTACTTCACCAACCTAATTGTGGCTTTGTAAAATATTTTTCAACTGCAATTTAAAGGTCAGTGTTAGTTCAGCAGAAACTTACCTTCGAGCTGAAGAGTGTGTGTGGCAATTTCTAAGTTTATGGTACAAAACCACCCTAGCAGCCTGTTAAAGCTCCAGCGTCAGATATTTTCCAAGTTGAATGACTTTCTATAAGTTTGACTTCTGCTTTTGACCGGTCTGAAAGCTTTTTGTTTAAACTCAGTACGCGATGCTCAGGATGCTGTTGACACCGTTCTGGGCTAGCACGGTTCTCGTAGGACCTCTAGACACAGGACGCGCTGCACAGTAACTAACCTGTCACCCTGCGGCGTCGGGCTCCGCGCGTGCGCCTCGTGCTCGCAGTGCTGAAGAGATGGGTGGGCGGCTTCCATCTGCAGCGGCCTCTCTTGGCCGTTGGCCTCTGCCCCTGAGCGGGGAGGAGGCCCAGCTGTACTTGCCTGGGGCCAGGTGGCCGCTGCTGCACGGGTTGTTGGTTGTGTGTGTGAACACTTTTATGTCGCCCGCTACGCTACAGAAGGGGCTGTTTTAGATTAACGTTGAATGGCCAATGTGAGCGCTACGTCGTACCTTGTACATACAGGAGCGTTGCTGGGTTTCAGGCAGTCACAGCACCCACCGCAGCCACAGTGTGCGTGTGCTAGGGAAGTGCTGCGAGCGCTGCGTCTTCTTTCACAGGGCGACCCTTGTTCAGCTGCTTTGTTCTCACCCCTCTCCTGCCTCTGTTTTAAAAGCTACAGCTGAGAAAATGGTTTCCCGGGTTTGGATTTTTTTCTGTTAGGGAAAGAATATGATGGTCCTTCATGAGTAAATTATTCATACAAGGCGCTGATGTTAGCACAGTGTGGATTTGTTTCTCTAAGGTGATGGACGGTTCTGCTTGTACACTGGAAGCAGCCGGGAACAAAAAGGATTACGTTTGAGAATGAATGGGAAAGGGAAAATTCCACATCAAGTCAAAAAAGGCTTGAGTGTAGTCAGTAGGAGGAAAAGGATTCGTGTGTGAATGCTGTGCTTAGGTTCCTTCTGTGGAAGACGGTGTCTTGAAAACAAAAAATGCCAGTGGAGAACGGGGCGCCCTGATACTAAGCAGCAGCTGATGACAGGAAGGGTTAGTGGTCCAGCACTGCTTTTCAGGGAGCAGATCCTGGCTTTTAGCTCGAAGGTACTTCTGAAGATGCAGGAAGACAAAGCTGTGTTAAACAGAAAGCGTTTCTGTTTCAAGGCTCTCGGACAGGGTGACACGTTTCCTGATGTGATGTTAGAAGATGAAGTGCTGAAAACACACCGAGTGTTAATGGTGCAAGCTGCGTACAAGGAAGATGAATTTGCCTTTTTATTTATTAGTGGGTGTCTGTAGTGCAATGATGTTCAGTAACTGAACATTGAAATAAATGTCTTCGTAGTTTGTAAACCCTGAAATGTGCATGAAGCATCGTTGCAATAATTGGCCTGTATGTAGATGCAGCCTTTCTCTGTTGAATTCTCTTTTTCAATTCCAATAACCTGAATGAAGGTGGAGGACAGCCTATTTTTCTTGGTGTACGTGCTTAATGCTGGCATTAATTAGTATTAAAACAGGTTCAAAGTGAAATTACAAACTTAAGAGCTCAAACTTGTGACGGATGCAGAAAATGTGTCAGCGTAAACTTAAAGAAATAATAAAGCTTGTTACTGTTACAGTTTTCACACCAGTGTTGGGAATAAGGATGATTATTAGTTTAGGGCTGCAATGGTAGGAGCGTTGCTGGAAGCTGGCCAGTTTAGCATAGCAGGCTGAGCTGTATTTAAAAGTGCCTTACTGTAAGGTATTGTTTGTTTGCTCTGCACTACACACTTCTATCCGTAAAGTAACGAAGGGGAGAATTTTTTTGTTTGGCCCTCAGCAAATCTCAAAGTAGCAGTTCTATGGTTTAAGAAGGATAAGTAAAGCTAGCTGGAGATGTATTGAATGTTTCAAATTGTAAAATGTCTTTATATAAAATGGTAAATCTAAAAAGCAAGAACTGTTTTTTCTAGAACTGTGGGAATTATTTTATGGTATTTTTCACAATAAAGATATTTATGATGACAAGAAAGCACTGCAGTGTATCTGTCTGCCCTTCTTCCCTCCTCCTGCTCCCCAGGCGTGGCGGCTGAGCTGTGCAGACCTGGCGTGGGAGCTACATTAAAATCTCTGAAGCAGGTAATGCAGAAGGCGTCAGGCTTTACCAGCCGAGCTACAGGGGCAGCGGCGGCGTTTGGGTACCTGACACTTGGGTTTTGGAACGTAGCGCTGCTCTGTCAGGCTGGACACCGCTGGGTCCTGCCCCCTCTCCCTGTAGCGGAGCAGGTAGCGGGAGGGCAGCGGAGTGTGTTTGACAAACCAACCCCCACAGGTACCCGGCTCTGCTGCCGGGCTGGGGGCAAAATCGCATCTTGTCAACAAGTGTGACGCTGGCTCAGGGTGCAGCTGGTACTGTCGGAGCGGCTACCGCAGCCCTTCCACGCGGTACAGATGTGGCTCCGGGCTGTGCTCGTCAGCGGCTGCGTGCTGCTCAGTTGTGTTGTGC
>JAVJGJ010000014.1:54931385-54947932 GCA_035590215.1 Microhierax caerulescens
TGCTGCGCTGGGAAACTGTGGCCTCGTGCTGCGGTGTCCTCAAAAGATGAAGCGCCTCAAAGGCGTAGAGACACCAAGCGCTCAGGCCTGCAAAGCTTCTGTGTATTTATCTGTATAGAACTAGTGTCTCCTGCAGAGGAAGGAAACAATGAGCTGGTAATAAAAGATCAGCTACCATGAAACTACACAATCTTATTAATGTGTTTTTCATGCATGTCTTTAGGTTAAAAGAAAAAGCGAGTGCAGCATTGCTTCTGTTTTGGAGCCACGAATAACAATAAATTTCTTTCTAGCAAAAGGCACTTCAACAACTGTCTAGACCTCAGTATCTTACAGGTGTCAGAGCCCCAAGTCGGGCCCAGAGTGACACACTGATGACCAGAGAAAGCTGGCTGTGTGACAGCCTCTCCAGGATCTCTGGCAGCGTGTGACGAGGACCTGCCACAATGCTTCACTCAAAGGAGTGGGAGGTCTGAAGCCCAAGGTCTCCGTTAGCAGAGTCGGGCTCAGCAGTGTGTGCGGTGGCTGTAACCAGGTGACTCCTGCGCTCGGGACAGGACTCACAAACCAGACCGAGCCCTCAGACATGCAGTGACAAAGCGTGAGCAGGGAGAGGCACCCGCCACGCCGGCTTGGACAGGTGAGCGGCCTTACCACCAGAACCAGGGATGAAGCTTTAACCGCTGCGTGGCCACCCCTGCGCACGGTCTGCGAGGGGAAATGGTGCCAGCAGCACACAGCAGCTGCAGCAGACAGAAGTGACGAGTGCTTGCAGTGGGTGACGCTTGGGGGGACGGGGAGGCACAACAGGCACAGCACCAGCTGGGAGCCGAGGGGCTGCCGCTGCCTGTCACGAGCACGGAGCCCTGTCCCCTGCTCGCCTGGGCACGGGTGGCAGCACTAGCTGGAACCTGGGCAGAACCTGAGATGACTGCAGGGCCCAGGGGCGCAGGTTTTGTCCCAGTTTGCCAGTTCGCGGGAAGGCTGCAGCCAGGAATGGCTGTATAATGCCCACCAACGTCTGGCTTTTGTGACAATGGGACATTCTTCCGTGACAAAAGCCGGTTAGGGAGGGATGGGATCCACCGGGCAAGCAGGCAGGGGAAGCTCCAGCAGCGGCAGGGCAGGCTTTTTGTGTGCCACGTATTTAGTGGTGACTGTGTAATACAAGCCAGGAGAGCAGAAGAGAATGGCCGTTTTCTCCAGTTGGCACCTTTTAATACTTTGCACAACATACACAATCCAGTGATTTGGTATTAAAAATATAATATATGCTAATGACTCAAAATGCTGCTTTAAATATACCTTTGAGAAGTAGTGAATATGGTTGCTGGACCCTTTGTCACAAAGCAATATGTATCTCAAAAAAGACCTTTCCTTGAAAGTACTCCAGAGGGAAAAAAAAAAAACCACTACATTTTTTACAAATAAATACAATACTGTAGAAAATGGTATGAAATCTTTCAAATCTTCAAAATATCTTCAGGAAATTACTTTTCTAAAAATTATATTATAAATCATTTAAGTAATCTCAAGGGAATAGCATTTAAAGAGCTATTTCTTTTAAAGCCTGTAGAAATAACACAATTTTTAAAAGGACAGGATGCTACAGAATTCATTTTTTATACTGCACAACAGAAATTTCCTACAGAGATAATCATAATTAAAAAGAACTAAGGCTTTTAAAAGATAAAAACCTTTAACTTCTGGCTTAAAAAAAACTTTCCATTGTACACGTCAAGCACGATATTCCAAGGCAGGTCAATGTGAAATGCTGTAGAGCAAAGAATCAGGAAGCTTTGGGAAAAAAAAAAAAAAAGAGTAGCAAGCAGTTGAATAATTTTTTTTTTTTCTGATACAAAATATCAGTTGTTCCTTGTTATGCACTGAATTTGTAGTAACGATGCATATACATCTGCTAAGTCAATTATAAGTCCACCTATACGGTATACAAATACCAACTTATCTGTGCTCAAATGTCTGACTTGCTGCCTGATGGCCTTCAGTAACGGTGCTGGAGAACAAGCGTAACTGAAGAGCTGCTGCGGTTACATGGGATCGATAAAGAGGACTGACAGGAGGGTTTACTCATCATTGCTATGAGTTACACAGGAAATACTCTGTTGGGTACTTCATACTAAGAAAATGCCCACAACAAACAGACCCTTTAAAAAAATAAAATCTGTGGCATGTTAAAACTGTTCAGCATGCGCAAAGGTAATACAATAAAAAAAAACCTAAAAAGCTGTAAGATAATTTGCGTGTCTCATACTACTAACACCTGAAACATACCAGCAAAGCAGGATTTCAAAGACTTGCTCTTATAGTAAGAAATTTTAAATAACCAGCAGCTGATGACATTGACAGTATGTACAAAATATGCTTCCTTTTTCTTATTTATTCAATTATTTGCTGGTTAAGGAAATATTATGCAATTCATCGTGGATTTCCCCACTTAGTGTAAATTACCTTATCTTTTATAGTTTCAAGCATTTAGACAAAGACAGTGTTAAGCTGCTGCTCTTGTAAGAATTCTGTGGTCATATCCAATCTATTCCGAAACCAGCACAGCCCAAACTGTGTGGTTAAGGCATCAGATTTCAGTTAAAGAAAGAAATTCCCTATTTTCGAATATGTGTACTGCAAGAACTTTCCACTGCAATTTGTGGGATCAAAATATCAGTAGCCCATTAAAGCAACAGTTTTGTGAGTACATATTTAGAAAATTACAGGAGACACCACTGATAATCAAAATTACTCATGTTATTATTTTATTTTCATTTGAAACAGGATGATGATAACCAAAACCCAGTGGAAGCAGCTTTCAAGACTGACCTTCTGATGCAAGATATAGTGGTTGGAAAATAGTCTCAAAAACATAATGGAATTTTATGACATACTATTTAAGTGACCAGAAGGAGCCCAAGCATCAAAAATTATTTTTTAACATTAGCAAGAGTGCAGCAGTCCTGCATAATAAATGAAAAGTGACATTCCAAGCTTCCAAGTTGACTTAGATTTGTTTCGTCTAGATTAAACAAGGGGTTTTTTTCTGTCTTATCTTTGCTACACTGAGATTTTTTCTTGTGACCACAGCATTTTCCAGGGACAAAACTACGGACATATAAACAACTTTATATTTAAATACATTAGTGTAATGCATGTAATATGCACAGAAGTTTTCATTTCAATACAATGTGTGTGTATACAATATATCTTTGAAGAGTTGAACACATCCTTCTTTATATCCTAAAATCCTCTGGGCAAATTGTCTTTTAGCAAAGGAAAAGAAAACCAGATTAAAAAAAAAAAGTACCTGTCGATTCTCTTCTGGTTTTGTATTTAATTTAACATGTTTTAAATAACACTATAAATTATAAAATATTTGACTTCACGTTAAGGAATGTTATAAATACTGCCAATGTAACATTTGTAACTTCCATTCAGTCTTTCATGAAAGACTGTTGAGCTGTCACCGCGAAGTTTACAGGCTGGGCTAAAGTTCTTCATGCTTATGACCTGTAAGCAAAGGAAACAAAAAATTATAAAACCCTGTTATAGAAAGACTTAATGACTAGTTTTGTAAAATGTGGCAAAAGCCCTTTGTTTACTGCTAGTTAGTCAGTTCAGCAACATGAACTAGGGTCTTGCTAAAACTTTACCATAAGCTTTCACAGAGAATAAAACATACTAAGAGTTATTTATAACAAAAAGTGAATTTGTTCCCTTACTAAACACTTATAAATATTTATCTCCTAAGATTTTTCTATGTCCTTGAGAGCAGAGATCACTTTTTTTTTACCTCCATATTATTCCAACAAGTCAAGTATTACTGGAAGTCCTACATGAGTGGCTATTTAACTCAGTTTAAAACAATTTTATTAAAATAAAGCCCCAAAATTTATTTGTGAACAAACCCACCATTTTATTTGGTGTGAAAAGGCCCTGCATAGATAAGCCCAGCGTGAGATGTGGAGACAAATTAACAAAGACTCTGTTACCTACTGCTTAATAGACATCAGCTTTAGCTTCTATAAGGCCTAAGCTGAATGTGATTTATTTTAATATTTTTAAGCTCAAACAATATGGAACGGTTGGTTGTGTCTGAGGTCCAATAATGGGACACCACTATGTTTTCTCTTAGATTCTGGCACAAAAAAAAAGATTTTATCCTCTTATTGTAACTCCTACATAAAGAAGCATCACACAACTCTTAGAACCCACACAATTTCTCTTAAATCAGGGAGTATTACACAAATACAGTATTTGTGCCTCCCAATCTTAATTTCAACTATATAAGCATTTATTTTTTAAAAGCTAACAGGCAAATATACATGTAAACTACCTTTTTGAAGTAATGGTGCTTGATTTTTCTTCTCTTTTTCAATTTGCTGTATTAACTGTCGTATCTCAGAGTCATAGTCAACCCATTCGGGAACTATCCGGGCAGCAGCTTTCAGTTTTGGTTCTTTGGTTTGGGGATTGTTACACTAGAAGTTTGAAACATACTAGACATAAACAAGAAGTTTGAAATGTCCTAGATATAAACAAAGCAAATGTTTCCAAGGAACTTCCCTAAAATAAATTTGTTGGCATTTACAATTTAATTGAAGAACAGCACGCAAGGTACTGGAAAAAACTACTACTACTACTACCAACAACAAAAAACAGCAAAAAAAAAAAAAAAAATCACACAACACAAATGATAAACAAACCTTGTTTAAATAACTTAAAACATTTAATTGTAAATACTTCTATTTTTCCATGTGGTCCTGGGCATATGGATAAGCAGAGGCATGGCTAGCACAAGACTACTAAAATTTAGACAAAGTTACATTGGGAAATACAAGATATAAATTAGCATATTGAAACTGAATCTGATGTAATTTTTATTAAGTTTGTGAATCTTCCTCTAGTGTTGTCTAGAAAACGTATCTGTCACTTCCATAACATAAATGAAATCAAAAGAAGCAGCTACGTGATAATGGGGATTGACGGAAGGTCTAGCAACTTAATTTCAGTCTTTCTTGAATAGAGCGCACCCATCTTTAGTGTGCAGAAAAGCTTATTTTAACAGCTGTAAAGACATAAAGAAAACGAAACTATTTACATACTGAGTATTCACAGCAGATTCCAATTGTCTGTTTTTCTTCTTAATTATGTCTCTGAATTACCACTTACAGTGCAGGCGGGTTGTCAAAAAAATGAGAATGGGGGCAATAATGACATTACCCTTTCTAAGCTCTGCTGTATCTCCTGGTTTTAGTGGTGAAATGGACAGAGAAACCCATGATAATATTAAGTCCTCTACACAGAGGGTTCTGGGAGAACCTTCTGTGTAGGGAGCGCAATAGCAGCACACAATACCTCGAGTTAACAGTACTCATCAAAATTCCACTGTCCCGGCTGAGCATGGAAAACAGATAGGGAAAATACATGCATGGGTATGAAAAAACCCAATCCCGTCCAGTTACAGAAAGCAACATTTAATTTTGGGGTACAGTTTTCAGCTTTAACGTAAGTAAATTTGGTACAGAGCAAGCAGGAGAGTTCTCAGTGGAAAGGAGAAAAGTTGCTGTATTGTAGAGGCAGGGACGCAGCATTTAGTCTTCCAGTACCGTCCAGCAAGGCTGCCTCCCTGACATGACCATACATGTATCTCAAAAGCCACAGAAATGACAGCAAAGATTTTAATCTCTAAAACTAATATAACTCAAAATCAACTCACCAGGTCTATTGTTTTAGCCTTTTTCTTGGATTCATCATCACACCAGGTTTCACACCAAAGCCATTCCTGAGGGAGAGACTTAATAGCTACTTGATGAATCATATTATTGGGAAGATCCTGTAAAAATTTTATAAAATCATAAATTAGCATTCAATTTAATGTAACTGGTTATTAAGCAACTACCTAAAAGCAGAATATCTTCGCCTACTACCATTTCTGCAAATTTTCCTTTGAAGTGCTCACCTCGTTCTTTTTCAAGTAGATTCAAAACTTAAGTCATGCTCATTTTGGTGGCCAATTCCATCTCTCATTCTCCAGCAATTTTTTCCTGTACTTACGTCTGTCCTTCCTTAGCTGAACACATAAGGAATACTACTGTCTGATACCTGCAGGTCAGGCACTGCATGTCATACTACAACAGACTGTGTGAAATTATTAGAGCAAAACTTAACTGTCTTTCCATGCCTCAAATTTGCAAAAAAATAAAAAAAAGCTCTGAAGCATTTAATCCAGATTTATGGCAGTAATCAAAATTTAGACTTCTAGGAAAATGGATTCCAGAAACATGATCATGAAAAGGAAAAGCTATTAAACTGCTATTCTGGTTATCTTCCTTACTTCACTTAATTATTTTTTTTTTAACCTTTATTATGTAAGTCAAGTACTCTCATGAGAACTCTAAACCAGTATCTTGCAGAATGCAGGGAGCAGAATTTACAAGTGAGAGAACCCTCAGGTGGTCATACGCTGCACGTGCCCTGGCCAGGGGTAATCGGTAGATCCATTTGTAAGCTCCTTTACATGTGCAACCCTACATTATATTTGAAAATAAATGTCAGTACCCAAATAAGTATCAAGTCACATCTTTTTTTTTTGCCAATTCACGTTGCTAAATGTGACAATAAAAGAGCACCTATAGCTGCATTATGAAAGGTATATAATTTAATTCAAATACAGAAATTAGCACAGGAAAAGCGTATCAAGTAAGTATACTGATAGTCAAGACATTAAACATGCTTGTGACTTGCACCCTGACTCACCCCACCTATCTTTAAAAAAAAAAACCTGGTGAAGTTATATAAATGAAGAGTACGGTCACCCCAGGGTGACCATGTACAACAACCACTAGAGTGCATTAGCAGTTAGTTTACAAAAAAAATAATTTACATTAATGAAAAGAAGAGGAAAAAGCTCTTGCTAAATTAGAATATAAATTACCATTATCTGACTATTGGATTATTGTTGTATTAGAAAAACACAAATACACATAGAACAACTACAAATAAAAGGACAGCAGTCCTCTATGCTGTTTTTCCCCCTTTTTTTTTCCATATTAAACAATGATTTCAAGTAATCATCACTTACAGTGTTCATTTTTCTAAACTGTGCTCATATGCACACCTGAAAATGTGATAAAACAGCAGTAAAGAACAAATAGTTTCAGAATGATATAACCTCTACACTGAGATACAAAATAATTGCATGCACATTGAGAAAGATAAAGAAAAAACCCCAAATTGCTTAAAGCCATATATATACCTGATCCAGATTTGACAGACTGTTTGGATCTTGACTAAGAGCCTGGTACTGGCCCCGAAGCCTATCTCCAGCTGCAATCTTTCTGAACTTCTTAAGATCCACGACATATAAGGCACTACAGAGATAAAAAAAAAAAGAATTAAGGATCGTGGAATTTCACCTTCTTTCTGACAACGTCAATAAAAGTAACAAGAAACCAAAACCTGTTCCCATCCTAAAGGAATTAGTTTTTTAATTAAGTGGCTGAAGCTACAATAAAAAAGGGAAATCAAGATGTCATCAGAATTTATGCCTTATCTCTTACTGAAAATGACTATAGGGCAATTGCTTTTGAATGCCTCAATTATCGATACAAAGACACAGATTTTAATCAAATTCACAAACTGCACAAAAATATGTAAGGAGTTATTCTACCTAATATGGTATTTCCTTTTTCCAAGATGCGATGCCCAGTATCCCGATTTCCAGAAACGGTACCCGTCCATTTCTTTACGGCTGTCACAGAAAGGTGCATATCCATAGGGAGCTCCATTTAGGTCTAGATCTCTGAGTTCTTTGAGGTCACTTCTCACAATCTAAACAAAAATTATATATATATAATTTAATACTGTTTTTAAAGGGTGCATATGAGGACAGTTAATTGCAGCAAGCTTCCCAAAGTTTAATTTTGATTTTAAAAAAATTAACAAACCCCCACCCCACCCCCACGCCCCAATAGATGGAGACACTACAACAGTGGAGTATAGATAAAATATTCCACTGGAATGATATATATTAAATTATCATTCAAGTTAAAACCAAACATGCTTACTCTGTAGCCATTTGTGTAACACATTAAGTAGTAAATAAAACAAGCAATTTTTCATTCACAGACCAGTGTTTCTGGTTCCCCAATATTAAATTCCTTCATGCAGAATTATAACTTTCAAATCTGCTGAACATCTCCCTTCTAAAAAAAGCCTTCCTATTTGTTACATAACTTGGGCACTCCAAAATTACTGCATTATTTGAAAAATCTTTGTATCTAGTAGTAAAGGACTTTCAAAAATAGGTTTTAAAGACATTTTACAAATGTCCTTTACTCACTAATCAATCATTCTTCCATCAAACCCCACTAACGTAATTTATCAGTGGTGACAAAAATTTTTTAGCTGTTTTGGAGCACAGAAAAGTCCTTACAGTAGTTAGGACAGACAATCAATATTACTACCGTATGCAGATGAAACTGCAGCAAGTTGCAGTCCGCATTGCTACATCTGAATTTAATTTATTCTCAAGCTTTGGAAAAAGGACCAAAACACGTGATATTTGTTCTGAGGTTTTTAATAACCACGTGATAGACTCTTCAGTATCTCCTCTGTTTTGAGACAGCATATTACCTTTTAGTATATTGCACAATATTAATTTCTGAGTGAAAGACTGTATACAAATGTAAGAAAAATGGAGACAGAATTAATCTTGAAAAATTTCAGCCATTTAGAAGTTGTTCAAATGGTCTAAACTAGTCACCCCTGACTCCTTCCGTAGTGGAGGAGTCCATAGCTGAGAAGCCCACAGACTGCATCACTCAAATATGTTTTATGTGAAATGCGCTTTTAAGGTCACACAACTTGAAACGCCTTTCTCTCTTCACAGGCAATTTAGGGCAGCTCATGGTGGCGAGATTTCATTTCTACATGACGAAAGACAAGTAAAATTATCACATTTCACTTTCTGTGACACCACCAGTTCTGCCTGTACAACTGCAATAGTCTTACAAGACCAATGTCTGCATAAAATGGCCACAGAGAATGAAACTGCACCGATTTAAGACAACACTAATTTCTCATATTTATACAGCATTATTTTTTCTTACCTGATCAGCATCAACAAATATTATTTTATCCACAGCCAAAGGGAAAAGAACATCCAAAAAAAGAATTTTGTAGCCCCAAATAATTCTTTGTTTTTCCGTCTGTTGATAAAGCCAGTGGGGCCACTTATACTGTACTAACTCATACTTGAAGCCATACTTTTTAGCCATGTGAGGAATAACATCCTAGAAGAAGAACCAAAAACCTGTTAGTTGCACATGTATGCAACACACAAGGACTCCAAAGGAAAAAGAGCAAATGTCACAACACAGTTGAAGCTGTGTCGGCTTTACTGACTACATGATTTATTATTTTAAAATGTTTCTTTAGTTCTAGCAGTATCCTCAGCTACACAAATATAAAAAGCATTTCCTCCAATCTCTTGGAGACTATTGGAAGAGAATAAATTATAACATACCACTGGGCTCTGGGTTCCAGAAAAAAAGAACCTTACACATGAGACTTTTAAAATATTGGTATTTAATGCATTCAAAGATTGTTTCCAACTATGAAAATTTAATTATATAATAACACAATTGTAATTTTTATTCCTAAAGCTACTTAACATTTTTAAGAATACATAAAAGGAAGATGTTTCTCCTACCTTAAATGTTGGGGAGAGGTAGTTTTTCAGAAACCAAAATTTAACTGGTGTTTTTGTATGACGTAGGACAGAAAGCATCATAATTCTGTGGAAACAGAAGTCTACAATAAACAAACAAATACACACAGGTCATTAAATTTCTACTGCACTTAAAAGGTGCTAAAGCTTTCTAAGTTTAATTTTCTTTAACTCAGTTCAAGCAGAAATTTCTGTCTACTTCTAATTAAAAGCTTTAAAGAGCATGTGTTCAAGACCGCTTTGAGATGGACTTCTTCAATGCAGATTGGCTAAGCAATATTAGAAGGAACAATTTCAAAAGCGGATATGTTAACAAGTTTTATTCTAAGACATGCCCGACAAAATTAGATTAATAACTAATACCTTATATTAACTTGGCTACTGAGAGAACTTCTTTTAGAAATATATTGGCTGAGTTTAATAGGTTGCTGAAAGAAAAACAGCAGTAAAGAGAAAGCACAGTTCAAGTTAAGATGAGGATCTTCAGAAAACCCTTGGTAACTAAACCCCACTATTTTTGATTCCTTTTTTTTCCTACTATCGTGGCATTTGTTTGGTGTAATCAGAGAGATAAGCAATGCCTTACAATCTTAAAAGAGGTCAAGTCTGCCTTAAAAATCAAGAAATAAACTTCAAAATAAGGTAAAGAAGCATGTAGGATGCTTTAGATTTTTTTTTCTTCCTTAAAATAAACAAGTCTTTCCCTTTATGAAGGTTGTCGTAGGCTGAAGGAAAGAAATGCAGATGGTCAAACTGCATCAGACTAAGAAATAAAATCACTAGATCTGACACCTATAGACAAGTACTCAAACCAGAAAAGTAACAGAGAGGGTTGTGAACAGATTAGGTCATACTGTAAGAATTCTTAAAAGCAACCACTGTTTATGGAATGAATACTGCCATTAAGACCGTATGTACAAGTAGCAGCTTCCATAGTTTGGACTAAACATAGACAGATACAACTAATGAAGTCACTTCTGTTATGTCTTTATAAAGAGAGGCTGAACTTCACCTTTTGTGTTCACACTTGGCACATGCACTCATGAAAGACATGGAGAACACTTTCATTTCTTCTAACAATACTGTATTTTTGAACATCTATACATTGAATCACTTTGTTCTCAAAGATTAATTTAGTCCTCACTGTATACAACTTTTCTATGTTTTCACAACTGATTCTTTATACTTTGTTTAAAAAGACAGTTTTGTTAAGCTTCTTAGTTTTAGGATGAAATGTAATGTACATTACTATTAGTAATTAGTATATTACTATTACTATAGTAATGAAATTCGACAGTACTACTATCAAATTCTTTCCTTTTTACCTTTCCTTACCTTAAAAAACGTTCATATAAATGTCCTGAAGCAACAGAAAAAATATTAAGAATATCACTTTTCTTTTCCTTCTCTTCTGTTGGAATTTCTTCTGAAAATCTAATAAAAAAACCCACCCAGATTATTATGCAAACATTCAGCAGAAAGAAAGTACTACTACATTACCATTAATCTCATAAAGAATTGTAAGTATTAAAATACACAAAAGACATACTCATCCTACAGTAACTGAATAGACTTATCTACTCCCACTGCACATGCCTATGATACCAAAACCTTTCGCAAGCAACACCTCATACCCAGTCACCCAGGATGAAAAATGGCACAATGCAGTCTTGAACATTTTCAATTAAACAGAACCCAAATTTGGGAAGAATTCCAAGTTTTATCAAAGCAAAAAATCAGAAGTACACACTCCCAGAATACCTTGAGAACTGGGTATTTTAAAATCAGCAACAGTTATTTTTCAAGTTTCATCCACATGCATGCTACATCAGAACCACCAATGACTATTCTTGAGATGTGGGATGTCTGCATAGCCCCATAAGTGGCTGAGCTGAATAATAATATGTCTAAAATACAGACGGACGTAACAAAGACGGTCCCACCAGGACAAAGCACATGCTTAGCCCAGTATCTTACCAACAGCGAAAGACAAGGCTGAGTAGTAGCAGCCTTTCCACAATGCTCTTGGAACATTCAGTGGTCTGTGGTGATGGGACTTCCTGAGTGTTTTTTACAATACTTACTGAATTCTTCCTTAAATGCATCCAATTACTCTCCCTATAAGCTACCCTACATCTCTGAGGTATGCTGTCTAGAGGTTTTCTTGGTTTTGCAGCACAACATTCTTTGCTTGCTTTGAATACCAAAGTCTACCAGGATTGGTTTTTAATCATGTATGCTTCCAGCACAAACAGTTGGAGGATGGTGGCTGTAGTCTCCCTCAGGGTACTGCTTCATGGATCTCAGAACAGCAAAGGCTGCCCTAGCCAAAGTGGTTACAGTATAGTTTGATACTGTTGGAAATTCACCCCAAAGTCTTTTTTTTTTTTTTAGGTGAGTCATTCCTCACACATTTAGATTGTGTGAGTCACTGCTATTAATTTTTCTTCTTGCTAGATCCCTTTTAAAAGTATACTTTAAAAAGTATACAAATAAGTATCCCTCATAATCTTTAAGAACAGGTGAGACCAGTCTCAGATCTCCAGTGTGTTTTAAAGAATTCACATCACTAACACAAAGCTGAAATGTCACAAGGCTGCAACGTGTGTAAATGGTGCGAAGAATCTTCTGAGAAATCCACGTTCTTTTCACTCAGCAATGGTAAGAGCAGATAGCACTGCTGTCATACCTGATCAGGACTATAGCAAATGCAAATGACATCAGTGGAGCAGCACTGACTGAATGGTGTGGCATCTAAGACAACCCCCCAACTAGCACTGAGTTCTCACACGCTAAACAGATGGCAGTTCACAGTCCCAAGCAGCCTGTCTGCTTTCTTTTTGATGTTTTGTCTCCTTTCTTATATTTAGTGAGAGCAGGACTGAAAGAATGTCAAGCTCTTTGTAACACAATCATTGCTGCATGTGGCTACAAAGACAGATGTGAAAAGAGAAAATCAGGTTCTGATGCAAGAATCTTGAAAATACTGATTCTGCAAAGCTTTACAGAAGCCAGAGATCTATCTTCTAAATTGAACAACTTGCTCTGAAGAAGGCAGGATTAACCTGTAAGGTCACATGGGAAAAGCAGTCAATGGGAGAAGGGCAGTTCAGTTATGAAAGGACTTGGGTGACGTGGTATGCACACATGTCCCGTGTCAGAGCACACGTGGGTTCGTGTAAAGAACAGCGTGCTGGCAGGATATACTTTTTGTTGTGGGATATCAGAGGAAGGATATTTGACAAGTTCCTAGACAGCAAGAGGCTAACAGACAAACAGCAGGCCTCAAATCATGTCCTTAAGCCACAACCTTGAATCAATGGGAAAAGCAAACACACTTCACTGGGTGAGGGGCTTCAACAGCCCAGCAAGCTCTGAGCCTGATGCACACTGATGAACCAACCCACTGTGAAAAAAGGCTAGATCTGGAATATTGTGAGTCTCTGACCTTGTAACCTTCTTAGCAAAAGCTAAGACCACTGCACATACATCCTGTGAAGCAGCCAATTAGAAGTGGGAAGCTTGAATGATGAAAAATTCATGCAACTAATGTCATTGTGCAAGAGAGGCCACCTTTGTGTAGAAACATGCATTCACTTTCCTGACCTGTGGTTTCAGGAAGAAATTTTTGGGAGTTGTAGTATAGTAGTCTGGGAAGGCTTTCTGAATTGAGTCAATATAACAGTAAAATCATCTGTGGATAAATGGCAATAAACATCAAATCAGCAACGGAGGCTCAATAAAATGCTTGGGTACTTGAGATACAAAAGACCTTGTCAGGAGAGATGATAAAGCTGAAAGAGAAGCCAGTCCTGGATCTACCAAGAAATGTGTGTGCTGAGGATTGATTGGAGTCAACTGTTTACTAGATAAAGTAGAACTGCTATGCCTTTTCTTTATCTCCTTTAATAGTCTTTGTGACTGACAACCATTGCCAAGGCTACTGAAAATGGAAGAAAACCTTTGCTGAGTCTCATAGCAGTCATTTGGGGCCAAAAAGTCTTTAGGGTATGGAGACAATAGTGATGAAAAAGCCATCTTTAAATCCCTCATACTGACATTATCCCTTTCTTACTAGCTGAATTATATTCTTCTATATATTCCTCCTGAACAGCAGAGGAATCTAACTTTACCTCAATGGTACATCTTGAATACTTAAAGGTACTTATGGACAAAGCTACTGCGATTTCTTTTTTCCTTCAGGGCAAAGAGACCTATGATTACTTGGCTTGTTTACACAGTCAAGTCATCAGCCCTGAACTGGTTATTTCAGAAAGCATTAACTTTACTTCTTTGCCTTTGCAATTACAGAGCCATGACAGCTTGGCACTTGGTAGCATACTGCAGTAACAACCTGTGCAGGAAATCGGACTTTCCAAGAACAAACAGAAGTGTTTCCTATAAAGTGGATGGTCTGCAGTATGGAAACAATGTATTGCAAATTAAGTCCCCCCTAAAATACATTGGTAAAAGTCATCTGACAAAAATGGTCTCAAAAGGACAATTAACAATGGAAACTGATATAATACCCTGTGTTCTGCTCCACAGCACAGATATACCAGTCTACTAAAAGGGAAACCCTAAAATTTTTCTAAGCAAAGATGAAACACCATTTTTTGCCCTTATCTCATTCTCAAAAGTGACGTGATTTCATAGGGATTTGTATCTTATTAATAAAAACTAAATTAAAGCTTAAAAAAAAATATCTGCCTGAACTACACACCAGCCACAGACAAAATAATTATAAGCAACTGAAAACAAAGTTTTAAAATGGTATCTGGAAAATCAGGAATACTACAATGTTATTAACCCCAAATGTAAAGCTTGAGAAATTTATTACAATTCTTTATAAAACTCAAAACTTTAAAGTAAAAGGTATTTTATTGACAAATATAAAAACAGCTCTTGAGGTTTCATAAATTATGTCTAGCATCAGGCAGGCAGCATCATAGCCTGCTTTTTGATGTTCAGTTTGATACACCTGAGTACAACATTACTGGCTGAGATTTTCACATTGAGATGGAATCCCTGCCACAATAAAATGAAAGTAAAGCCAATGGAGAAAATTAACAGGAACTAGAAATGCAAAGAGGGATTAAAAAGGAAATAAATAATGACAAGTACAAGACATAATAGCTTGTCTTTCCCCCCTTTTATTTATATTATAAATCCCCTAGAGAGCCTTTTTATATATTTGCATCACTTAATGTATTGCTTCTATTATTTGTATCACTTGGATTATTACTCATATCACGTAAGAAACACTTACTTGCTATAAGTAATAATAAATGTGTCCTGGCATTGGTTAAAATATAAACAAATCATGCTTTACCTTGTAACTGATTCCCAATGTCCCTTTTTCCCTGTTGTTCCATCAGTAAGGAGATCTTCATTCATTTTATCAGGCTTTTTCTGTACCTAGTCATTAAAATAAAAATAAAATAATAAAATAAAAATAAAATAATAAAATAAAAATAAAAAATAAAAAAAATAAAAATAAAGTATTTGTGTAATTTAGGATGTTAGTTGATAACAATTACTACTTCCATTGTGATATCTAACTATAGTGTACCTACTGGCTACAGCTGGACCAACATCTTAACAATTTTTATTTCAGTAACGTACTTACTGAACTACATTAAATTGAACAATGTCATTTCATACTTTTAAACAAAGTACAGAACCTACTGTAATAAGTAATCAATTCAGAAAAATTAAATGGCGATTAATAAATCAAACAGCATTTTCAAGCCCTCTGTACTTTTTTATGCAAACAGTAACTAAAAGGATGGAGAATCATATCTCATTTTCTTCCCTCATGAGTTTGTGATCCAGCCATTAGCTGGCACAAGGAGGGTAGCAGGGTGTTGCACCATGCATGGACGGGAAACTGTGATTCTCATAAACTGTTCACACGGAGAAAGTGACAAATCTGTTGCTGAAACATAAGCTCTCCCATCCAGCTTAAGCAATTTCTGCTCTTACTCAGATACTTAATAAAGGCTCCAAATTAATTTTGCTTGCTGACCTTAGTTTCCTTCATTAAAAGACACCTAATTGTTTTTGAAACCCAAAGAGCTTCTAAAACATTAAATGTTTGAACATATTCAATTCTTAACCATATTTATTTCACATTTATTTACATTAGTTTGTCATTTATACTGTCAAACTAACACTTACGGACTTCTGTTCACACTAAATCATGTCTCCTTTTAGCTAATGCTTCTGAAGCCACATCCTAGGTATCACTGAAGTGATTCTACAGTTCACCTGAATACCAGAGCCTACATATTCTAGTTATAAACTTAATACATACTATGTTTCACATAGAACAATTTTCCTATCTTGACCCAAATGGCACCCTTTTACCCTTTCTCTGTGGTTTAAAAGCAGGCTGATCACACTTGAGAGTTACACATTTTCTCTAGGTTCTGGAAACTTTCAGTTACAGGATTGCAGAAGAGACTCATATATGTGGTTTTAAAAATTTCTTTTGTACTTAGACAGAGAACAATGTAAACTGTCTAAAATTGGGATACAATGTATCAAGGACACCTACACAAAATGTTATTTACAAAACAGTGGAAAACAATACTACGAGGTTCTTTCTCCTTAATAACTCATGTTTCATTATCTCTTTTTGATACATCTTTAAGAATGAAAGTAACAATTTCATTTGGTTGCTTAGGGTAGAATTCAACATATCTAATTTTAACTTCCACTCTGGTATCTGAACTTCTTTTAAAATCCCCCCCCCCACGTCACAGGAGAGAACTGGATGTCTCACGAGGTGGTCGTCGCCTGG
>JAVJGJ010000014.1:54948032-54958628 GCA_035590215.1 Microhierax caerulescens
TTCCCCCCCCCCAAGTCACAGGAGAGAAATGGATGTCTCAAGAGGTGGTCATCCCCTTGGTTTAAATACATGTGAGCTGCGACAAGCGGTTCTTTAGACTGTCTTTCTCATTCTACTAAGCAGAGAGGAATTTAAGGCACCTGGACTACACTCTTAGACACCTTAAGCTAGATCAGATAAAGCCTATCTATGTTTAACAGCTTTTTAACAGTCTCCCATGAAATTAGCATAGCCTGATTGGATCAAATTATAACTACATTAATCTGCACACCCTTCTCTAATTATACAAAATCTAAATTATATATTTCAGTATACGTCTTCCAATTAAATATAGCCTAAGACATGTAAGCATTAGTTATATTTCATATACAGAAATACTGCAGACAAAAAAAGGTATGTCTTTACATACTTGGACTTTGATAATTTTGCTTCTGAAGCTGTTTAACACCACAATAACATCTGTCAGGTCACCTACAGAATCTGTTCCTTCATGTCTGTGAGGAGAAAAAAAAAAAACAAACCATGTGAATGCATTGGCTCATTAAAACATGCATTATTACTTCCGTTTAGTTAGAGTTTAAGGTTCAAGATTGCTGATATTTACAGAAACAAAAACTTCTTCAATTGCACCTAATTATATTTTAACTTCAGAAACTTTCTGAGTTTTATTGGTCACTAGACATTGTCCACAGTGGCAGCCCTCACTTTTTAATTTGGATTTTCGCAAGTTTATCAATCAACAAAAAAATGCAGTAACCTAGAGCTGAACGTGTTATTATGCCTTATACAGGTATATATTACATTCAAATATTAAACTACATTTTATTTTTCAAATATGGAAAACATCTTAGAAATTGCTGTGTGACAGCACTTAAGTGTACTTTTAAAATAAATCTGAGAAAACCTTTAGCACAGTGCTGAGACAGTACACACAGGCTGGCTTTCAGCTGGTTGGCTTTGGTAACTCTACCCCTAAAGACCTGGCTGTCCAAGGCACCACATGAACATCTGCTCTACTGAATATCGGTTTAAAGCCATTCAGGCATCTCAGAACTGCAGTCCACTGAGTAACAAATATGAAAAGCATTGCTGTCACTCTGCGATACAGAGCAATAACATAATCCTCAAATTTTACAGCTTTTAGACCTCCATAGCCTATATATTTTTCCTTCAGTGCTTTCTGTTTTTTAACAGCTTTATGTGGTTTCCTCTTGCTAAGGCTGTGCGTTAAAAAAAACTGGTTTAAGAAAGTAATCTGCCCTCCCCAGAAAACAGAAATATTTAAACCCTGTTTCAATCTGTTTCATCTAAAAGTGACAGGATTTTATATAATTATCTGAATTTTCTATTTAATATATTTCTGTAAAATGGGCCTATGATTACTAAGTTTCATAGAAATGCCTGATTCTTGCACAAAACAATGTTCACGATTATCTTGACTTTTCTACTTTCCGATTTCCGATGTTTCATTTTCACACTTTTAAAATACTGCACATATGAACACTTGGCCAAGAACTGTCTTTTTATCACAGAGATGTACAGTACTCAACATAAAAGGACACTAATATACATTTTAAGTATAGTGTGTCATTAAAAAGCTCTAAAATAGTAAAACTGGAGTCAACCAAAGTGCTCATAGCAGAAATGGCAGCAGCTGGCAGTGTTCTCATTTTTGCCCTCAGTTTTTACACAATCAAAATTTTCTTTGTTATTCACTCAGTTACCTCAAAATCTCTATGCTATGAATTCTGTAGCTAGCTCTGTTGAAGAAGATGATTTTCCAAAGTCCTTACAATATTCTCAAAAGTGTTTGGTTTGGCTGTAAATTTAATAACATCACTTGTTTCCCTAAATCTCTTCTGTGAATCCCTCGCTGTAGGCTCCATCTTTACTGAGTGCCAATTCTTTTACTTTGCACAGCACTCAGTGTGATGAATTTCTGTCCCCATGTGAACAATGTACTGTAAATAGTGACAGTCACCATTAGTTACCTCAGACACTTAAATTGGATCTTGAGACCAACGTTATCTGTTTCTCCATTCACATCTTTCTATACTTCCTACTACACTACAGTAACATCTTTTCCTGATAAGAGTACTTTATTTCAATTCCTAGTCACCCAACTATGTGCTAATGGCTACTTACAGACTAGGATATTCACTTTTCTTCTCTGAAAGAAAATTAACTATAATACTGTCTCTAATTTTACATCAGTGCTCTGAATCGTACACAAGACCTCTTGTCCTTTGTCTGTCTCTGTGTATATGGTGTTCAGCATGTTGTAATTTTATTAATGTAACAGATGTACATTTCAAATGAGCAATCGTGTGAATAAGGCTTAGAATATGACCTGGGATTTCGAAAAAAAAAATGGGATCATGATATATAAGCACCCTTAATGATACCAGCAAGGATTTTGTGTTTTGTCCAAAAGTTTACTAAACTCTGTTAATGTAACTGAGTTTGTAAACTCACTGAAAGTAGGCATAACTTCCTTTCATATTCCTAGACATATTTTCTAGCAATACCTACCTGTTTTCCTACCAACATCACAGAATCAAAGTTCCAATAATAAAACATTGCTCAGACTGTTGCCAAGTATACCAATTTTTGTTTTCCTAATATTCATAATAATTAATAACAAATTGATTTATGAGTGTGACTGCTTCAAAATAATGATCCTTGTTAGAAGAAGTGTTTGGGGGAAAGAAAAAAGAAGCTTATTTCAAAACCCATGTATTTACATAAAGTAAAAATAAATTACTTGCATATGTATTAGATGCTACTATAAGAGAAGCAAATAAGCATTGAGATACAGAACACGCTGTAACTTCAAAATCCTGTATTTCTCCTAAAACTCCTATTTAAAATGTACAGGCCTGTGCCTCAAAGACCTCAAAGGCCATCTGACAGTTCAACAGGGGGATGTGGCTAGCATACAAAACTGGAGAATATACTGCCATACCTCTTGGCAAAATTCCATCCTGTCAAATAGTTGCTTGAATTCTGATAGCAATTTGATACTATTAATACTGATACCAGTAAAAGTAGTATCAAAGGTCCTGGTACAGCCTCCCAAACATATTTAACTGTTGTACTCTAAACCTACAGCTTGTAATAATTAAATGAAATAAACACTATTACTTAGATTCCTCATCAAGTATGAATTTAACATAACTTAGCTGAGCTCAATTAAGCTCATTTGTATCGCATCTTAGGGAAAATCAGTAATCTTATAAAACAGCAGATGATTTAAGTTTCCTTTCATCCAGTCTAGAATACAGAGTGAGTTTGTTTCATTTTTATTTCAACTATAGCTCATTAATTATTTTTTTTTAATCATGGTATCTTTTATAAATCACTTTATATATCTTAAGAACCGAATGTTAAATTAAGACAAATGATATAGCTAGAGCTGGTGCAGATTACATTAACTTCTTAGGATAAAGATTATTCTGCTTTTTCAACAGCTTGTGAGTGGTTTCTGGAAAAATTAAATTGAAAATTGGAAACAAACAGAATTAACCTAATATCCCATTAACATTTCTTCCTGTAACACTGAAATTGATGCATTAACTAAATATCCAAAACAGCAAAGATGTTCATTAATTTTGTCATTTTTTAATAGTAGCTGATGACTAAACATAATACGGAACTATGTGTTCCTGAACTCCAAGTAATAATAAGTATTTAATGAGAAATAAGTCTGTTTCAGCCCACAGAATTTCAGAGCTGGGGGTGGGAAAGGAAGAACTGAGGCTGAAATAAAACAACACTCTTCCTCCAGAAGGGATAGGATCCAAAGCTTCAGAAGGAAGCCCTCATATGCTAGAAATCTACGCTGTTACATAAAACGTGAGAAAAAAAGATTATTCTTCCAAGGAATAGTTGGAATGATGGCTAGCATATGTTCCTCATGAAAATCAACCAACATTACAGATCTACAACCCATATAGGTGAGAAGTAAATGCCAGTTACTGGAGTAACATGTCTTCTTTCCATGCACAGGGGTCTCTACCATGAGAGGGAAATGTGGTGCAGTCAACATGCAGATAGGGTACAAAACTGAAGGGTGCTTTTGTATCCTGAGGTGGTATAATCACTGTGACTCTAAGATGACTTACATAATTAAGAAACACTCAGAATTAATTGAAGAAAAAAACCTGTAACTGAAATGAATATAATGCTCCTGTTAAAAAAAAAATGCCATCTATCAGTAATAACACTGCATTCAGAGGCACCCTCAGAACTGAAAAAAAATTATTAGAGGGAAATTCATGGCACCTCCTCCAGCTGATCAAGACACTGCCAGAGAGCTAGCAATGCTCCACTGTACATATTCTTGGAATTACATGTTAAGTATGTTGGGAATGCCAATACTAATCAACAAAACCATGAGTGACATTTTTACAGAACTGGGTACAAGCAGAGGGCACATGTCTGGTAGCTGTGTAGCTGTATAGTACGAGCTAGTATCAAGTCTAGCTGAGCAGCTTAGGCTTATTATGCATTAACATACCCAAATGCCTTCAACAACACATGGAGCAATGAAACAACAATTTACACTATCAAGAAATAAGGTATCTCTTATAAACTTCAAATCATCATTTGCTTCTTGTTCTTTTGTTGTTGTTGTTGTGGGGGTTTTTTTGTTATTTTTGCTCATTTTTCTTCAGTACTGTCAGATCTTTTCAAAATATATTGCACTTTCAGATTAATTTATAAGTACATTTCCAAAAGATGGATTATTACTTACGAATAAACCTGGTAAATCTCTTCAGATCTTCCTTTACGCAATCTCAGTGTCCAAGCACCTGGATTAGCTTTCAGCTGAAAATACCCCTAAGAAAAAAAGGAAAGACAGGCACTTTTTTCTATTAGCATTTCAGAATCAACCATGTGCATACACAAAAATCAATTATCCAACATTTAGTACTGCAGCCAAGGTTAGCAACCATTACCTAGTCTCATGCTAGCCCTAAAAGTATTACGGCAGTGATGTAACCATTACCTTTCCTGTTATTATTTAACATTAATATCTTTCAGCGCTCCATTTGTTTCTAGCTGAATTTGAGTGTATACAAAATCTCCACCTAGAACAGTATGTAGGTGAACAGTAAAGAAATAAATTATTAAACTGACCCTAAACTGAAAAGCTTCTTTGAGACTTAAAAATTTTGTCTGGAATAACTTTCCAAATCAACACAGCTCCTCCTCAATTCAGGAACACTGCACACAGCTATCACTATGTGCAAGCCAAATGAAGCAACCTTTGGAATGTTTCATTGAGACTTTTCATTTAAAGTTTCACCATGTTAAAGATCTACCACTGAGAATGCATTCAGTACTTGCATAAAAATCAAAGATTCATGGTTTATTAAGCATTTTATTCCCTGAGATACAGTATTTACAGAGAACAGAGAATAGCAGATAAGTAACAGATCTTGCTCGTCAAAATCCTTCCCTATCAAATTACCTTAGCCAACAGAAAATTTATCTTTCACATCAGAAACCACAAGATCATCTTCTCTAAGGACTGCTAAAGTGAAAAATAATTACTTTGGATGACTGAAGGAGTTCTCAAGTGTGGATTTGTCCCACAGAGCCTTTAAGCACTTAACTGAAGCACCAAAAACAGGAGCCCCCTTTTGCCCAGATCACTGTGTAACAAAAAAGGTTTCATCAGAATGTGATTCATACCTTACATCTGTCAGTGGAATCTCCATCTGAATACAGCTACCGCCTACCATCTACTTAACACAATTAGGCTCCTAGTTTAGGCACTTCAGATGATTTTAAAATTAGGCTATATCCAAACCTATATTGGATCAGAAGAGCAGCAGTGGAAAGCTCAGCAAATTAGAGATGCACGTCTTCTGTAGACGGTCTCAACTCTAGGAGGTTCCTGTCAGTTTTAGTGTTACTAAGCTTGCAACACAGAGAAACGGATTTAAAGAACAAGAAGCTCATAAAGAATCCTCATTAAGAACATGCAATTGTAATGAGTGTTTCTGTACTTACTACTTACCAGGTTGGCCATCACAATAGTATCAACCATGACAGGATTATGCTTTGTGCCTAGGGTGAACTGCAACCCTCGAGGAGGTTGTCCAGTGGTCACATCAAAGCAGTGTCCTTCAAGTAATACATATTCTAGTTCGTATTCTGCTATAACTGTCCCTTTTATCTGTGGGAGGAACATTTCGACAATAAACTATGTCATTTAACTATGTGGGAAAACCAAAATATTACAACGACAAGCAAGTTGTGTGGGATTTACCTCAGCTGAATTCAGCTGTCAAAAAAAAAGAGAGAAAGGCCCTTCCAGAAAGATCTTAATTCAATTTTAAAATAGGTATCCAAGATAAAGAGGATGAATCATTGTCTGGAGGGACCTTCTCTCCACTGACTGTTGAAGAAGCTGAGGCATCTCAGCTTTGGTAAGGTAAACCCCAACATTTATTTTCACAATACAATTTCCAAGTACACAGTCAACCAAACACCATCAATATTTTGCATAAGCTTAGTGACCAAAATAAATCTAGTGTCTTTGAAGCTGAGGGATTAAAAATATAATTTAAAAATTGTTACCTAAAAAGGGTCAAATATACTTTAAGCTATATGAATTAAAAGCCATATATTCAGGTTTATTTGAAGATTTACTCAGGTTAATCCTCCTACAACTAAAAATATAGAAAAAACAGAAATAGAAAGACAGCACACAGAATCCCTTAATTGTTTTATTTTTATCTCAAAAAAATAGCATTTCTGTAAACATTATAAAGCTCAACATAGCAGATAATTGCTTTAACTTGTACTCTGCATTCTGATTTTTTCTGTTTCATTGTTTTCTTTTAAAACTTGCACTTTTTTTCAAAGCAAGAGAGAATGTGAAAAAGATAATGAAAATAAAACTAGTAAAATACTGAGTAAATAATCAATTACCACAGAAAATATTTCTGGAAAACAGACATAAAAATCTCACGGTATTTCCATTTCCCTCTTGAGGTGGAAGGTCCAACACAAGTTTTATAATGTTTACAAGCTATTACTTACATCCTGTAAATGAATATTATCCAGGTCACAGGAACTGTTTACTGCTTCAACCAACCAGCTTTCAGGAGTGATCATGTTTAGAGTCAAAAGGGGTGATTCTGGCAATTCTAGGAATTTTGCCACAGGTTCATAAGCAAGATGCTTGTTGATCCCATAAGTTAATTCTGGTTCCAGAACAAAACGGTAGAAGCTGTTGAAAAATAGTGTTCAGAAAAATACATTTAATGAAACATGAAGTTCCAAACACGAAGTTCTTGTAAAATGCTTTAAGATATAGTGAATGTTTACTAAATTTATGGTGTTTGGAGGCACAGTAGCTTCCTATTCTTTTAGAATGCCATCAGACTATACCTATAGTATCTCAAATGGGCTGCTGGATGAACACAGGTCTATTTGCTATCGAAGTGCATAGTTTCCATTAACATTCTAAACAGCTGGGAAGGTGAATACTCAAGAGGTGTATCTTGACTGTGAACTGCCTTGAATTCTCAGAGTCTGTATCACTAAACTAAGCAGAAGCACTAATCTCTGCTGGAAGAACAGAGTCTTTGGGAACAGCTTCTGACACTGGCAGCAGCAAAGACAGAGCAGAGGAAAGAAGGGTTCTCTCTCTTCCTCTCCAGCTCTTACCCAATTTATTCCACAGGTAAATGTACCTTGCAACAACAAAACAATCATGATTTTCTTCCTTCCTCTACTGATAATTCAACAAAATGAGAAGAATCAGAACAGAAAGACAGCAGTGATGATGGTGAGCCAAAGCAGCAAGCAATACATGCTTCATATGGGGGTGGGGGGAGTGGATGGGCAGGGGAAGGGTATTTAATTACTATGAAAAGTAAAAGAGAAAGAAAATCTGTACCATTCAGGAGGAATACAAATACACAAAGAATTTGGGGTAGTATATGGATGCATTTCATGTGAAACCATCGCTGCAATAAAAATATAACCTGTCTGCAGGGCAGATGCCTCAACATTTCTTCCTCTCATCTCTCCCAAGCACAGGGAAGGAGCCAGGCACAAACACCCGCACAGTGCCTAGCTTTAAAAGCGATCATGACAATGTCACACAAGAGACTCTGAAGACTAATGATTAAGACACTCTCTTGCAGTGTAAAAGGTACAAGTTCAGTTCTTCTCAAACCA
This sequence comes from Microhierax caerulescens, assembly GCA_035590215.1. Taxonomy (NCBI): domain Eukaryota; kingdom Metazoa; phylum Chordata; class Aves; order Falconiformes; family Falconidae; genus Microhierax; species Microhierax caerulescens. The sequence goes on from JAVJGJ010000014.1 coordinate 54,956,235, forward strand.
AACAGAAACTAAGAACTTCAGTTTTGTGGGTAAGTGATGAATTTTCCAGTCTGCTGGCTAAAGGGCAGGCACTACCACCAGCCTCGCATAGTCAGGATTATAGGTAAAGTACCTGCCAAAGGGATGGCAGTGCTTAAACATTTCTCTTAGAGGGAAAGGAAAGCTCTCTGTTGAATTACGTGTAAACATCTGTAACTGAATTAATGAATCCTGAGCTTTACAGACAATTAAAAGAATATTCAATTTAAAGCAGGTACTTTGAGGGTATACTGTTCTTAACGAATTACAGACAGGTCTCAAGTGCAGACTGCACATCTACTCAGATTACTTTCATTTCTAAGTGTACTTAATCTGTAAAATTCATTACACAGGCAGTGGGCTGCAAGAAGTGACCAAGTTAGGCAGACAATCTCCCTTTGCAGATTTTCAGTCATGAAACACTCTCCACTGATTTCTCCAAGGACTGTTTATGAGAGGTACATTTGATGGACTAGATCCCTTCCCTGTGGTCCCCTGCTTGATACCTCAGAATTATAATTTTTCTCTAGACAAACACAAACGGCTTAGGTAACACTCAACTTGCATTCAAAGAAAATAACTAATGCAAAAAAAGAATACAGAAACACAAGCCACTTTATTTTTAAGGGGATATATACTGTTAATGCTTGTCTGGTTTTGGTTGGGACAGAGTCAATTTTACTCCTAGTAGCTGATACAGTGCTGTGTTTTTTGAATTTAGTATGAGAACAATGTTGATAGTAACAACTAAAACAGTGTGTTAAGTAGTTCTTACCCTAAGTCAAGGCCTTCTCAGTTTCCCATGCTCTGCCAGTGAGGAGGTGCACAAGAAGCCGGGAGGGAGCAGAGCCAGGACAGCTGACCTGAGCTAGCCAAAGGGATATCCCACACCATAAAAGATCATGCTCAGCATATAAAGCCAGGAGGGCCAATTACTGCTTAGGGACTGGCTGAGTATCAGTCAGCAGGTGGTGAGCAATTGTACTGTGCATCACTTGTCTTTCTTGGGTTTGAATTCTCTCTTTTGTTTTCTCCCTTTTCATTATTATTAGCATATTAATATTATAATATTTTACATTATTTCAATTATTAAACTGTTCTTATCTCAACCTGTGGGTTTTACCTTTCCCGCCCCCCCCGATTCTCCTCTTCATCCCACACCAAGGGGGAGTGGAGTGAGGAAGCAGCTGTGTGGTACTTAGCTGCCATCTGGGCTGAAACCACGACAAGGCTGTTTTTTCAAACCAGGCAAAATTATACACTTGTAAGAAAAGTGATAAACTACTTACCTCTTCAGTGGCACTTCCGACAGCTTAGGTCTGCAGTTCAAAAACAACCTGAGTTTCACATTGATCACATCTTTGAGTACCTACAGAAAAAAAAAAATATCTCTGTAAAGAAGTGGTTCATGGTAACCACCAAACTTTGAAAATAAGCCAAAGTTATCCTTGTGACATCCTGTCATTTCTCAAGCTTCAGCAGAAATCTCAAACATTTTAAAGTTCTAAAAATACCTGTGTATATTATGGTATTAAGGGATGTTGTCTAGACATTCTGAAAAAAGATTTGACCTTTTCTAAAACTGCATGATTTAGCACATGATATTCTTGATAGTCAAAATGTTAATGTTTTCCCCTAGTGATGCGGTTTTTTGAAGAGCAGCAATCCCCATTTTCCAATGCTTGAGTAAATCATATTATCACCTTTCTCATATTGTTTTCTAGAAGATTTTAAAGCACTTGGAAGTCTAAGCACAACACATGCCTTTTAGTCAATTACCAATCTTAAAACAATGACTTTCACTCTTATTAAAATAGTTGTATAAACTGTTGAATAAAGTGTAAAGAATTATTTTAGTATTTAATTCCTTAATAATTTTAAGTGTCAGCAATAGATTAGTGATGCGTTAAAACTATTTGATCAACTTCAAAACATTCCAGTAAGTTAAAATATTTATACTGCTTCCTCAGTTTCTCCATCTGTTAATTTCTAAAAATACCAATTTTCTACATGCTGTTATATAGGAAACATATTAGGACAGTATTTTTTTCTCATTTTCATAAGCAGTCTATTTTATTTAAAGTTAACAAAGTTACTAATTTATTTGAAGCACTATTAAAAACCTTTAATAAGTTATCTTAATTTCTGTGGTTTCTGACCCAAAGTGCTTATTTGAAAACATAAAGCAGGTGTGTCTACCTTTATGGATATTATTAGAAAAGCAAATAAGATAATACAGCTAAGTAAAAATACTGATACTACTAAGTCTAAAATCACTATAATGGCAAGTAAACTGGGAACAAAGCAAGACAATGGCCATCCTTAAATCTCTTGTTTATCATAAGCATTTTTTTTTTCTTTCTTCAGTTCAACCCA
>JAVJGJ010000014.1:54958728-54971377 GCA_035590215.1 Microhierax caerulescens
TCAGCATTTTTTTTTTCTTTCTTTAGTTCAACCCATGACTACACATATTCTTTACTGTAGTGCTACAACTTTACATAGTCCTAGGGACCTGTTCTGCTCCTGGTTTCTTATGCTTATCCTTCGTGTCACCTGAATACCACCACCCAAAAACTACTGAGCAAAAAGTATAGACCAGAGAATGGCTTAAGGGTGACAAGTGAAGAAGCAGCAAATGAGAACCTGGCAGCACTGGAAGCATAAGGGAAAGTATTACTTGACATGGACTAGAGACCACTAAAATCAAAATAGATGTCAAAGTGATTCAGGTATTTAACTATCACTCGGAATAAAAAGCATTTGTAAGCAGCACTAGCTGGTCTCATCTAGTAAAACATACTCAGAATTTTCAAAGTTAAAGAAAACAATTTCTCAAATAAAGATGCTGCATCCAAAATGATGTAATCCTGTGTTGGATTTTACCTTCAAACAAGACAAAAACCTCATCCCATTAGTAAGAACAATACTTCAGCAGTCTGCACGGATAGGTTGCTGTGTGTAGAATGCAATGATCTTGAAAAAGACCAAAGTATCATCCCAATTCATCAGCTGATCACAAAATTTAGTATAGTATCGTAGCCAAAAGAATAATGCCTATCTCAATAAACATTTCAAAGGAATTTAAATAGGCAATGACAAATCAGACAAGAATGCATTACCTCTGTGTTTTCCAACAATGGAACTTCTGGAATACTGAATTTGGTTCTGTTATCTAGGCCTTACGAGGACACCAAAAACCAGGGCACTCAAGTTAACAAGTGAAATGGTTACAAGACTGGAAAGCTGCTTTTACAGCAGAGTATTTGAAGAGTTCAGTCTGCTTACTTTAAATCAGAAAATCCAAAGAAGAGCAAAGAGAAATTTAGTTCAGGGAGTATTTAATACTGAAAAAAATGGCTAAATTATTTCAGTTTACTAGGCTTGAAAATTATTTAAGAGCAAGTTTATTTTGCACATGCAGTCACTTCGCAAAAACACTTACTAGATGCTACCACAACTCATCTGAAAATCATTAACTCACTAGACCACAATAATTCAATCAATCACTTAGAACTGTTTGTGACCATCACCATAATAGGAAGCATCCGCACTGAAAACAAACTCTCTAATAGAATCTTCAAGAGAACTGACAAAATGATGAGAAGATGAATGTTTACAGCATGGAGCCAAATAAAAATCTACATTTCCAAGTCCGAGTTTAACAGTCAGGTTAATTACACTGGAAAAGCTCAGTAAGACCTGTGATCTGTACTCAACCACTTGATAATATTTAAATTAGATTTAAAAAAATATTTCTACTTCAAATACTAATTGACAAAAAGAAGTCCTATGACCCAAGTTATATAGGAAATCAGGCTAGATTATCAAAAGAGGCTCCTTCAGAGATTCCTATCACTTTAGGGATGGAATAAAAGTTTCTCTCTGAAGACAGAATGAACAAAGAAAAAAAGGCAAAAGATAATTGACAAGAAAAAAAAAAAGGTTTGATTTTTCCCTCCACATTTTTGAGTTCTTTGACAGTTACTGGAACAAGATAAAAGAAGTTGATGATCCTGAGTTACACACTGCTGGAGGAAAGCAGTTAGGCTACCAGACATGTAGTTTGTTCAGTGGCACCATGTATAGTAATTTTTCAGCTGGTTTTAGTGAACCATGGAAAAAAACCCAAACCATTCACCTCTTCAATTTTGTCCTCATATTTAGAATAAGGAATTTCTACTTTTTTCACATCACTTTAGGGATCACATTCATAACTTTAGGACTAGTTGGTATTCCATGCATTCTGCTGAGAACTGATGTGGTCCAACCTTGGTCAAGTTATGGCTAGTATTTAAAGATCTACTTAGACAGTGACTGTTGCCTTGTCTGGAAATACTTGATGCTGAAGTCTATGAAAAAAACTTTTTGGAAAAGGGTTATATGGGAAGTTCTACCTGCCTCCCTCTGGAGAGAATATAGAGCAATTCTTACGATACAATCCAGTACATATATTAAGATCAGATAAAAGCCTTGGCTCCACTCTCATTCGGTCTCTGACTCATACCTTACCCTTATCCTCAAATTGTCACTTTATCAGACTAAGCAGTAAAGTTTAGATTACAGTTTACCTAGAGCTGTTTACACATTCTTAATTTCAACTCCATTTAATGAGTAACTTTCTGTTTATATAAAAAAAAAATACCAGAAGATTTCTTTTAAGTGACTATTAAATGACACAGAGTAATATAATAGCATGACTTCACCAGGGTAAAAAAATAATAAAAACCACAATGCAGACATGTTCAACATGGACTGGGGCAAGAATCATATGCTTTGCTGTGGCAGTTACCACACAAATTTTGCACCATGAATAGCTACCATCCCAATATACTGGGCACTAAACCAATTATGTTACTGAAAAAAAGACATAAGACATTTCAATATAAATATATCCCAGTGCTTAAAGTTTAGAATATTAAAGCCACCTATATATAGCAAGATAATCAGAAAAATATCCATTTAGGAACTTTCACTTGCTCTACATGTGAGTGCTTTGTCTACACCAAGAGATGCTGACTTTCATATATATATATATATATATGTTTGTATTTTCAGGTTATTTTATTTTTCATTTAGAAATAAAAAATTAAAATGAATCTACGTCAAAGTATTTCTGTGGTTTGTTTTTTTTTTGGGTTTGTTTTTTTTTTTTTTTTTTTTTAGTTTCAACAGCATTTCATTATTCTCTCCTGAGGGTTGGCTTCTTGAATAAGACTATAGCTCCTATGAATCAAGCAGGATCTGCGATGGCTGAACAGCTTGGTATGCCATGGGAGTCAGCTGTCTAGGCCTGCATTAGGGAAGAAACTGCTCATTAGCGAGCCTGTTGCACCAGGAGGAATGGAGGCTCCTGATCTCTCCTACAAGGTCTTTGATAGAACTCACCATAATACGAACTTCTGGCTGAACGGAGAGAGTTTCCAGTCAATTCCAAACTGAAAACACTTCAATTTGGTAATATCATGTTTTAATTTTAACTGAGAATGGTGAAACGAAAGATCTGATTCTAGAGAAAAGCTACTATTTCATAGTCTTGAAGTATCAGAATTTTCATGTTACTTCACTATTATGTATGAAGAGTAAGTGGATGCTTCAACGTTTGATAAAAAAAGGCAGAAAAGAGTATGAAAATGGGAGAGGAAAAAGCAATGTAAGAATTTCAGAACTTTCATAATTACTGCAGAGAAAAAAGATAAACCAGGATGCAGCAAAAATCAAGTTACAGGCTTCAGAATTGTAGCAGACCATAAAAAGACGACAAAATTTACATTTTTATGGGAAACTATAAAGGAACCTGAGGTAGAGTGATATTCTGCAGCTACTGAAAAAAGAAAATCATTTTAGGAGCTATGTTTTTAGGACAGTTTCTCTTTAGATGACCAATAGCTACACACAATGGAAGACTTCGAGATATACTTGGTAGCATTAATCAACTGTGAAACACCCTTCCAAGAGCTGAAAGGTTTATAGTCCAATCTTCTTATGATGATATTACAGGTCAGATTTAGAACACCTCATTTAGGTACCTTGGAAAACTAAGGTGATTTGGTTTAATGGAAAGAAGCATATGCCTCTTAAGATTTTGAGATGGGAGATCCTTTCCCTCTATATTACACAGGCAATCTCATTCTTTCCTTCTATTGACTATAAAGAGCATTTATGGACTCACTTTTAAGAGGACTGGTTCATGGGGCATCTGAATTTTAATTGCAAATAAGATACAGTGATGAATTAGATAATCCCCAACTTTTTAATATGAATTTAAATAACTAAATATATATATATTTAAAAATACTTTTTTTTTTACCCCTTTACTACACTGTACATGGAAATTAGAAAAAATTCTGTAAAAATTAAACTACAAACATGTAAATGAAAAGAAATAACCACTGTCTTACAAGCAGTAAGTGAGCCATCTTCTGTGCTTCTTTTGTCAATGGATCCACAATAGCAAGAACATCATAGAACGGTTCATTCTGTTGGGGATCAATTTTTACTACACTGTTAAAAAAAAATAAGTAAGTGACATGAAAACTCTAAACTGAATTTGTGGAAATAACAAGTATTTTTAGGCATGAATTTGTAGCATCAAAGGCACTTTAAATTCTACTGCTGATGAAGACACTTCCCTCATTCAAAGCAGTAATCTTGAAATTAGGGAAACCTAAATGTGAAGAGCAATTAAAGATTCAGCACTGATCTATATAGTTCCATACTGGTTATTGATTAAATATATGCCCTACAACAAAATTAATAAAAGGAAAATACACAGCAAAATATTAAAAATGGTCTTTTTGCCACCAGTCTACTGCTTTCTTCACTGATACCTACAATCACCAGATTTCAGAAGTGTCAGCCGTGCCACAATTTAAAAAACAAGTTTGAAAAAATGGCAACTGAGTAGTGTGAAACTCGATGGGATAGACTAGCTTTGTGCATTCCAGAAAATAATTTTGTTAAACTTGATTAACTATGTCTCCTTGACTTAGTCTAAAGTACTCTGGATCTACAGGAAGGAAATGTTAGTAAACCTTAATTAAATAAATAAAAAAAAGAAATCATATGCTGTAAACACACAAAATTGACTATCTGATTGGTTTTCCACAAAAAAAATATACCTAGAAATGTGAGTACCATTACTGAGTCAAACTCCTCCAATATGGTAGTAGCATAGTACTGGCTGTTACAGGTATAACTTTGGAAAACCATGTTAGCCACTTAAACCAGGCCACTACTGATTTCACTCCTAGTATTTTCAACAACAGGGCCAGCCCATTGGCACAGCACACTAGAGTACCTTTACCAATAAAAACAAGCAGGGATTTGGAAATAGTGTTACAAAAATCTTTGACTACTGTTCTGTGTTACAGAACCATAGAATCGTTCAGGTTGGAAAAGACCTAAGATCAAGTCCAACCATTAACCCAACACTGTCAAGTCCACCACTGAACCACAACCCTAAGTGTCATGTATACATATCTTTTACCATATGGCCTTTTAAAAAAATGCACCTGTCTGCTCCAGAAAGTTTGTCCCAGCTAAACTTAAATTAAAACCAGCTACTCTTAGTATCCCATTACAAAGAGGACAAGATTCACAGATGCACATCTTGGTATTTTAGGTCTCATTTATTAACAATGATGACAAAAGAAGATACTTGGGGTATATTCACTTTCTAAATGTAGGATCAGAAACACAAGCAGCCAACATGCAAGCAAGTACACTAGAGACACTAGTTTGAGCTCGCCAAGTGTAAATCTGCTTGCTGACTACAGCCTGTTCAGTTCTTTTTAAGGAATTAGGTGCCAATAAGCCCTATTTATTTGCATTTGAATGTAATCTAGCTGTATTAAGCTGTAATCAAGAATGACACTGCTAAGCCACAAACTGTTATACAGGTATAATAGTACTCAAGATTCACAAACAGGAAAAGTAGTTCTAGAGTCTTCTGCATTAATGAAAATTAGTGGGTGCTTCTTTTAGCTCTAATCTGTGAAACTACTACTAGCATTTTAGTAAATGTATGGACTCCAAGTTTTCTAACTCCAGATCACCACTTCTCTTCACACCAGTTGTAATCACTCTTTCAGCAAAGGATAAGGCTGGAAAATCATTAGTTATTTTTGTATTACTAATTAATTTATAAAGAAAGAGGTAAAGATGCATTATGCTGGGGCAGATGAATAGGTTGTTCATACAACCACAGAATCGACAACTTCTTTTAGAATTGGAACACTTAGACAAGTTTCCAAAGACCTTATGTGGTCATCGGTACATCCTAAATTTAATATGAAAGTATTATAAGTGCATTATCATGACAGACAGAACTTACCTGTGCTGCTGTTTGAGGAATTCAGCATCTTGTCTCATCTCTGTTTTAGGCAAAGATGACAGTAGGGCATCTATTTTCATAATCAAATCACTGCCACTACATTAAATAAGGCACATATAATTTTTTTCATTAGAAAATGAGTGAAACATTGACATTTTAATGTATGTCTGTCTACATAAGGAATATTTTAAGAGTCCATATCCCAGACCGATTTAAAACAATTATCACCTTGAGATTGGTAGCTTTGAGTAAAATCTTTAGCATGACAATGGCCAAGAACCACCACTACCTGAGAGCTTGTGAACTGTATGCTTCTTAAAATTAACTGGCAGAACTATGATTCAGCCTCACAGTTTGTATGGTACAATCTACTGACATTTCTACGTGTGTATTCCTTTTTTTTCCCTCCCCAATTCTTTCCTTTTGTGACAACATCTAGAAACAAACAAATGAACAAGTTTCATGTTTACTTGGCCACATCTTTAATTTTTTTTGGTATTTCTTACTGGAATTCGCTTAAAAACCTTAGTAGTTCTACTGCAGTGTCACTAAGTCTTAGTATTTATTAAATATGTTTTGCCTGTCAGTGCTTATCCTTTGAAAGTTCTACCTCTTCTTGAGTTTGTTTTTCTGGTAGATATGTCAGTTGTGCCAGTCCTTCCAGGTAACAGAAACTATACTCAGACACAGAAAGTCAATAGATACTGTAAAAATAATGTAATTTTGCTTTCTTCTTCATACGCAAACTGGATCCTTAGATTAAAAGCAGGCTAAAACTCATCTTTATACTTCTTCATTCAACAGATGTGTGAATGTTCTTTAGCAGGGTGTCAGAGCACCACATCTGTCCATGCCTCTACAGGCTCCTTTTCTAACAATTCCCAAAGACAATGCACTTTCTATACTTCAAGTGTATCTACCTAATATACTTACAAATATCAATACTCACTGTGGTTTTAAGATGCACTCGTTTTTATCAAGCTTATGATTGTTCTTTATAATTACTCTTAAGTAAAAAGCTACTAAGAATAGTTTACAGTTAGCTGTACTCATCTCTTGGTTGTAAACACAGTGAAAGCAGATGAGTATTTGGAGCAATTTTGCACAGCTGCACACATTATGAGGCAAGTTGGAGAGGATATGATTCTTTAGACACACAGTGATCTCTTATACCTTAGCCTCATCACACATAAGACCAATGATAAAAGGGTGCATGCCTCTTGAATAATACATGGTGCCTTTTTTTCTGCTCTGTGCTGTTACAAGGCCCAAGAGGCTGTCAGTCGCAGGGTAAATCGACACATGCAATTTAAATCCAACTTACACAGTTTATATATACAGTGGAAACACATTGAATAGCATAATTAGCCAAGTATAAAGGTAATACAAAATTTAGTAGATGTGCCATTTCTTCTAGAAAATAGGGCGTTTGAGTAGGTAAGTTATACAAAGTCTGTCTGGGAAATACTAAAAAGGAAACAAGGGACAGTTAAACCTGTCTATATAGAAGTACTCGGATGCTAAGACGACAGCAAATATATAGCTTGCAAACAGCAAACACTTTAAGTGCATGTAGAGTGTATATATAGGAATATATAAAGAATACTATGACTATATATTTGAACTTTTGTTGATATTTTCCATGTAAAAGGATTATTAATTTCTCACAGGCAATAAACAAGGCAGTATATCATAAAACCTCCAAATGCAAAAGATTTTTACCTTTTACTACTGTTCCCCATGTCTTTGACAATAGCTTTAATCTTCTCTGCTGAGGTACCGTATGTCATCTTTTCTAACAAATTAAAGTCTTCTGCAAGGAATTCATTTTCATCTAAAGGACCCAGTACCTTAGAGAAAAAAATGTCACTAAGCATAGCCTGTTCCAATAATGTGTCTTGTAAGCAAAAGACATACTAACATTTTACATAAATGCATAATATTCTATATGCAACCCCCAGCCCTATATACATCATTACTAACTATATAGTACCAAACTGTATAGTAACTATGCAGGATTAGGGTTTTAAAAGTTATGTAATTACTGTTAATTATCCATCACAAAGAGCAGCTGTAATGGAAATATCCAGCATATTTTTCATTATACATACCTATGTAAAGCTATGTATGTATATTTAGAAATAACAAATCAAGTTTAAAAAACCTCTGTTAAGTAGATTATTGTAAACTGAAATTCAAATTACCATGTACCACGCTCTCTAGTTTAATTCTGTGAACACAACCTTAACTTTAAGGCTTCTCAGATGAAGCAGAATGGATAGAAAGGAAGAAAAGAGCAAAGGATAAGAAATGCAGGACATCCAGAGACAAGAAACAGAACTATTCGTTTTGGGTCTGAAGCAAAAGAAGGTGCCTTGAAATACTGGAAAATAGTTTTGAGGATGTTGTTTGGATTCCCTGCTCATACTATACTAGACTGAACTGACTCAAGTAAACTTCCAAGAACCTACAGGGCTCCTTGGATGTAGAATGTCATGATGTAAGTTTGGTGCAGAATGCCTCTCACCCAAAATTCAAAGGCTTCCCAGCAATGGGAGGTTATCTAAAAAAAATTCACTTTTGAATGTTTTGTTATGATATAATGATGCATGAGATAAACAAAACCACAGTGTGGTTATGAAATACTATTTTTGTAGAAATTGTAACTGGAATAAAAAAATATATTTGCTCATAAAAACAAACTTCAGTGCTGAAATATGAAGGATAGAAATTAAGGCTATCCCATATCTTTTTTAAAAGTAATCTTTTAAAGTGAAAACACACTTTAAGATAGATGAATATATATTATCATCAAATATATCCAAGCATTTTTAGAAACATTTTCTCAAAACTTAAAATATTACATTATTTGAGCTTTTTTTAGGCATGGAAAACAGTAATAACCATTCATAAAATAACACTGCCTATTTAGTTCTGGTGGTGGGGGTGACATAAAAGCCAACAATTCTCTTGTGCTTCATCAAGAAAAATGCTTTCTCTGCGTTCGTCAGTGATACTCCAGCTGCATCTCAGAAGCCATATAAGATGCACAAGTGGATGCACAACTAAACACAATTTAAAGAGGGTTTCCAGTATGAGATGCCAACATAGTATCTCTATTTCCTTTTAATGGTAGAGCAATAAATAGAAAATAAAGAGCTAACTCAAAGAGTAGTTTGTATAATAATATTTGTAATGTAAGGTATTGATGGTTATTAACAAGTGCTAAATACTGAAGCAAATATTGTATTTTTTAGTCACAGTTCACCTATAGCCACGCTAATTAAGGCTGTTAGTTTCAGAATATACATACAAGAAATCGAAACAACTACTATACTTTAATTTGAACATTAAGAATTAAGACTATAGAACAATTTAATATTCATAAACAATTTGGGGTTTTAGAGCTTGAAATACTACCACAGTCAACATAAAATTTTATTATATATACAGTAGATTTATCCTATCCCAAATGCATAAAACAACATCAGGATCAAAATTTATTCTTCAATATTATTAATAATACATCAAATATTAACCTATTTAGAGAATTGTTAGATTAATTCTTAAATAGCTGTGGGAACAACATATGTAGTAGCTTCAATGGAATGAGGCAAACTAACAAATTAGTAATAAAACAAAATAAAAAACAAGGCAAACATTCATATCATTCTCTAACAACAGGCTGAATAAGTGGAAAATCAATACAATGTATTTTCTTTAACTTGAAACTGAAGTTCCAGGAAGTAAAAAAAATACCTACAAAAAGACTTGAGAGATGACTTAACTCCTTTCTTACCCTGCCATTGCTCACAACAGCCATTTGCCCAGGAAGCAGCTTAAGAACCTCCTGGCAGAACATCTGGTGGGTTTTAATTAAATCCAGTCCTAAAGTGTTGTACTTCTTCTCAAAAGTATCATCATCCATTCCCTAAAGCAAAGGTAAAGCATGAGATGGTGAAATGATTCAGCAAAAATAAATTCTGCAACTGATGTAATCAAAGATTTTCTTTAAGTTTTGTGGTAACCAGAAATCAAAATAAAACAACCACAGCTTCAGTGTAAGACTCTCGTGTGGAACCACAACCTCCCAAATAGCCAGTATGCAGTTTTTACCCTTGGGCAACTTAACTGAGAGGAAAGCTGAGCCTGAGGTTAAGCACTATGATTTCTATGATTCAGCACACAGCTGCACGAAAATTAACATTCTCTGTTAACAACTGAGCTGTATTCTCACTTCTAGGAAAAAGGTATAAAAAAAAATAATCCACAATACTCTAAAAAACTACCAGTAAATTTAATGTGGTCATTGAATACAGCTTAGGGAAGCCAACATCATCCAGTAAGACACATAACAAATCAATATTCAAAGTGGGGAGAAAAATGCTGGAACTTTGCCATGCTTACAGCAGCACTGTGCCTCACCTGTCAAAATTACCCTGCTATATGAAACTATTGATATGTATTTCTTCATTACAAATATATGGACCAAGCAAATAGATTAATTAAGTTACAATTATTATAACAGAATTAATAATATGCATAGACTGCTAATTAACTACCTTGACATCTTTCAAAATTTATTAGACAGTTAAGTAAGAGCATGACCCAAGCCAGCTAATTAGTTTTCCAGTATGGTGCCAGAGTTCTTATTCTTCCAAATCTTCCTATTTACAAACACTGAAATTTACAGCTCCTTCTGAAACTAGTTTGCAACTGTTATTGATAACTCAGCTCCACTATGTATGAACTTTGAAATCAGCAATATTTGTATTTTAAAACAATGAAGTTTCACAGAAACACAGCAGAATGTTGGTTAGAAATACACCATGCTCATTAACCTCAACCACTTCAGTCTGTGCCTATTACTGCTCATAACTGCAACAGCAAGGTAAAAACAGTTACTTCTGAAGCCTTAATTCACAACAAGCATTTATATTACAATTTTAATTGAGAGCTACAGAAAAAACTAATGAGCAATTGAAAATGAAACTATTTTGGTCTCAATAATCCAGTATCTGTACTCTGTATTTTTTGGTACTCTTTTCTTTCTTCCTTTACTTTAAAGAAATTCTCTATTCTTCCATCATATAAAAGTTGTCAAAAATTCAAATCTGCTTGAGCAGGAACCGTATAAGGATTATAAACCTCATAGCATTTAATCAAACACTGTTACTCTCAACAACATCTCCTTACAATAAAAAATAAGTGAAAAAGAAAACAGTCTAATTTAGTTTGCACTCACTGGGATGAAGAATTTAGCAATTTTAGTTCCGGCAGCAAGGGATTTTGCTGTCTCTTCCTTACTGAGTTTACTCAGGAAAGTTTTTAAGTTGCTGCTGTTTTGTGTTAGAAAAGCGGTCAAAATTCCTCTAGCAATGGCTGTGTTATCTTCCTTTATTTTTGATGAAGGATTGTTCAAAATCCCAAGTCGTGTATGACTGCTTGTTTTCTGCAAAGAAAAATACAGAATAATGCACAATTTTACAGTTCAATCTGCTGTTACCTAATGTATTCATATCCACTATAACTCTGTGAAATGCCTTCAAGTTTTGTAATTTTTTGGTCTTTAGAAAACATGTATCAATGCCTAAATGAGAACTTTAACTAGTAAAGTTAAGTAAAAATATTGTTGGTAAGGTTTTACCTATTCTGTAATACAAGTTTTAAATAGAAGATATCTTTTTTAATAGAACAATTGCCTTTCAGCATTCTGCAGAAGTGTATTTTTAATAAGACATACACAAGTATTCATTTACAGACTTCAGAACCGATTTTGTACATTTTGTTCTATTTTTCAAAAAACTATCAAACTAGGCATAAAGTAAATACAAGACGATTTATTCACTTAGAACTTTAATCTTGAACAGCAAGAAAATCACTTGCTAAAATCAATGATGTCACTTATATCTTACTAGACTGACGACTCTAAGGTAGTATCAAGTAGCATCACTACCTGAAGTAAAGATAAATGGATTCTATTGCAGTAAAGACTATAAAAATAAGGAAGGAAATCACTGGTATTCAACATATTTAAACAGCAAACTTTAAACCGCAGCCCTTGAGAAAAATGTTGTTAACACACTTATCTAAAAAGGTTGAAGATGTGTATCTTAAAGTGTTCCTGAGAAGCACACTCCTGCTGGAAAGAAAGTGGACAGCATACCAGGTTACATTAGGAGACATATGGCAAGCCAATCAAGGGAAGGTCTTACTCTCATCGATTCAATACTTGTGAGGCTGCACCTGGACTGCTCTGCCTGGTTTTGGTCCCCCCAGCACAGTAAAGACATTGAGATCCTGCAGAGGCTTCAGCAAAGGGCTACCAAGATGGTCAGAGGCCTATGAGGAGGCACTGAAGAAGCTGGGCTTGCTCAGTCTGGCAAAAAGGAGGCTACGGAGAATCCTAATAGCAACGAACAACTACTGCAGTGGGAGTGAAAAACATTACAGGGCCAAACTGTTCCTGATAGCAGCAAGAAGTATAACAAGAAGTAATGGCCACAGATTTTGGCTGGCAGGGAAAACCATGCTAGGAAGGCAGTGCAACACCAGAGCAAGCTGTAAAGGGAAGGGACAGAGTCACCTCCTTGGCGATTTTCAGGACTCCTTCAGATAAACCTACAGCTAACTGGATCTAATGATGGCACTAATCCCACTTTGAGCAGAAGGCTGAACTAGATGACCTCTACAGGTCTCTTTCAACTAAGACATCACTAGTTTTTTCAAATTAAGTAAAAA
>JAVJGJ010000014.1:54971385-54984455 GCA_035590215.1 Microhierax caerulescens
TACTTTTCAAAATATTAGATATTATCTGGAGTAGTGAAAAGTGAGTTCCCTTCAGTCACTTCCCCTCCCAGATTCTTGCATGTTTATCTACAAATGCCCATGGCACGTCATGCACAAGAAGTGTCTGTGCCAATCTGCATCTAGCAAATTCTACTAGACCCTAACACAACAGCCAACAGGTACTGGAAAGGAGTAGAGAACCTCCATACAAATCAATGGACTTTAAAAAAATATGATGTTTTTGCCTTTTTGTCATGAAACTTGGAAATAGTTAGACCAAGCAGAACCTAAGGCTTATCTAAACCAAATCTATACATTAGCATGAAGATAACTAATTAAACTTCTATTTCATAGAAGATCCAGCAAACCTTATTCAAAACATATTTTTTTTCTCATGTTTTTTCTAGCTTCTCCTCACTAATACATGAGGACTTCTCTAGAGAGTTCTCACTTACTAGTTGGGAGCTCTGGCATATCCTCCCTGCTGAAGGGGGAAGGGGCTGGGGCAGAGGAGGCAGCAAAAATAAAACTACAGAGAGAATACATCTGTCAAGCTTGGGTCACAGATCTAGCAGTCAGATAAATGAAACTGTTTTCCTGAAACAAGTGTTTGCATTGCATATTCCTTTTCGCAGTTTTTTTAAGCCTTTTTTAAAGATGTATTTGGTATTACACACTTCCTGCAACACACAAATTTTCTAATTCTTTTAGGATCATTCCCATTTCATTCCTGATTAGTAAATCGAGGTGTTTTCCCAATTTCAGTCTAATTACTCTTCTAACCTCCCTAGAACTGATGACTTTTTTCTCATTTATATCCACATGACATTTACTTGCATACTTTAAATACTATTATTAATACTGAAGAACTTAAAAATAAGTGAACTCAAATGTTAAAGATCCTCCTAGCATATTAAAACATAAAAAATTTAATCTGTCTCAGAAGCATAAAAAAGTATGTGCAAAAATGGTCATTTCATGGCCACAGCTATACCATACATTAAATGGTTCACATCAGCAGGCATTATCCTAACCTCCCTGGCCCAGGTAACATGCTAGGTTACCTCATGGGAGGTCTGTAACTGGGAAGAATTTCACCCTTCTAACACATAGCATTATAGTTTGTCTCCAGCATCAGGAGTCCATGAACCAAATCATCATTTACAGGCCTGTAAGATGTCAGTGCTGCAGCAGAGTAGAGTAAAATGAAAGGAGTGTCTCATAAGGCTGCACCTGACCCACAGAAAATTTAAACTGTTACAACCTTAAATTAAGAGTATAATTTTTGAATGTGCAGTGTTGTTAAGGACATATTCATAATAATTATTTTAATAAAGACCACTAGAAACTCACCAGGCTTTTCAAGGCATTAGAAAGCAGTCGTCTCCCAGCTGGCTTATCAAAATCAGCAATAATCCAGATAGTAACAGCATACAATGTGTCTTCATCTGAAAATAAAAGATAATCCTGCTTTACATCCTGGAGAATCTTCTCACAACTAATGAATAATGAATTAATTCTGCTTGAGATTTTGAAGTTTATGTTTATGCTGGACTGCTGACTTCAACTGTAAGACTAATCTTTGCCAAATCAGAATCTTTTGCCCTCTGAATGGAAATAAAATTCTTAGGAGGCAGTTTATCATGTTAACATGAGAGAGTCATTAAACAACCAATCTGTTGTACTACTGAAACAAGATGGCTCTAAGTAATAAGTCAGCTCCAGTTAACAAGACCTGCTTTACCAGAGGTTTCTTGTGAACATTTGATGGAGGCTGGTCATATAGCCAGAAATTGAAAGAATTTAGTTAGAAGAATGCATGAGTTAGGACATTCACTTTCTCTGGCAGCAGAGGGAGAGTCCTTCACCCAAAGACAGGACAGAGTTTACCACTTCTGAACACAAACGGGAACGTACCAAATACAGTTCCAAGAGTATAAACTACTGTATAGGTGTATATGCAGAAAATTTCCCTTTTTCCTGGTGTAGTGCCTCCTGTTCCTTATTCTTGACAGAAGGGCAATAGTAAATGAAAAATTCTGGTAAGTTATCTGTAGAAGAATATCAGTCTGCTCAGGTCTATCATATATCCCCTAAAAGGTAATGTGTATAGATGGGAATTGTACAAAGTTCTGGTGAGATTCTAGTAAGAGGTTATTATTAAGTGTTGCTGCAGTCTATAGAAACACACTGGGGACAGATTCGAAATACAGATTACAGATTAAAGGTTATGGGTTTTGCACAAGAGATCTGAATCTTAGAAATGAGCCTACAGACTGAAAGCCAGTCATCATTTAGCAACTAGCTGAGATGTCCCTGTGGTCGTACACAGAGAACCAAATACAGTAAAATAGTTTTATTCTAAAGAAATGTAATTATATATGGTATTTCTTTCTGATAATGGAATTAAGTAAAACTATGTTAAAAATTACTGAAAGAATAGCACTTTAAGAGAATTATTCTGTCCCTTGATGGACTGTTGTAAATAGGCAGTTGTTTAGCAGCTGTCTAGCAGTTGTAACTTCTAGAAGTTAACGAGGTACAGACTATTGCAAAATTCCATGCAGTAATATGGCCCCACTGTTGTAACTGTAATTTCTTCTAACTCCAAGGGAAAGTACTTCCATATGCAATAAGAATACTTGACATCAAAAATATTTTAGATGTACAAAAGTGTTTCAGCAAAACTTATTCCAAGAGAATATACATATTTTTCTTTTATACAGAAAGACAAAGCTTCAGATACCAGAATTAGATGAAAAACATACTGAATGCTAACAAATAATACCATTTATTCCCTAAATTGTAGAAATGCCTAATTTTGATATAGATATTACAAAAATGGTACATTCTTCACTTGATAATGCTGAAACTTGAAAACTACTCTTTAATATTCTCAAGTAAAACATATCAGTATAGACTAGTCTGTTTTTGAAACTACAGAAGTCTTCCAAAGCTTTTTAACTTTGTAACTGTAAAACAAAAACAACTAGTCATTGACATCCATCCCATTTCAAAACTACAAAATCTAAAATAACTACCCTGTTTATTATATTTTTGTTTATTTATTATAGTTTATGTTTATAATATTAGGATATGATCTGGCTCCTGAAAGATGCTACTGGAATATTGGGAAATGTACTCATTTACATGGGTCCTTGGGACACTTACTTGGGATATTTTACTGGCAAATGTCAATGAATTGTAATACTTCCCCGCCCCCTTACAGAAAATTAATATACCCTTTTTTGTTAAATACTTCATGTTGTCTGAAATCACAGCACTTTTGTCTTGTGAGTCCAAAAAGGAGAAAGTAGAGAAGTCTTCCACATCAAATGGAACTGCAAAATACAAACCAGAACGTGTTAGACTTGAAAAACAGGATAATCATTACAATAGCCAGTCAGAGAAAAGTAGTTACCAGCTGTGGATCTGAAATGTATATATCTTCTTTCTGCTGCAAGAATAGAGGGGTTTATACGGGAAACTACATTGTGCTGATCCATAAGAAAATCCATTGCATTTATATGATCATTTAACGAACCCTGTAGTAAGAGAAAAAAAATGTTTAAATCTGTACTTTTATGGTCTCAAGACAAAAAAAAAGACCAAGTATTTGTACAATCTTTCAACTGATCTTAAAGCTTCTATATACACCAAGTTATGAATAATGTCAAGTCATAAATTTATAAATATCACACAGTAGTATTTCAACATATCAGACATTTTTCAGTGAACAACTGCAGTATGGTCTCAGTTTCTGCTTGAAGAACTCAACATAATTACTATATACTTAATTGATCCTTCTATCTTCTATAATCTAAATATACTGTTTTAAAATCATGACTGCAAATTAATGTAACAAGTAATTCCAATTGTGATACTATAAATTTCAAGATATCTCATTATGAAAAAAATTATATATAAACATGACTCAGTCAATTCATTGCCAATTATTTCATCTTGCATTCATTCAGAAATCTTAAAACATACCATGAACACTGCCCTCTGGAAGAACCCGGTGGCATCAATAATCCTCTGAAGAATAACTGTCTCTAACTCTGCGGCATCCATCTCTTCTCTCTTAAAGGGTACGCCATTAAACAGAGCTTGAGGCAATGGACCCAGGCCAGCCTTTTTATAAAAGGTTGCTCCTGCCTGATCATATCAGAAATATCACAGGATTAAGTAGACTGTGGCTGACTGCAGCAAAAGATGAAACTAATATCAGGAGACAACGCACTCTAATCTCCAAGCACTACTTCCTGTCATACCTTCTCATGACAAAACAGGAAATGTTTAGAATCAAACAGGACACAGGACTCTTCTCAAAGTAACAAAAGAAATTATAATCTACGTATGGTGTTTTACTTTTGCTTTATCATCTTACTAAGAAATATTAATTTATTTTGCCTAACATTCTTAGGAAAAACATTATGAAATAAAAATAAAATAAATAAAAAAAATGGGAGAAAGGCCTTAAGACAGTCATCATTTCAGGTGGATCAACCTAGACCTTCCTCCAAAAGAAAGCACCCCAAGAAACCCTCAAAAAGCTTTTATGTTCAGAAGCCAAGACATATTTGATAAGAAAGCAGAACAAGCTGATTTTTCCTCAAACAGAGAAAATTCAGTGAGACAAAAATAAAAATGTATTTTAAGTTAATTCCCTCTTCCTATTCTGCAGCCTTTCAAGTTTTCTTTCAGTATCACTTTCTGGATAGACATAAACTCTATGATAGTATCTATGCATCCATCTTTCTGTCATCCCACTGTCTCCTCCTTGATGTTCATCAGTCTCATTGACCCTGCTCGTACAGGGGGCTTTCTACTGGCGGCTGGCTGTCTATTTTCCTTCCTTTAATATTGTCTGTGGGAAGCTTTCCTCCCCTCAGTGTATCCAGGGGAGATTCAAACTGCCCTTTATATGAAGCCCCCATGCAACTCAGTGAGGAACAAGCAGTGCAAGGCAATCAGCAGCTTTTTTTCTGGCTGCCCAGATGGGCCTTTTAAGAGGGACATAATTTATATTATATAACAAATTTTAAAAGGAAATAAATAAAATAAAATGGATGGTGTGTGTCGGAAACACAAGTTGGTATAGGTGACATGGCTGAAGACATATGAAGGAAAACTGGTTTGGTATCTGTTTCAGCAGAAAACAGGCTACATAAACAATTATAGCTAAAAATATGTTTTCTCTACAGCCTTTAAATCAAAACCCATAGCTGTCTTTCCCAAAGGAAATTATAACCAGAAAGCACAATTAAAGGAAACAATGATTGGCCTAGAAGATAGGCTTCAGCTCCTCACCCAGAAGACACAAGTCAACTATTTCTGCAGTGAGAGAGGCCCCTTGACATGCTTAGTAGAAAAAAACTTGTGATCCTGAATGCTGCAGGCAATAGTAAATTTTAATAGTGAGAGCAATAACGCAGGAACCCTTTCAACATATCCACTAACGACTGAATGGTGGCTGAAGAAAAAATTCACTCAAAGATACTGTATTTACTAGCTTTACCATTTTGCAGTCTTTCAGTTTAGCAAATGCAATGAATTGTGTATTGCAGTATTTCTTACCACTTTGCTCTTAACATACCTTCCTCCCTTCATCGTATTCAGAATGAACTTGTAGTATACTCTCAATATCAGCACGTGGGTATTTGCTTCTAAGAACATCTTTCACATGATTTACTGTTAGAACATTTCCATCTTTCACTTCATGGTACATCTGTAAAAATTATAACAAAGAAAAAAATATCAAATTGTCAATAATAATTAAATATAATTAATAAAAGTAAGCAGACCATAAAGCAAGCATCTTGTTATAGTGCTCTAGTGAATTTTGTATTGGTATACTTTTATATTCCTATATTGCAGGTCTTATATTGCTTTTGTAATGATCACCATTGCATATACACACAATTTTTCATCAGAGCCCTGTTCTGATTAATCTATTGTTATACCTTCAGCCTAAGTCTGAAGTGGCAAAGGAAATACACTTATGCGAGCTGAATGTGAAAGGTTATTTCTCTCCACTGATTAGAGAAGGAATCTAAATTCTTACTATAAACTACCTAACCACAGGTAGTTACCTGAATCTGTATGGGATGAATCCTGTAATGACTGAATCAGTCAGTGATACTTTTTCCTACAGTGATTATTTTTCCTTACCAACGCTATTTTTATTCCACGGCATAAGATTTTATTACTTTCATCAAACATACAAAAGACATTTGAAGTGAAAATTATTCAATCCATTCCTTTTCAAATGAGGAATAATACATTTCCCTCTATATCTCTGAATATCTCAAACCTACATTTTACTGATTCCGTTTTTGTTGTCTTTTAATTGTATTTATAACCCTCTCCTTTTTATACTAAGAAACAACGTAAATAGAGGAACACAACATTTTAAAAACCACACTGTAAATTGGTATTGTGTGATCTGGTCACCAATAACAGTCAGGCATGTGTGTCAGCTCCTAACAATTAAAGATTTCTGTTTCTCTTCCAAGGTTCTCCTAGTTACTTCATTTATTTTCATCTTAAGCTCTCAGAGTTTGTCCATGACATTAGTTTCTAGGCACTGAACAGAATAATAGAAAACAAAAGTAAGAAAAAATGTTATGTATTAATACCATATTCTCTGATATAATTTTGCTTGTAGAGTATTCACACAAGACTGCTCACTTTATTTCTCTCCGTTCATCTCTCATCTCTGAAATTCCTGTCTTTACATGAACCTGCATTCTCTCACACAAAAACCCTGTCTCATTCATCAAGCTGCAAGCCTGGAACATTTCTGTGTTTTCTACACCCATGAACAGCTCAAACATGACCAAAAAAGAACTTATCTTACTCTGTTTCACTTTCTATATAAGAGAACAACCAAGGGCTTTTCAAAGCTTATAGGATTTCCAAAGTGATACTAAAATGCCTGTATTCCAAGAGATACAGAACACGAAGACAGGCATGTTCTTCGTTCTAATGTCACGTGACGTTAACACAAATAATACAGAATCAGTTTACACAATAAAATACTAAAAGCTGTAAGGCATGCATCTACCTTTTTACATTCTTGAAGGAAGCCTGTGGATAGGTAAAATGAAAAGAGCAAGGTGGTTTCTAAAGGAGGAAAGTATTTCTGCAAATCATTCTATAGCATATTAATACTATACATGTTTTTAATGCTTTACTTCCATGTAAACTAAATGCAAATATATCATGTTGTCACAAGGCAGCAAAATCCTAACTACACAGCAAAGTTGTAAGTAAAAAAAAGAAAAAAGGTGATTCCTTGTTAAAGAACTAACATTAATTATCGAGGTAAAGGCTTGAGAGGTGTCAGATTCCTCTGCAATGTAATTAAAAGTTCTCCAAAGAGCTATTCCAGCATCTTCATTCCCATCAATTTCTTCTTTTGTACTTAAAATGAAAACAAATCCAATTCTATAAAAAACCAGAAAGAGATCACACATTTTAAAACAGTATCAGTTTCACACACATTCTAATACCACCATAGAAGAACAAGATGTTTGCATTCAAGTAGTAAGTCCAGCATGTAGGGATGAATGCTCCCATGACCTTGTGTTGTGACACTGAGGATACCAGCTATGCAGTTTTCATCAGATCTCCTAGATTATTAGATTATCAACAATGTACTGATTTTAGATATGCCTTTTTTACCATTTAAAGCTAACAGCAATGAAGATTTCTGTGAGTCATTAAGATTTATTCACAGTCCTTTCTCTTTACCTGTCTGAAGGTTATGACATTCTTTACATTCCTGCCATCATCACTTAATGGTTTGAGTCTTTCTTTTAGTTTGGGCATTGTCTGTCTTTTATTTTTCCTGAAATGGTTGTCTTGACTAGCTGCATGTAGACTGCTGGGGTCTTGATGTCCTGTCATCAATACATGCTCTTCTTACTAGCCCTTCTCTTGCCTTTTTTACCTCCTGTGGCTTCCCCCACCCTCACATTGCCATTCACACTAATTTTAACATAACTGCTACAATTCCCTACATTTCCATAAATTAAAAGAGATCCAGAAATATGAGACTTGATAGGAAAAAATACAAAAAGTTCAGAAACTTCTTTGTGGAAACAGTATTTTGATACTGTTTTCATGAAAAAAACTGGATTTACCAGATCACACTATCTTTACAGCATAAAGCATAACAGAGATTTGGTGTTCTACAATAGCAGGGGAAATTCAAACCTAACAGCCACTTGTCTGTCTACACAAAACATTTTCATTAAGTTGATCATCATCATTTGCACACACAACTCATGAAGATGTCACTGAAAGGTTTGGCACACGCTCTAGAAAGCCCAGAAGTCCAAGATACTGACGTGAAGATCATGTTCTCCAGGGAACAAGGGCTCAGAGCAATAATACAACCTGATCAAACAGACTGCAAATAGTGGCACAATGACTAAAGCGCGAAGTCTTTCACAGACTTAGGACCCAGGAGAGTTAAAACTGAAGATACTTGAAGTTATATTCCCTGCTGAGAACCCATAAGGATCCTTCTGGTCTCTACTACACTACTGGAAAGGAATTCTGATCATTGCAGTCAGTTCCACATCTCAGCTGCTATAGGGAAAGGACAAGAAAGATCCTTCCATTGAGTCTTAAGGGTCAGATTATGTGTCCATCTATAGGTAGAACATACAGATTCCCAAGAGGAGAAATATATACCTATTCATGAACAAAGCTGCCTGCATTAAGATATGAAGACTAGGAAGGTGGATCCTGCCAGTCACCTGGAATGTAGTGAGTGCAAAGCCACTGGAATGCTTCTAAGGATTTCCAAGCCTTCCACTGGTCTGGTATCAATAAATTTTCTTAGAAGAATAGATATCCTCCCCTCCACCCTTTGTACTTCAACATTAAGCCTGTTTGCTTAATGGGAGAGAGGAATGGGAAGATGGCCAAACCCAGGTATTTTTACGAATCAGAAGCGGACATCTTACATGAAGACGCTGATGTTGCAGCAGTTCAGGGATGAACCTGACATAGTTTTCCAGAATACATCCTTGAATCATCCTGAGTATCCGCAGATGATGCTATTCATGCTAGGTGTGCAGCAAAATCCTTTCCCATTAGCTGTCACTTCTCCCAAAACGAACCCAACAGGGCACAAAAAAGCTGCTCCATGAAAAAAATCCCTATGGAAGCAGCTATTCAGCTTTGTTTTCCTCTACGTTTACTTCATGGCAAATCTACAGGTAGGGGTGTCTCCAGCTACCAAACTGCAATGAAAAACATTTAATAATGTGCTAACTGGCTTACACAATTGCAGCCATCTATGAAACACAGCTGTAAAAGCTGCTGCCTATTCCTGACTACACATATGACAGCACCCGATAATGTTCTATATGCAGCAGTTGGTTGAAAGACCGAAAATTATGCCAATCACGGAAAAGAGGTAACTTGTAAGACAGAAGAAAGGAATTACAGTCTTTCTAAAGGAGTATCACAGAGACTCAAATCTGGCTTCTGCTACACAAATCACTGTGCATCTTGTAAATATTTCCACAAAGCATCTAGCTCCATCATAGCTGCTACAAGACCATGAGACCCCCCTACTGATCTCATCATACATGAGAGCTACAACATGACAATCTGCCACGCTGAGCCCATGTTTCAGAAGACCTTCATATTTACAAGGGATAATTCAAATGAGTTGATTTAGGAAGTCAGCTTTTCATCTGGATAGCCCCTATTAAAACAAAATCTGTCGTACCAGTATAAAATTGTTTAGACAGATTTTCAGGACAACCAGGTGTGCATCAGATCAAAGGACAGAGAAGTAAGAAGTGTAGCAAGTTTTCTAAAATACATATAAATAATAATTAATGCATAAAGATGTGCCATGTTCTACAAAATAATTGCTTCTCTCATCTTTTATATCTGTCATTATTGTAAATAACTTTTCCTGAAGTCCTGTGTCATCTGAGTGCCATAGGAACAGTCAGCAAAGCAAAATATTGTATGACAGTATAGACACCATGGCTTTTCCACATCTTGAATACTGTGTACATGGCTGTTGCTCTTATCTCAGAGAAGTTATATTAATACTAAGAAAGTTCAGAGAAGGCCAACTCAGAAAACAAAACAGCCTTTGGAACAGCTTCCAGGCAAGAAATAACTAGGAACCTGGCGAAAGAAATGACAGTGGTCAAATATGGCAGAGCTTTATAAAACGATGACTGGCATCTAGAGAGGGGGAGAGACAGCTAAGTCTCTCTCCCAATTAAAAGAGTTACAGAGACAGTAACTGAAGCTATTGAAAGTCTGGCTCAAAACAAATTAAACAGTTCTTCATAAACCATGTTAAGTTCAACTGTGAAAACACCTGGAAAAGGATACCATGGGTGCTAACACTTTAAATGAATTCACGGGGAAAACAAAAGTTTATGGAAGAGAAGCCTGCCTGTTGAGGGTTGCTAAATATTTAGAAACTACACCTTAGTCTGGAATTTTTTGATCTCCAAATGCCTGACAGACAGGAAAATACTCAGGCAAAATACCTGGTTGCTCTGTTCTTTTTATCATCCCTAGGCAGTTATTGCAGACTGGCTAACTTACACAGTCTCTTAGTCTTACTCAGTTTGGCTGCTTTTACACTGTTTATGTATTAGAAAAGGCAAATTAGGTTCTAGGCTATATTATTCTTAAGGACTGAGGCAGAATTGTCTCACAGGTAGTGACAACAGTGAGAAAACGCACAGATAAACAAGTTTTTGTCTTCCATTACTTTTTTGTCATTGAATTATAAACCCCAAAGAAAAACAAAACAGTGGTCAGAACTGGTAAAATTTTAAAGGAAAATGGAAAACCTGTAATTTATTGAGGAAACAAACAAAAAAAATTCACAGGAGGATTTTAAATACTTAACATGGAATTCATCCTACTGGACCTTGGGTCCAGTTTGGACAACCTTCTTTTTTATAAGCTGTGGAAATAAACAGACACTTTTGAGAGCAATTCATTTTTTCTTAAAGTAGGCATCTCAGATCAAACAGATTCTTCCTCAGAAGTGTCTATTTCTCTCAAAGGACTACTTCAGACTCAGACAACTGATTTTTAGAAATTCAAAAGCTAGTGACAATAATCTTATTTTGGTCTAAGTATATAAAACCAAAACTAGGTAAAGCAACCTCAGTTGAAAGAACTAAATGAAAAAAATTCCCTCAAATAGTGTTTTACTTAAAGAATATTTTGCTTAGAATGCAACTTCACATGAGCATCCAGTGGGACTATTTGACAAGATAATTTTTTATCAGAGTTCTGCTGTTCACTTTCCACACACTCAGGTATGTTACCCCTTGCAACCTGTTTGCTTAAGAAGACTTAATACCCAAGTAAGCTTAACACAAGCGAGTAATCAATGTGTCTTATTAGAATGTTGTTGCATTGGATTTCATATCTTTGCCTAGCAGAACAGAACAGAAGAAAAAAGGAAGGCAACTTTCTTTTAAGACTTTTCTTCAAGATTTTCAGTTTTCCTTACCTAAGTGGTACATTATGATGATAGAATAATTCTGCCAGTTTTATATAGTCACCTGCATCTTCTTGGACAGGATCAACAAAAAGTACCTAAGAAGATAAAACATATTATACACCCAATATTTATTCTTGATGTCTGCTTGTATTTTTTTTTTAGTCATAAAATCTAACACAAGAATAGAAATTTCCAAGGGAGCATTGCACCCCAACTGTTTTCAATTTCCTAGAGCATTCA
This sequence comes from Microhierax caerulescens, assembly GCA_035590215.1. Classification (NCBI taxonomy): domain Eukaryota; kingdom Metazoa; phylum Chordata; class Aves; order Falconiformes; family Falconidae; genus Microhierax; species Microhierax caerulescens. The sequence goes on from JAVJGJ010000014.1 coordinate 54,983,141, forward strand.
TTGTAAGAAAACATTAAGAATATAAATGAAAATAACTTCAGAATTAATGAACTTGGACCAAATACTGAAAGCAGGATTTAACCATTTATCAAACTTCAGACTAGGTGGTATCACTACTCTCCTTTGAAAGACGCTGTGCCAATACTTCCTTTTATTAATGAACTTGGTTATTTCATTAAAAAGGATCTAATTCCAATTCTTCTATTACTTCTTTCAACTAACTCTCTTCTGTTGTGAAACCAAACTAAAATAGATAAACAGAATATATTGATTTAAAACTTTAATTAAAAAATGGAGTACTGGGAAAGAATTTTTCCTTCCTGTCTCACATATCTTTGTATTCACTCTTTCACTTATAGTAGCTGGCTTGCAGTACAAAATCAGATCTTTCAGGCATGCACAGAATCTAAAACTAGAATCTGTCTGCATAGGTAGATTATCCTTATGCAGATTTAATTAGGACATTGGTACCTTGTTTATTCAGCTTTGCACTGCAACTCCCCTTAGAATTTTTTAGAATAATTTTGCTAGAGAAGCTGAAATGCAGCAGAGTAATTTCAAAAATTTTTAACACTCCCACCCCCTCAGATCATAGTTAAATGACATGTTGTAGATGTCTGTAATGTAACTGTTACATAGACCTATGCCAATATTTAACTTTGAATACATAATGCAATCTACTTCATATTACACACGTCTTATGCTTCATTCAAAACTTTTTTTTTAATTACATATTGCTTATATTTTGGTTGTCTTTTCATATACTGAATTTCATGTCACTTGGAGCGACCACATCGGTGGACAAGGGAAGAACTACAGATGTCATCTATCTAGACTTCTGTAAGTCCTTTGACACAGTCCCCCACAACATCCTTCTCTCTAAATTAGAGAGGTATGGATTCGATAGATGGATGAATCCAAAGGGCAGTGGTCAACAGCTCAATGCCAGATGGAGATCAGTGACAAGTTGTGTCCCTTAGGAGTCCATACTGGGACCAGTGCTGTTCAATATCTTCATCAACAAGAGTCAGCGGCCTCAATTGCATGCTCAGCAAGTCTGCAGATTACACCAAGCTGAGTGGTGCCGTTGATGTGCTTGAGGGAAGGGATGCCATCCAGAGGCACCTGGACAAGCTTGAGAAGTGGCCCCATGTGAACCTCATGAGGTTGAACAAGGCCAAGTACAAGGTTGTGCACCCAACTCAGGGCACCCCCCCAGTATCAACACAGGCTGGGGAATGAAGAGATTGACAGCAGCCCCACAGAGAAGGACTTGGGGGTACCGGTGAATGAAAAACTGGAAATGAGTCAGCAA
>JAVJGJ010000014.1:54984490-55014022 GCA_035590215.1 Microhierax caerulescens
GTTACATCGAAAGAAATGTGGCCAGCAGGTCAAGGGAGGTGATTCTACCCCTCTACTCCACTCTAGTGAGACCTAACCTGGAGTACTGCATCCAGCTCTGGAGTCCTCAGTATGGGAAAGACATGGACCTCTTGGAATAGGTCCAGAGGAGGGCCACAAAAAACTGAGGGCTGGATGACCTTTCCTATGAGGAAAGGCAGAGAGAACTGGAGGTTTTTTAGCCTGGAGAAGACAAGGCTCCAGGGAGACCAGATTTCAGCCTTTCAATACTTAAAGGAGGCTTATAAGAAAGATAGAGAGAGGCCTTTTACTAGTAGCAGTGACACAAGAAAAAGTAACAATTTTAAACTAGAAAGGCATATATTTAGATTAGCTATGAAGAAATGAGTGTTGTGAGACAGCACAGGTGTCATAGGGGAACAGGTTGTCCAGAGAAGTTGTGGATGGCCCATCACTGGAAGCAGTCAAGGTCAAGCTGGATGGGGCTTTGAGCAACCTGGTTTAGCTGAAGATGTCCCTGCTCATTACAGGAGGGTTGGACTAGATGACCTTTACAGGTCCCTTCCAAACCAAACCATTCTATGATTCATACAACTACCTTTCATAATTTAGGTTTCAATTTAAATCAGAAATAGCTGTTTCCTTAGCTTACTACAGGACACAGAATGATATGTACAAAGGAAAAATTAGGCTATATGACATCATAATTAGTATGCTTTATAACTTAAACTTTTTTGTACTTCAGCTCACCACCTCTAAAACAAGAACAGTTATCATTACTTTCAATCACTAGCGTACTAAGAAAAGAAATCATTGATAGTAGTGAATTACCTATTATGTAGCATGGAAAGGAACAGAAAAGCTCCTGACAAAACTGTGCTCAAGTCCACTTCTGGAAATCAGACTAATGATCACTTATGACTCATAAGACTAAAAGATTTTCACTATTAGCAGACTCACATAGAAAACATGAAATTCTAACCCATCTTAACAATTAATACAGCACACTTATTTTTCAATAAATTGCCTGTCCACATATCAATACATATACTATGCAAAGAAATTAAGCTCTCCAAACTTACCAAATTATATAAATTGCGTCTAATCTGCTGTATAACTCCAGGAAATGAGGGTTTTAGCAGTTCCTGATAGCTTGCAGGCCATGTGCTGTAGCTGTGATCTTGTTCTATATTATTAACCCACTAAAACAAAAAAGGCAGCCATTTAAAAACTGCATTAAACACTGGGTAAAATACGTATGTACAAATCAAGGTATTTTAAAACACATGGAAAGCCTGGAAATTTTCTTTTTGAAATAGTAACAGAAAATAGCTTCTAAAATATTTCTCTTTTTAATCAAACCATTTGGAGTTTTTATATGCATTACTTAATAAAACTAATAATGGATGGAAAAGAAAAAAATACTTGTATGTTGTATCAGGATGTGAATAAAATAATTTTTTCAAGTGTGGAAACTACTTTCACAATACAGAGATCATAAGAAAAGATCACACAGATGTGTGTAACACAGCATAACATCTAGTAAGACAATTAGAGTATTATCTATAATCTGCAGCACCAGCACTTCAGATATATCAAGATAACTAATTAATATATGGCCAATTTTTTCTTCTACTGTTTTCTGTGCAAGCCTCAGCAAACAGAAGAGTGAAATATGGTTCTTTTCAGGTGAAGAAAATTAGTATTTTAGTGCCTTTTCCACTGGCATATAACCTTTGTAACAAAAACTATAATTTTTGAAGAAGGGAAAAAAGCAGAGTCAATGGACAATTAAAACCAAAATATTTAAGTTGTCCACAATTCACTTATCATACTCTTAAAGGACATTTAGCAGCCTTGCATAATACAAAGATACCACAAAGCTAGAATAATTGTAAAATTAATTTGTAAAATCAAAAAGAATTTGTAAAATCAAATTCTATAGATGTGAGTGTGCAACTACTTTCAGATACACACTTCTTTTCTTATAAACATCTTATATCTTAAAATCTTAATAAAGGTACAGATTAGAACAAATTACTCCTAAAATACTTTGAAAACATACCACTCTCCAAAACATTTTAAACTGCTTATTGATATATGGTCTTATGTGTAGTATTTCAATTACACCAGATAAAAAAACCAGACTGTCTCCTACAGAGCATTATCAAGTATGTAATATTTAAATAAATGTTTAATTACTTACTATTATCGAAGAATGACGAATATCTAGTGCGTAACTCTCATCTGTAGGATGTATATGCAATCTCATAAATTTACTCAGGATCTCCTCTTTGATTCCAAGTTCATGAAGGCCATGCATCACTTTTCCTTCAAGTTTAAGAGTCTCTAAGATACTTTTTCAAGAAGACAAAAATGCATAATGTCTACATAGAACTCATGACATAAAAAGAAAAAATATTTCAAAGATTATTAATATGAGTATTATTTTTAGTATTAAACCCAATTTCTATATTATCCTGCAGTCAAGTGTTTACAACAAAATCAATTAATACTACTAGATATCTTCAAAGTATTTCAAAACAGAATTATAACTGATTAAACAACTGCTTTGTTCATTCACACTTATTTTATACAAAGGAATTTCATTCATCTTCAGCAAGACGTGGCAGGACAGCAAAGTGGAAGGTTGCTTGCTGCACTGTCCTGTCTGAGACAAACCCAAGCATGGGTACCCTAAGGGGACACTTTGCAAGTGTGTAGAGAAATGGGCAGCAAATGATGGAGACACTGAAGAGCTCTAAGTCGTCATCGTGGCAGAAGCCTGAAAACAGCACAAAGGAAAGGCATAGCTACACCTCTAAAAGATGACTCTTTGCCAGAAGACCCAACAGGACTCCAGAAAATTCGTTGCAATCTGAAAATTCAGTATGAGAATGGAAACAAACCTGAAGTGCTCACCAGCAGAACACAGCAGATGAGATTTTACAAAACTTTATTGCTATCTTGCTTCATTTTGAGTCTTTGTTCTGACAGGCTTCTTCTAAAATATGTTGACATTAAACCTAGCGCTATCATTAAAAAGTGCTATTAATATTTGCATCATTACCAAGAAAGAGGCAAGTCACTCCACCTCAAAACTCTGGCTGAGAAAAAATAGTAAGCAAAAATTCCAAATGTAAATGTTAAACCCAAGACAGTTTAGGAATCTCCATGGAAGAGAAAAGACATTTTGAGTTAAAAACCAGTAAATAAAAACCTAGTTTCTGACAAGTCATAGGAACATGTAAAAACCTCAGCCTTAGCATGAGTAGATTTACGGACAGTTTGCAGGCCACCAAAGTCTATTTTGAAGTAGTTATGTCTGTTGACAACATTCAGAAGAATTCAAGGGAAAATGTTTACAGTTTATGAGTGCTCGCATAAAATTGCTCCCAAAATAATTACACTATAATTACACAAACTGGAAAAAGATTTCTTATACCAAAAAGCATTAGTGCCACATTAACAAACTTATAAAAGGTGGCCAGACAGACTCAGAATCATGCCAAAAATAACCCAAGGTGTTGTATACCTAAATTTTATGCCTGTGATTTTTTTGTAATTTTTAAGAAATAGAGATGTGAAAGCACTTAACTTACTTTTTATGAAGTGCTTTTCCCAGCTTTTTATACATACATGTTGGATTCTTTCCATTTCCAAATTGATTTTACATGGCAAGTTGTAAAATTGTAAGTAAATTAGAAAACATATTTCAAGAGAAAAGGCTGTTTTCAGTTACTTATATAATGTTCATACTCAAAGCAAAACCACTGTAAACCAGTATTTCCTCTACTGGAGCACTTATTGTCCCCCCAAATGCAAATGATGAGATTATCAATCACTATGAGACAATTTCTCAGTATTATTAGTAATCTCATAATCTTCAAACAAAATCTACCATCTTACCTAAATGGGTCATGAAAATCCAGATCAATTTGAAGGCCATTTAGAAATAACCGTGCTTCTCCAGGTTGGATTCCAAGTATTTCATGAAAATGCTGTAAAGTAAGTTAGCATTAACTTACTTAGATATATGTCAGCACAAATACATATCTATAAATATATAAAACCATATATATAAACCATTTACTTCTGCAAAAGATACATTAAATATTTTCCACATAATTTCTTCTTTTAGCTGAGTGTTTTTGATAAAAATACTGACAACATACTTTCATGAGTGCTATTCTGACACACTTTCAATGTACAAATACCAATGAAAAAAGCTGATAATTCTCCCCTAAACAACCTACAGTGTCCCTACCTGTACGAGGGAGAGACAAAGACACACTCTCGATGTCTGCCAACAGAAAGTGAAAATACACACACATACAGAAATATGGCTTGTAATTTTTTGAAAAATGATTCCTACATATCCATTCAACAGAGACCTTATATGTATCCTTTGGACCTCCACTTGAAACTAGCTTTCTCAATATCTTAACATCTTTCACAACTCCAGAAATTGCACAGTTGCAATTGTTACAGGGAACTAGGAAAGACAGACTAGAAACACACAGTCTCATGTAACAAAGGGACCCTGGAAAAATCATAGATCGGAAAGGGATAGTATAGCCTATCCATATTTTGAAAAGAAGGGGAAAAAAATAATCCACAATAAACAAAGACAAGAGGAAGGAAGTATCTGGGGAGTAAAGTACACCTTATTTTATTTCAGAGAGGTGTGGGGCACACATTGTTCAGTCTATGGTGGCTGTAGCAAGACAAGTAATGGGAGCAAGAGCAGTAGGTTTATTCCAACTCACCCCATGAGGAGCAGTCAGATTTCCAGATCTGTCTTAATTCCCAATAGAGGAATGGAAAGCACGAAAAACATGCAGAAAAAAAGCAAACTGAGAAAGCTATTTTTTTCCCCATTTAGCTCCCACTTGCTGAACAGAGTAAGTGAGAACAAACCCCATACTTTTAACAAAAGCACGCTTAGAGCAAGCAACTCAGGCTGCGTATATTATTCCACTTATAAACCTGTCACTGAACAAATGAGAGAAAAACCGGGAAAACATTGAAAGTGATGTTACATCTTTAAACTACTGTGGCTATTTTCACATAGTTAAATGTAAATAGTCAAAGCTAACTGGTTTGTGGCATTACAAGAGCAACTCCACATGAGACAAGTTTACTTGAAGCTTTTTGTAATCCAATGTATATGCATTCTACTCATCATTCGTTGAAAAGGTATCACATTCCTTAGCAAACAAATTTTCGAAACCCAAAGCAAAATGGAAATTTGTAATGGCACCTAACATTTGCATATGAAAGACAGGGCTCTCCATGAAGGAAAAATGCAGCTGTGATAAGCCTGAGCCTAACACAGAAAGAATGTTTATGAAAGTCCAAAACTTGTCCATTCTCTTGAAAAACAACTTTTGAAATGTGTAAATTTAATTTATTCTAATAGTGTAACTTGAACCTTATAGCGCTTTCATTGATTTTTTTTCTTTGTATGTAGATTTACAGAAGAGTAATATAATTACTTATGCTTACTGTGAAGTATCTAAATACATATTCAAGCTCAGATATAATGTGAAGAATACTGTGGATTTGGGAGGGGCTGCATCCCATTAATGCTAACAAATAACCAGATTTTTTTTAAAAAAAATTAGTTATTATCTTCCATGACAATTTTATTAGGCATCTAAAAGATGGATGTCAGTAAGTTTTAAAAAATGAGGAGCATAAATGCATGACAGTAAGCTTCCTGTGGTCACAAAGAAAAAAAAGGAGATAGTTTCATTACTTTCCTAATTCATAACACTCACTTTATTCCCAATCATATACTCCCATAAATTATAGAAATGTGGGGGTTTTATATGTCCTGAAACTTGGTACACAAAAGGAAGGACTTCCATCTTCTTTAAAACTAATTGCTGCTTTGGATTACTCTGGCCCAAGTGCAGGATTTCATATTTATCTTAAACCTCATGCAACCATTAATATAATAATTAGAAGGAGCAGCTGGCATCTGTCATTTACATTTTTCCTATCACAGCTTTACACAGAATTACATGCTCTTGCAAGGACTCACTCTACACCTAAGCAGCCAAAATTCAAAGATGCCTGACAATGCCAAGTGCCTTTGCAGCAGGTGAAATTTCTGATCATTTTATCTACACAGAGTCTGATCGTAAGATACAACCAAAAGAGGCAGACAGGACAAAATTAAACAGCCAGGCACACGGTGATGAGACTTCTCTGCACCAGGCAGAGAAGGACCCAAAGTACTAGGTATACTTGGAATTTTTCTGTGGTTGGGAAATTCAACTTGGATTACAGTTTTAGTAACCACTGTTGTGCCAGAAAAGTACTGTGACCACAGAAAAATCTCCCTTAATGCCACTGAACTCACAGAGCAAACAATATGCAGAGGATTACAGTCTCAAGAAATCTTACCAGCATCCTTCAGAGCTCTTACGCAGATCTTGTGAGATCAGCTAGAACAGGCCCTCTCCTTGAAGCACTGAAATCAGCATTTAGGATAAGAAATGTCTTACCACTACTGAAAGCTTACTGGTCATTCCTGTAAGCCCAGATACTCATGTAAACACAGATACTGAGGAAGACTGCAGCTAAAATGAATGCAAGAATTATGAAAAAATTATCAGCCATTGGGTATTGAAATGGGAGTGTAAAAGCTTTTCAAAGCCTTCAGTACTGCAGTAGGAAAAAACCTGAGCTGAATCAGAGCTGAGGCTCATCAAATACAATTTTGATGCTAGGCATTTGATTGTTCAGAAAAGCATCCATTTGCCATTAACAATTTGGATGGAAGGAGTAGTTAAGCATCCAAAACTAGAATATAACACTGACAGTACTCCTGTAGTATCTTCTTGCTAAACTGTCAGCAAATTATTGCACTGGAAGTTGTGAGTTGCGTTTAATGAGATTTTTTTTTTTAATCTATAGCAGTTCTTTGTGTATTTGGTAGGCATCAATTCATTACACCTAAATCATCACATGCCTTTCAACTTTTAATACCTTTATTTCCTCCCATTGCATTTCCTATTCAACTTTCATTATCTTGAGAGGGAATCATCCAGTTACACACAGCATGAGATTGTATCTCTCCTGCTGCTAGATGGATGTACTGCAGTTCAAGAACACACATGCCAATTTATTGTGCGCTAGCAGCAGTGTTCAGGAAGTTTCCCAACTTTTATTCAACAGATTTTAGCTTTTAGCTGTCTAAAGGCCTTTAGACTATAGGTAGGACGCAGTATGAAATTTAAACTTCGTGTGATCGGTACTTAAGATCCTCTTATAGTTAATGTATTTAATACAGTCACAGAATCACAGGAGTGATTCAGCTGACCAACCACATGGATATACAATGTCGTTTGTTTCAGGATAAGGCATCTTGGACTGGAAAGCACAGGTCAGACAGAAGGGAACGGATGTCCCAGTGGACACATCTGCCAGACATGTGTGGCTATCTTGGATAGCCTGCAGCATCTCAAATAACTTCAGGCAACTCAACGGTTATTTTGCAGGGCATGATTAAGAGACCTGAATTGGTTTTGATGTCCATTGACTACATCTCAATTGCCATAACAGGAGTTTAGATACCACACAGATGTGCCTAAAAGCAGACATATTCATTTCAAACAAAATCTTAGCTACTTTTCCTAACTCTTATATTTAGTAATAACAAATAGTTCCTGATCCACATCTCTACTCCAAAGCAAAGGTGTTTTTTGAATAAGCAGCTGTTTTTGATTTTCGTGATAACAGATCTGCAATTGGAGAACACCACTATGATCATTCAGGCTTTGTTTTGCTTTATCTTGACTATAACCCTAACAACAAAGAGGCACAGGAAAACGTGTACCTCAGCTGTATACAGAAAGCAATGAAGCAAGGTACAGATACTGATTTGCTCCCTTGAGCAAAACCTAAGGGATTTCACACTAATGCAAGAAACAAGGAGGCCTGCATAATGTTCATCCCACTCTAAGATCTCTGTGGAAACCCACGAATCAAGCATTCACCCTGCACACAAGAAAGCTGAAGGGCTCAGGACAGTGAACTGCTGGGGTATGAAAAATGTATTTTCAATACACTGGTTTCAAACACAATCACCCATGGACAAAACCAGCCCTATGTAACTGTTTGCATAGCTGTGTACAAGGACTTAACACTTGAGCCTGTCACTATCTGGGCTGGAAACACTCAAGACTGGAAAGCCATACATTAGTTTTGCATGGTGGGGAGCTCTAGTATTTATGTGAAATTTGAAATTTTTGCTACCATAGAGGTAAAGCTCTCTACAAAAAGGCTGCATTAGTGCAACAGGGACATTGTGCACTTTCGTTGTCCTGGAAGGTGGAAAGGCATTCCCCTGGATATACTACTCTTGGCAAGGCAAGAGGAAAAGGCATGAATGGATACAAAGCGAAACAACACATGGAAATGCTGCAGCAGTACAGGAATGCCATAAGTAAGAAACAAATCCTTTTCACTACAGTGGCTGGTCAGTCTTAACACCATATGAAAATACATGTTCTGAATACCAAGATTAAGGGCAGTGCTATGGATGTCATTTCACGTGACCAGTCCTAAAAACTAAAAACATGGTGGCTAAAATTTCATTTTAACACTCAACTTGAAAGAAAAAAATCCAAACCCTCAACTGAGATAAAAATTACAACTGATATCACGAACTCAACAAATGCAAAGTGACATCTCAGGATACATTTCAGATCAACCAAAATCATGTCAACAACCACTCCTTACATCACACAAGGCACAAAAGATGCAGTGCAGCAAGGATGAAAATAAAACCACCATCTACCATAAATCATATTCAAAATACCTTTCAGAATAGTTTGCATGTATGACTGATTCTGAGAGTGTGAAAAGCTCAGAGTTAGCATGTGCTAACCATAATATAAGCAGCCAGCCTAGATTCAACACCAAAGTGCTACAAAAATTAACTGATACCCATTTCGCCCTCACAGCTCACAATTTATGACTGAACACAAAACTCTGTAAAAATCATTTGTTCTTGCCTAATTCTGTAACATCAAAAAAGGACAGGAAAGGGTACCAAAAACAGCAGAAAGTGAAAAAATGGAATTGAGTATTTCAGTGTTATTTATTTAGTAAAAGATGTTTACTTTTAGACAAAAAAAAAAAAAGAAAAATAGCTCTTTTTCTCCAATAGAAACCATGTGAAAGTTGCTACACTAACAAAAATCTCCAAAAGCAGTAACATGATAGTACTTGAAATGTACACTTGAAGAAACACATACAAACCTTCTGATTTTCCTCTATTTCATTTCGCATTTTCTTCTCTACGTGCACTCTGGTCAGTGATCTGTAAAAATAAAATATATGTATCACTCAACCACTGTATTTTGAGAAATTAATTAAATTATGTGAAATATGTATTTTAATACCATATCCAATGCACTGCAATTGAAGAATGCTGTAATTAAGACTTAAAAAAAAGAGTAATGCAGTGTCATAAATATTTTATTTTCAAAACAAATATTTTGTTCTGTGTTACTCCAGTAAATCCAGGTTTCAAATTTAGGCTAGATTTTGTTGAAGTAATATTATCAGTGTATTTTTTAAGACTCTCAATCTTTCCTCGTTTTTTTCTAGAAAAATAGCATGTATATACAAAAAGGAAGTTGTCTGATCATCTAAATCATTACCTAAATGCATGCCATATTTGTATATTTTAAGTTAATGTTACTAACTCCATGCTACTCAACATTACAGCACAGGTGGCCAAGGATAAAACTTGATTTTTTCACCAAAGACAAGGAAAATACGCAAAGAATGACCCCTTTAAATTAGCTTAGATTAGAAAATATATTTACAGATTTAGACCTTTGAAAATGTTAAGTATTCACAATCAACATTTTAGCCTCCTTAGTAATTCTATCTTTACAAGATAATCCATTGATTTGTCTTTTTTACCTCTTAAGAACATTGTGAAAGACTAACTTTCTCTACCGCAGTGTGTTGTATGTGAGGTTTATAACTACTAAGCTATCACAAACTACTCCCAGAGGCAAATTAATCTCACCATGTTTTAAGAAACCTTCAACCATACTAACCTAAATCTGATTCTTCCAATAAATGCCAAAATAAATACTCTAGCTGCCTACATGAATATTTTTTCCAAAACATGATTGTACATGATTTAGCAAATCTGTATGAAACTATGAAAAGCTAGAGTAATCTTAAACCTAAAAGTTAACTAAACAGAGAATGACGTCTCTAAGCCAACTTCAATACTTACAGACAATAAAGTAGTAATTTAATAATATAAATCCTCACCTCCCACGAAAAAACTGATTTAGAATAGATTTTGCTAGTAAACGCCACATTTTTCACAATATGTCAGAAATAAGACATAAAATCAGTTTATTTTTAACAGATGTTCAAGCTTCCCAGGTGATCAAAGATACTATTTGTTAAGTACAAACAATCTGATTTCCAGGCTTTGTATACAAATCTTAATTCATCACAGCTAAATACCCTTTTTCCATTCACTCCCTCTAAATATTCTGCCAGATTATTTTTGTCACTGTGAATCCCTTCTGGACCACGTGATGAAAGGGCAACAGAGGATCAAGAATGAGCTGTATTTATAGCAACCCATACTTGATGGGCTTTCCTTGACTCAAAGTAAGAATGGTGTAACTTAAAGTCTGACGTCAAAGACAGCACTAAAGAACAGTCAACATGATTCAAATGTATTAGTATCAATAATCACTGGAGAACGAGCTTAACTTGCTTATTACTGTTTAATTAATCTCAACTCTTTCTCGTAAAGCTTTTATGATCATACTACTAGGTACAACATGCACATAAAGAATATAGTAAGTATTCAATACTAAGTAAGGATATTTTATACTGTATTACTTTGTGTTCACTAGTTTGAAAAAAAATTGTAGAACAGAAAGCAAGAAAATATAAGCATTTATGTAGAAAAAGAAACATTGCCGATTAATAGTTTTTAAAAAATATTAAAGAAATTGTAAGTACAAAGAAAATAATATCTCAAGCCAAATTTAAATTTGGGAAAATGGAGGAGAAGGATTAGGAAAAAACCACTATGAAATCAAAAGTCTTGAAAGCTGACTATGTAGGGCACTGCTTTAAGGGACCTTCTACCAGCAACAGACATAATTCAGGAACACTATAGAACATGTCCTTAAAAGAACATCTGTAATTGATAGGAATTATTATGAAGAATTTTCTTAGTCAATAGGCAAAACAGCTACTTAACAGAAGGACTCCATAGTGAGGTGGAAATGTAATGTGTGGCAGTACCACCACAACTATTATTCTGACTTCACAGCAGTAGTTGTAGAGAGTCCTGAAGTAAAAAAAAATACTTCAGGGAAAAAAAAAAGCTTTGATTTTTATCCTGCTAAACTCAACTTAAACAGTAGTAGGGCCTACAACTCTCAGAGTCAATACTTCATTCTGCATACACAGGTGATAAAAACCGCATAGATAAAAAACCAACCTCAACCTTTTGAAATAGCTTAGAGTAGTAATGCAGAAAGATAATAAAAATAATATGAAAACAATAAAAAGGTGGAAAGGAGAACACAAAAAAGGTAAGCTTTACGGATAGCTTTTGTGGTAATAAGAAAGCAATAAATTAAAGTCCTTTTCTATACATGACAGTTGATGATGCAGGGCTCTAACAAGATTTTAAGGATAAAGTGTGATGGTCAACCCCATGAGAAGGGCACCCTAGGAATGTGAGGTAACAATTGTGAAAGTATCTGTGAAAGACATATGTTCATATTGAGTTCAGTCATTTGTTCAAAGCTTCACAAATTTTTATGCATGTTTTTCTAACTATTCAGTGCTAAGGACTTACTAAAGAGAAACGCTTCACTGCCTGAAAATAAAAGGATACTATTTATCATTCTACATGATATAGGAATGTTCTTGTATAACCTTAAGGTCATAATACTTTCTATCATGTAATTTTACGCATCTTTATTCTTATGTGGAAGAGCATGTAGCTATACTGCATATTGGTGGAAAAAAGGAAACTTTTCACATCTTCATAATGTTAACATGAATGGTAAATGAACAGCAAGAAACAATAAGTATTGTAATTCTTATTATTGCATTCCTAAATAATAGATAATTATGATACATATACAACAGAAAAATGGTAAAAAATACCCTATAAAATGAATTAGCAAAATGTCAGCACAATATGTATCAGTTGATACACTGTCTATATCTGATGACATTTTGTAAAATCTACCTCAGACTAACCTTTTCAACTGGAAATACTGAGACACTCAAAAGTGAGAGAAAGACTTCCAGAGGAGTTTTATATTCATATTTATGGTCGCATCCCCCCTTTTTAAGGCACATATAATAACTATTTTTTATTTTCATAACTATAGCTCTAAAGTTTTTATACCATCTTCTCAAACCAAGATTTCCATAATTAAAAATGGTTGTTTTCATATTTAAAATATGCGAAATCTCAACATTTTTAAAATATTGCTATTATGATCATTAGTTATCTGAAGTGATTAAATAGTTGGTTTTCATTTCCTGTTTGTTCTAGCAGGGGTTTTTCCAAACTAGTATTTTTGACTCAGCAGGTTAAGCATGATTAGATTATTGAGGAAATGTATTTTGGTTGCTGTTTGTACATAATGCCCCTTTGATTTAAGGTTGTTGTCAATGCAGACCTACTAACTATAAATTACTTCAGTATCTGTAATCTCTCCTGTTAAAAATAACATGTTAGATTAGCATATTAGAATATATCATACAGGACAGGAACAACAATTCCCCTTTTAATTATTCTACTCTTCTCATACTTTTACACATAAAATAAAACGTTTGAAGAGTAAGTAAATTTTGCTCTAATGCCACAAATACATGGCAGGAGTTGGCGTGGTATGTTACAATTTAATGACTTAAATCAATGATTTAAATGTCACCTAGCATACTTCAAACTGACTTTTTCCTGTCCTTTAAAGAACAGAACCGGCCTTGCAGTTCAACATTATGTATGTTTCCACTATCTTGTAATGAAAAGCTGCATTTTCTGATAGTTAATCTAAGTGTAAACTTGCACCTTCCTCGAAACAAGATGTTACAAAGGTAGGTTTTCCATTACAGTGTAGATTTTCTCTAACAAAATCAGAAATAGTAATGAAACACGGAAAATTAAACAAGAGTTATAAAATGTGAAAGCATACTGAGTTAAGAACCCTATTTAGCCTCATATTTAATACAGTAATTCAAGCCAATATTGCTGATAGGATTACATGAAGCACTTATTAAATATAAAGAAAAGCATTTCTCAATTACAATACAATTGGCTTTCAGGAAGAGCAATTTTTAATATTAGTACAGACGTAAAATGTATATCATAAAAGATCAATATAGATAATTTGTTATGGGAGACAGATCTTCCCCAGGAAGAACAACAACATACAGCTGCCAGAGTCCAACCTTGTCAGCAATGTTGTGCTTAGAACTTGTGTGTGGATCCCTACAAAATTTATTAATGTAATTTTGCCTTTTCCTACTGTGAGCAGATCTGCTATTAATTCAGCAGAATTTTCCACTCAGGAAAACATCACTCCAGTAAAAGCCAGGAGGACAGGGCATTCAACCATAAGTACATGAAGGATTAAGGATGCTTTCACAGCACCTTCTGCATCAGACAAGAAACATTCAAGAAACCAATCATGAGCTCTCCCAGGAGTTATTTTCTGCTCAATGAAAATGCCTGGAATCAAGCTAGCAAGCTGTAAAACATGAATATCTGACTGCAGGATTTGGATATAAATCTGTATTACTGTCATTAATTTAAAATGCAAACATAGAAACAGTACTTCAAAAACAAGCTTAAGTATCTTACCTGGCTCTTATTGGGAAGTTCTGAGCTATGTCTTTCATTACCTTTAAGGCACCATAAACAGGGGCAGACATAATTTGAGCAGCTGCTTGAAAACTAAGATCTGGGAGAAAAATAAAATAAAAATATAAAATCACTGGAAATATCACTCTCAATTAATAATGCCCACAATCAGAAAACTGCTCCATACATACACATTCACTGTTAACATTTTTTGTTTCAATTATTTTGAAATAATATATTGTAAAAGACTAAGAAATAACACTAAGGTCAAAAAGACAGGCACTTAAAAGTTGAAAAAAAACAAATTCAGGCTTTCCTACAGAATTCTGCTCTGCCATCTTGAGCATACACATTGTATGTGTAATTTCTAAGTTTACAAAAACATACTGAAGAAACCAGACAATTCATAATGCGGTATTATGCCAGTATCACAAGGGTCTCATGCTCAAACCTAGATACACACACCAACCTACAGACATCCGTAACTGCAGCAAAGAATAAGATCTTTCCAGCTCCAGAGCTTCAGAAGATTTTCAGAGAAGAGATATATTAAATTTAGAAGGCTATACTGAGCTTGCGAAGAGTACAATTTTCAAGAGTAGCAGCAATTTCACAGGAAGAGAAAAT
Source organism: Microhierax caerulescens (assembly GCA_035590215.1). Lineage (NCBI taxonomy): Eukaryota > Metazoa > Chordata > Aves > Falconiformes > Falconidae > Microhierax > Microhierax caerulescens. The sequence continues at coordinate 54,999,012 of JAVJGJ010000014.1, forward strand.
GGAAACCCGTGAAAGAAAGGCCAATCTACTATCAAATTTCAGTTCCCCTAAGTGTCTAGCACAATTTTAAAGGGATCTCATTTTTCTCTCTATGCTTTTTCTCAGAATGAAGCAAATCTTCATATATTAGGACAATTTATAAATCATTTGACTACCCACTGGAAAAACAACAATGAAATTCAGTTAGTCTTCTATGATGCATAGCTTGGGTATGAAAAATCTTGGCACATGAAACTGCAGAAAATCCAATTTTGGTATCAATATGGCAATGCAGTAACACTTGAGATGCTTCAATGTACTTTGGATACAGTCTGCCTAACCACCTCAGGACAATGATGATGCTTCCTCATACTCTGCTAGATTAAGACACCTGAGCAAAAACTGAAGGCCTTGGGTTACTCAGTTTGAGGAAAGCTGATGCCACATGTAGTAAAAACTGCTGGGGAGAAAGTCATAGAGGATGCTGCCTAGCAGAACTTTATACTGCATTTCTGAAGCAATTAGGGGTTAAAAAAAAAAAAAAAAAAGCTGAAGAAAAGTGAACAGCACACATTCCTAGTTTAGGCTGATAAGGTACACCTTGGCTGGAAAAAAAGGCAAGTCTGAGAGGTGGAATGTTAACTTGATATGTCTTAATACTTTTAACAAAAAGTATAAAGTGAACACTGTTTTCAAAAAGAAAGTTTCAGATCCCTTTCAACAGCTACATAAGCTGTGATCAGGTGAAGCAACCTGTATTGCTTCTGTTACTACAGATAGTGATGCCTTACCTGCTGTGCACTGAGGACAAAGTCCTTCATAAACTGCTAATCTTTTCCATTTTATGCTGAACAGCTGACGTACAAATATTCAAATCCCAGTGAGGCAAACTTTCTTGGTTACCTCTGGCCAGGGACTGTCCCTGACAGACCTCCCCTTGCAGCACCCTAACACAGCTGAGAGCAGTGTAGGACATCTTGGGGAAGAGATAATCCTGAGCATAAAGCAGATCTCAAAGTATGCTTTGAAAGCTAACAAAGCACTAGAGATCAAGAGGCTGTTCACACAGATAGAAGAATGACTTAAAGGGAATACCACATTGGTACTCTGTGCATCATTTCTCGCTATGAATAGTAAACCTAATTACAATTCCTTGCCTAAAACATAAAGGTTGTTGAAAGGCAACTCTCGAATGGTGTTTAGAGTCATTTATAAATAGAAGTATGCCCTATAGCTGAAGTAGTTTTGGTTAAATTTAGTTAATATTTTACTTGGAAGCTAATTAAAGGAAATCAGAAGTGGCTGAGCCATTAACACTATATTTAGTTAATAACACCAGCCACTATAATTAGTCATTAAGAATGAACTAGAGAAAGTACCCAGTAATGTTAGGAGTAGGAGTATCAAAACAACTGTACCATACAAAGAAGGGGCTGAAGACCCACTGCCTGAAGAGGCCCTGAATGTACTTACCACAAGCCAGTACCAGTCTTCCTGGCACTGAACAAACAGCATCCTAATAATTAATTACTTTCAACACCGTATGAATTGGTTGCTTGGGGAGCTGCACCAATTTCATTTTTTATTTATACAGCCAGGACATCACAGATGTAGACCACCACTAAATAGAGACCTTTTACTGGCTTTTGAAGGTAGACACTAAAGGGACCAAAGCTTTACAGCTGCTTCTGCTTGAAGATCAGAGTGGTATTCAATCATGTAACCCCCCACCCCCCCCATAAATAAACAAAATGAGAATTTTCTTATTTGCATAGCAAAATTTCTCAGGAAAACTGAAATGCAGTGCTGGTGTGGTTTTTTTGTTTTGTTTTTTAATTTTGGACCAAGATAAATCCTGCAGCTGAAGGGGAATTCAGGGATAAGACTGTAAAGGAACTACAGTTATCTCAAATAGCTAGTTTCAGACTGGATACCGCTAGCAAGCTCCAAAACAGTCAAGGTCCCAAAAAGAAAATGAAGTTCAGATGGTTGCTCAGTCTCTATTGCACCAGTATAAAGGCAAATCATTTTTGATCAGGTTGTCCTCTAAAACTGAAGAATCTATCAGGCAAAATTTAGTTGGCTAAACTGAAGTGTCATAACATTTCAGGGACCTATTTTAGAGTGATTTATAATTCCATTCAAGCTACAGAATATCCTGCCGGTCATCAGCATAGAAGCTGTTTACAAATCAACTTCTACATTTTTGTTCTCCTTTTCCACAGGAAAACTTTAAAAAGCATGTTCTTTCATTTGATGTTATACTAAAAAAAACTATCAATGTGAACTCCAGTATGTTGATAAGACTCAGAATTTAAAAATTAAGGAAAGCAAACTGTCTCAACCTGTACTTTGTCCCAACTCAACAGTCGTATGTCAAAATATTTTTTGCCTGACCTCTCAAAAAAATATATCTGAAACTGAATTTAACATCTGAGATAACGCATCAGGAAGAAAACTGGGCAATATTAACGTCTGTCTTTAAAATCAGTAAAGGTAGTAATGATTCTCCATCTTATCAAATTACTTCAATGTTCCTTTAATTTTAGCATATAATACTAGACAAGATATCCACACACTGTTTTTAAATACTTCATATAATACTGCCTTTTAATGAAATCATATATCTCTTTAAAAAAAGCTTTTATCATAATGATGATACATCAACATAACTAAAGAAAATTAGCAGAGTACTGTGATAATTCAGAAAAAAGGAATACATACCCTGTAGCTCCCAAACCTTCAGTGGTTCCATGTTGTTAGTAGTTTCAATTAGATGTTTTTTAAACTCTTTCAGATTATCTTTCAAATCAGGATGCATCTGTCTACAATAAATCATTTTTTTAAAAAAAAAAAAAAAAGGCAAAAATCAACGACATCCATGAACAATTAGTTTTATCCGCAGTATTGCTCAGAGCTAGTATGGTATCTTTGGGGTAACAAGCAAGAATTAAAATTCTAATTAATTCTTAAAATAAAAATGAGGATTTAGGGTGAGAAAAGGTGCTTTCTGAGGACTAGAAACCAATTAATTACAAGAAAGAGTTCAGTTGTTTTGCAGTGATCTGTCTCAAACCCTGTAACAAATGGAATAAATGAATTCAAAGATTACGCAGTATTAACACACAATACAGGATACTGTGCAGTTATTTTATTATAGCATAACGAATACATAATTGTATCCTAACTGTACTACAGATTAATTGTAACTGTACACAGTTTGTTGTATTACCCACAAAAGATGTAGGCAAGACAATGTTGAGAACATCTTTTATAAATTAACATCACTGACAAAAGCAAGCTACCAAGCACACAAATCACTAGTCAGACCTGAAGAAGATCATGGTGCCCAAGACGTAGCTACATTTTGGGGTTTTCTTTTTAAACACAATTGGGCAAAGAAGTCTTGAGGGCAAAGACTCCAGCCTGCTACAAGACACCCTCGGACACCAAACAATCTCCATTAGATTTCTAAAGATTCTTCTACTAGAAGTATTGAGCAAGCAGCAAGTAGCTAAAAAAACAGGCATGTAAAGCAGTAAGACTTAAAGTTCTGTAATATTTTACATTTTATTTCAGATATTAGTAAGTTTCACAAGGAATCTCTGTGTTTAGTAAACCTCCTCATGTTTTAGCTGTTGGACATTAACAGTTGTTCTTTACAGAAAAAGAAAAACATCACTGATGAAGACTGTTGTTCTGGAATTAAAATGTAGCCTAGTTTCCTCAAAGAAAGCACACTCAGCTGAAAAGGGAAGCAAAAATAGAAGATTCCTTCATTTTCTTCCTTCTAACAAACACTATCAGAAACTCATAACTTGTTTTGAGCTCTTTAATTACTGTTTTTACTGTGGCCTTTGCAAGTTTATCTTGATGATTAGGGTTTTATGTTCAGATCTTCAATTCCTCTGTGAATGGAAGACAACTGACAAATAAGATCTAGCCAGAAGCCACAACCAACATCTATCTATTACTGATGTTTGGTCCTCTGTTTCTTATGTATGCTATGGTCAATGTAGGCACAAAATCAATCACACATGAAAACAACTAAAAAAGTTACCTTTCTCTGGATATCCCACTCATGATGTGAGACTGAATTATGTTAATTTGCACTATCAAATAGTTATATTTCTAAGATTTTATGTCTTCTGCTTACGTTCATAATTATTTCACAGCTGAGAAAAGCATAACCTTTGACATGGCTACAACTGAGGGACAATTTACAGATTACTGAAACATCTCTTTCATCTCCAGTATGAAAAGAATAGAAAAACAGGAGTCTAGAAACAATATAAAAAATTCTGAATAATTATCTGAAGCTTCACAAATTGGAGCACAACATCAAGAATTTAAGTGTAGCTAAACCTAGCAGAATCCAAGAAGAAAAAAAAAGCCCAAAGATACGACATAATCATTTGATATTACCTGCTGTGGAAGGCCTCTAATACATAGGCGAAACAACAAGGAAGCCCACAGATCTGGCTGCACTTTATCTCAAAGTGTTTACATTAAAAAGGCAGAAAGGGGATGGGCACTCAAGAATTTAGACAGCATTAGTGACTCTGAACTCCAAGAAGACTTACAGCTTGGTGAGAATATCTACAAACAAGTTTACTTTTTGCTTTAAATAATAAGAAATAAAATTACACTAGAGAGGGTAAGACACTCTTGAGTCTCTTGTTGAAGAAAAAAAACCCCAGGATTTATGTTTCACTGCACGGATCTGTTACAGGAAAAGGGAGGCACTTATTTAATGACTGCAACCACAAAATGGATCCATCAATGGAGGACTGGAAGGGGCCCTTGACAGGATAGCATCCAATTTCATCTAACAGATTGTAACTTAGAGATAAGAATTCCTGCTGGAATACAACACAAATTCACCAACTTCAAAATAAGAAGACATTTCTAATAAGCATATCTTCCTAGAAATATCACTCCTTAACTCTAAGAAATGAACAACTATTCATCTTAAAAACACCTTATGTAGACACAACACATAGGTTTGGACTTGTTGTGCGACTACTTGCATTTTGAAAACCAACATTTTTATTCTAGTTATCTGAAAACAGAAGTAGCAGCAACAATTTACTGTAGATACAAACATGACAACATGGTGTTCTAAGTGTTTGTGACTGTTGCCCAGACAGAATTTCTGTACTTTAAAAATAGTTTATTGTATACATTCCAAAAGAATTAGAGAACTAAAAGCAACAAAATGAAATTAACAGAATAAACAAGTGTTCCATCTTTATAGTCACAAGACAAAAAAAAAAAAAAAATCAGATTTTTTTCACAAGTGGCAAATAAAGCTATTTCCAACATGAAACTCACCACTTTATTTAAAAAAGTCAAGCCTTGCTTTTTTTTCTGGAACCTGAACCAAAAATAAGTTTAATTATAACTTATATCAACTCACTTTAATTTTCCAAAGAGAAATCCTTGGACATCACTTTCCTCCTCATCATCTTCCTCTTCTTTTGTCTCATTTGCTCCTGAACACATAGCGCATGAAGACACTATATATCAGGAAAGCTACTGATATATTATGTTCTTATGAATTATAAAACCATTAACAGAAACATACAATAAGAAAATTATCATTTCCAGATGTAATTTCAATTAGATTTACACTTATTCATTCATATTTTGGAGTCAAAATGAATCACTTTGCAGAATTTAGTAACATTCAGATTAATTTTTAAATATAATTCAACCAATCATTACATTTTTTATAAAAAAGAAATTGAGATGATTAAATAGTTTACTTCCCAAAATAGCTATTTCTCAGACTGATAAAGTGGTAAGATGTAACTCTTATTAGTCAACTACTAAAAAATTTATGTTTGAAAAGCATGATGGCTTTAAAGCACTGGAATCTCCAGCTAGCATTTGATGTGAGTCAGAGATTAGTTTCTTTCCCTTAAAAAAATTAAACTATTTTTGATGCAACCCAAAGGGTATTAACTCTCTTTGGTAAGACTAAGGTTTAATTTTCCTTCTTTATGTGTTCTAAATGTCCATGCAATGTAATTTCTCTGTGTCAGAATGCTATAGCTACAACCTGCTATAGTAAATGTCTCATTTCAACATGTAGTAACATACACTGGTACCAAATTCTATAATATAGCACATCCTTACTACAAAAGATTGGAAGTATTTCCACATAAATTCAGAAAAAAACACTCACCCCTGAAACACTAATGTGTAGATACTGTACTAATTAACAAATAAGGGACGCCAACAAAGTAATTAAAGAACAAAGGTTAAACAATCTTATGCTTATAGGTTACATTTTGAAAAGCCACAGAAAACAACAATTAGAGTTTAGGTAATGAACTATATCCTAAGCACAGCTGTTTACAAATGCTAGCATATATTTTGATGTTTTAGTTCCTATGCTTGAAACTTCCTTCTGTAAAAAGAAATTAAACATAACCTTAAAAACACTACTTACTCTATAACTGGATTATATTTCAGTATTGCCTCCAATAAGATATCAATAATAAATTAAAAAAACCCACCACATACCTGCAACCTGTGTGTCATCTACTGCTTTATATTCTGTGCTCTTTATTGCAAGTTCTACACCATATCCAGATAAATACATCTTTCTGGAACTTGGTTTCTGTTTGATGATATTATTTTAACAGAAAAAAAACACCTTAATAAACTGTATTGGGAGATTAACAATATATAATACTGTAACTTCAAAATATTATGGTAGGAATAACTTAAATGCATCTTTCAATTTATGATTCAAAGTACAAAATGCTACATCAAACAAATTAAAACTCATGTAACACATATTGACAGACCATTGAGAAGGTGTGTAGCAAATTGAGGACTTCTTTATCTCCTGCAGACCACAGAAACACCGTGTCAAAGTCATAGCCCCTTCACATAGTATTAGAAGGACTAAAATAGGCAGAGCCGGTAGTACCTTATATAATTATTGATGTCTTAGAACTCGTATTTTAAGAACTGTTATCAGTTTCTTTGTAATTTTGCCAAACTTTCTGCATGTTCGGAGGAAATTCTCTGTTTCTGCATCAGACTGATTATTTTAAAAGGTTTTGACAAGAATTAATCCTTTCTGCAAAGAGTATTAAGAAAACATTGAAGTATCACTGCTAAAAACAGGTCTCCACTTATTAAAAACATACAATCAGTATTTCTAATTTTGCAGTGGAAGTCTGACATTCAGTATTGTAATTACTCAGAGCACACATTTCTGAAAACATACCCTAATTTGCCAAAAAAACTATGAAAATCCCCTTTCCAAAATGCAATTTTCACATGCAGAGCAGGAACTTTTTGAAAGCCTTTCAGCTTTAGCTTGCAATTTCTATGAATCAATTTGTATTGAGAATCCTCCAAGCCCACAGCTGAAAACCTTGCAGGGCTGGGGGTTTTCTCTGTTGGTCCTCCAAGCAAATCTCAATGCAGAGAGCACTGCAATCTCTAAGCAGTCTCAGTGATACTGGCACAAAAAATGAAAGCAGAAAGACTGTACCTCTTCTGCTTGCAATGCTCCCTCTTCTGGCATTTAATATAAACAAGAAGGGAGAATCTCTCAGTGGGAACCAAAGAGTAAAAATGGGGGTTGTGAAGAAGGAGAAAAAGGGATGAGCAGTCTGACGAGAGAAAAAGTGCAGGAAAGAAGACAACACACATTTGGGGGAGGGCACCATGATGTATAAGATGGTCAGAGCAAGGAGACCACAGGTATTTAACTGAAATGCAAGTGCATAAACATGTAACTTTCAGTAAAACTATAGCCCACCCCACTTAAAATTTAAGGCTGGTTTCTTCAAATTCTGTTTCATTACTGTGAGCAAACAACTCAAAGTCATCCACAAACTACAGATCTCATCTTCCTGAAATGTCTGGTCTACATAAATCACAGCAACCTCTCACTCTATCAGATTATTCTTATATTAGCCACACTATTTAAGAGCTATACCTTGAATACAAATTACAAAAAACTTCCAATAACTGGGGACAATATAGTTCCATGTACTGGTTTTGTTTCAGGGAGAAGAGCAAGTTAAGAAAAGCATTAAGAATCACTATGTTTAAAATACTGACACTGTGGAATGCAAACATGAAAAAACTGGTTAGTGATGTTGACTGTGACAGTCCATGCTATTGTACTACAACAAACATATGAGATTATACTGATAATATAGAAAATCATCATTATTTTCCAACTTGATTTTCTATTCCACTTTCCTTTATTCTCATTCTTGTTCCTAATATGTTCAGTCTGCTCTACCAAGATTCACCAACATACAAAAACTAGACATATAACCAAAAAAGGGATATCTCAAGATCAATCAGTGATGCAAACAGTGCTTGCATGCAGGATTAGATAGTATCATACTTTCCCAGCTTCAAAGTCTGTATTAGGTGAATCACTTCACCTATAAAGTTTTAAAATTAGAATACATACTGCATATGATTTAGACAAATGCAAAAATAAATGCAAAAAAAGCGTTTTGTCAAAAAGCAAGCAAAATAATTACAGAATACTAAATCTTTACTGAATCAATGTTAATTTGAATTGCATACCTGAACATAATGACGGAGAACATAAATAATTTCCTCCTTTTGCGCCTTCTCAGATAAAATCTTGTGAAATTTCACGAAGTCTTTTGTACCCATTTCTGCATAAAGAACAACCACTGGGCCATCCTCTTTGAGAGTTGGAAATTTATGATCCCCCTTAAAAAGATATGGCCTGGGTCTGGTTTTAAAAACAAATAATTGCGATAAATGTGAAAACACTAGTAAGGGTTTATATGCTAAAAATATACAACCCATGTTAAAATCATCACAAAATAACCATGATTGCTCATAAATGAACTTAGAACACCAAATTTGCAAATTAAAATATACAATTGAAAAATCAGCATAAAGTATAAATAATTTTAATATATTTTATAAAATCACAACACAAAGAGCAAATGAAAAGCATAGTACTTTGAGATTTTGTGCAACAATCAGTTACAGCTTGAAGCTTTTAATTTAAATGATGCATTACATCTATTGGAGATGCACAGAGTAATCAGTGAGTAACAGAGTAGCAGAGGGATATTCAGTGACTTTTGAGAAAGCTGCTAAACACATGGAAACTAACTGGGGTTATGGTTCTTTATCAAGCTCCGTTAATTTAGCTAATTTAGTTAATTTTGCAAATTGACTGCCTACCCACCCTCATCATTGAAAGCCACAACTAGAAGAGTTACGCTTTCTATACCTGCAATTTCTTAGCTGACTGCAAACATTTTTTGAATAAAACCTGGCAAAGATGGAAAAGTGACAGAGGCTATGATTGAATAATATACTCAAGGTGCTAATTATTGAGTACACTTCTTTTTTAAAGTTGTCTTTGCACTGTCACAGCGCAGTAGACCAGTAAACTCCCTCCAAACCTCTCTAATCCAACACACACTACAGAAATGTGTGTAGCAGATGCTCACTGAAAAGTCATACCGGAAAGGTGTGAGCAGAATTCCACACGCCACAGTTTCTGTGATGCAAAGTTTAGGAATGTCTTTAATATAAAATCACTGAATTATTTACCCTGCAAAGGACCTTTGGTGGTCATCTGCTCCAAACCCTCACTCAAAGCAGGCCTAGTTCGTATCAGGTTACTCAGGGCTTTACCATCAACATCCCATGTAAGCTTGGTAGATATGCAATCAAAGACCACATCTGTAAGGCACAGACAAAAGGAGGGGCCTGGTTTGAGAATTAACTTGGGTGCACACAGCCATGTGTGACAAGTATCAGGCAAGCTTTCCCACTGTCATCACAAGACAAGACAGACAAAGTAGGCGCCATCAGGGAGTCTGGAACAACTCTTGAATGAATAAGCTCTGCTCAAGAATAGATCCAGATTTGCCTCAATGAAAGCACACAGAAAGCATGTGCCTTGCTCTACATCCTTCTCATATCCAGAGGGACAAGAATGGCTACAGTCATTTATAGACAGCTGAAAACCTAAACCAAGGGGCTTCTCTTTTCTTAACTGTTCACCTATATATTGCAGAACAACAACTCTAGTTCTCACAAGGTGGGTACCCAGTGCCGCCATGACTTTCTTGAACAATGACAGTCCCAAAGGACACATTTTATAATATAATGAACACACTTCACTATAAAATTAAGTGCTGCAGTAAAGTAACACTGCATAGAGCCACCATAATGACTTCAGAGAATTAGAACATTCAGCCCTTGTAAATCCAAGATAAACCTCCATTCTCTGTTTCTCTTCAACGCTGAATAGTAGTGAGAAGGAATTTATTCTCTTGCTCTTAGAGCTGAAAGCTAATTAATTTCCTGCTGTAAGAGATTCTCATGAGAAGACTGCCTGAAAGTGAAGGAACAACAGTTGGGCAGACAAAAAAACCCCCGAAGCACAACAACAAGGATGTGGCGTTCAGCACTTGTTAAGCAGTTACTAGTGTAATACAGGCAACTATATGCTTGCCTAGACAGTTGCCAAGATGGAATGCTAAAGAAATGTGATGGACAGAAGACATGTACTGACAACCCTTCAAAAGTACCGACTGTTTTGAGCAAAACATGACTTTCATCAATGCTTCTGCTCTTGGCAGCAACAGCCCCAGAAGTCTTAGCATTGTGTTTTGCACAATTGGCAAGATAAACAATCCCAGCCATGTAACTACTGAAGATCTTCCTTTGACACATCCATAATCCTTGAACAGCTTCAGCACCTACACACAAAATACTTCCAATTACAGCCATGCAGTCCGTTGCAACATGGCTGAAAGTGTAACAGATCAAATCATAGTAGCTGCTGCATAAAGGACTGGATGAAGCAAAACCTCAATCTTGACGCGCAGACTGTTTCAGCTCTCCTGAATCCAAAGTGCTTGAGACTTTCTGGATCTCAGGTTGAGCTGATCTGCACAAAATAATGCTGCAGACTTCTTTCTCTTCCAGTGAGGTCTGGAACTATCATCCCCCAATACAGAACATTTCTAGTGTCCCCATCCAATATGGGGAACTTTATGACATGACTGAAAGCCTAGCTTAATTGGCCTGGCTTGCGGAAGAGTCATGCCAAGACAGAAAACAGAAAAATAAAATGAAACACAAAGGGAAATAGTTTGAAATAAAAACGGAATCAATAAAACAAAACTATGTCTTCATAAAAGCCACAAGGAAAAAGAATGACTGGTTTAGAGGAACCAACAGTGAGATGGCAGACTGTCCCATGTATCATTTGTTCACCAGACAGAAAAGAAAGAACAGGAGCACAGCCCCTATCTACATCACCTAGGCTAAACATCTCCAGCACAAGGAAAAGCATCCATTACCCACAGTACAACTGGAAATAACAGTGGAAACAATTACCTGAAGGTGAATATGTTTTTTCTCAAAGTCTAGCTCCAGGAACTCTAAATATTTAGAGCGACACAACTGCTTTTGGGGTGGGAAAAAGGAGAGGAAATTTATCAAGATTTTGTCCCTGCAGCTCTGAAGGTTGTAGTGTGTATGTATGTATGTAGTAGCACATAAAACTATCCAAAACACAAGAACAACTCAATAGAAGTAACTTCAGTTTTGTTTTGAGTTCTTAAAGTAAATGATTTCTATCAAGTCTAACTCCTTCAGTTCTGAATACTTCAGGATTCTATCAATCTTCTAGAATCTTGTATATTTGGGGACATCATCTCCAGAAAGAAGAATGTCCTGAATCCAGTTAACTGCTTTAGAAGAATATATTAAGACTTTGTGGTATGTTACAATCCCATGATGCCTTAATATATGACCAGAAGAATTCAACATCATTTTAAAAGCCAAAATACGGTACAAATAATTTATGAAATACAGTAAGAGACATTTGCTAGACTGACTGTAATAGTTAAAAAAAGGACATTGCGAACTACACAGTGAAGTGTTTTTGCACAAGCCTTGGCTATTAAATTAGTAAAAGACAACAATTTAGTACACTGTAATTGTATCAATGGACTTAGAAAATACCACAAATCATATATTCAGAGCACAAAATTGTTTTCAGGAGCAGCCATCCCCAAAGAGAGAAATTTTTACGTTTTCAGTGTTGGGTTTTTTTTTTCCAATTTACATTTGATAGAATGCAAAATCCAAGAAATATGCACTACTAAATCATCTTTCAGCTCTACATATCTGCATGAACTGGTTGAAGATATGGACACTGATGTATATTATGGTGACCTTGACCATTACAGGAAAAAAAAAAAAATGTTAGATACAGGTCTTGAAAAAATACAAATTAATTATTTTTTATAGAGATTAAACATTTTGCTTTCGTTATTTTGTTATTTCTTATTTTGATAGGTTTTTATATTTTACTTCACAGCCCAAATTTATTCTGGACTGATGCCAGTTTCCACAGGACAAAGTCTGCAGAAAAACTTGATAGGTGCAAAGTCTAGCACAAGGTGAGGAAAGGTTACGCCAGCTGAGGTTAAGACTCTTCTTCCACTCCTGTGCCAAGCCCTCACAATCCAGAAAACCTCAAATGCAGTGGCACTGACTACATAGAAAGGTCTGTCAGCAGCAGTACTGTCTCAGATGCATTAAATGGTAGGTTTGTATAGAAAGTACACTGTAACTTAAACTTGACTATCCCATACCAAAAAAATAAAGGGAAGAAATACAAAATTATCCATGTGGTTAGAGGAGCAAAGCTCTATGGTTTTGTTTTAAAAGCCTACTTTGATTCACAATTGAGTGTTTAAAATATTTCAAAACCAAAAGTAACTCTTAAAATAACATACCCTGTCAATGGGTATGTCTTTAAATATCCAGTAAACATGAATTGATGGGCTTGGCACTATCAAGTTAAGGAGAACAAAAAAATTCAAAATACTGCAAGTATATATGCAATAATGTATTTTCCTCTTTAGTAATCTACTTTTCCTCTTAAAAAAGATCATTACATTTACCTCTTAGTAGCCTTCTTCAGCAGCTTTTTTATTTCATTAGTCTTACAGGTGTGCTTCTCATGGATAACCACAAATGCACTGCAGCCTTCTGGTGGAGGTTCATCAGCTGCAATCTAATATTTCAACAATTATACTTAACCAGAATGCTTTGATTGCACTTCAACTTAAACTCACATCCCTTTGATTAAAATAACTCAACAGCTGCCATTGAGTTGTGTTTCTAATTAAGCCCATTCAAAACTGGGTACATGTGAAAAAAAGTAATGGAAAATACTAGAAGATTAAGACCATATAGTCTTATGAAATACAGTATATCAAATGCAATCATAACCCAGAAAATGCAAGTCCAGTTATGCTCTGTAAAGACAGGGCTGAGAAACCACCTCTACAAGCTGAAATCACAGCCTGTATTCTGAGATATTTTTAATTTTAGTTGCTATCAGCAATCATATTAATGTACAAAGATTTGACTGCTAACCAATAAATTGCAAACAATTAACGTCAATTTTTGGTTCTCTCCCCTTCCCACCCCCTTGCTCTTTTTTTTGAACTCTATATTCAGCTATTCTCATAATCATATGACTGCATATCAATGGCTCAGTATTCACAAACTGAAAGATAAAAATGAAAAGATGAAGAGTCTGAGATGACAATATTCCTCCAGAGAACACTTACAAAAAACCCCTAACTTTATTACAGGTTATTACCTTTCAGAAACATGGATTTGTCACTTTATCTTAAAGGTGGCATTGCTAAGAAAAGTAGCAGTTTTAGGCTAGAAGCACAGGGAATTTACGTCTTCCCACTTTTTCATTAACAAAGCAGATATTTGACTATTTTATCTTTCACCTTTTCAAATTCTAAAATAAGGAGAGAGATGAGAAGTCCGCTAAATAATAAATACAAATGATTTCACGCTACAGCAAATTTCCTACTTTGGGAATGTCTGCATTTAAAGCAATGCAAAAAACTCCCACAACCTGAGTTCCACAAATGAACAGTTCCAAAAATTCTACCCTGAAAATAATGCTATCCATATAATTAAACATGAATATTTGTTCCTACTTATATAACCAGCTTATAAAGCATCACCTTTACAAATGGATCATGTTTGAGTCCGAATAATGTCAGCATGTATTTTACTGAACTCTAATAATGAACATTCTTTAGTCTGCAGCCAAGATACCACATCAAATCATATACCAAATATATCAGATAATATAGTCACCTGCTGAAACATCTGAACAGTTGGAGAATATGCTCGTATAGAAAGCGCAAACTTCAACAGATTGATTTGCAAATTGGATAAAAACTGTCCTGCTTTCTTCAAGATTAAATTGTAATAGGAATGCTCTGAATCTGTTGGGGGAAAAAAAAAAAAAAAAAAAAAAGGACAAACTTTTAGTATTTAGCCGTAAATGATGTGGCATACCTACCTGTGCTACATAATAAGGAAGTATTATATTAGTGCTGCTTGGCAGTTCAAAAGTCTTGAATGTTGTCCACTGCTAATTGTTTCCTTTACTATGAATTCTAAAGGCCTAATGCAAAAGTGAGCACATTAGCACTAGTTAACACCCAAATCATTTTCAGCAATATAAAAATCTACTCAAGACAATAATGTCTCTCTGCAGACCCATATGGAAAGTCTTGAATAGAGCTTGTTCATTTATTTCTATTTGTCAAGCTTATGTAAGCCTTTTAGTGCTATTTTGAAGGTTACTTACTTTCAACCAGCATTATTTTACAAATTATTTCCTCACATTTAGTCTTAGAACACTCTTAACCATGCAACTTACATAAATAAAAATCTTTTAAAGGTGACATTCTTTGAGCTACTCTCACACATCCTATTTCTTCTTAAAAATACATGATAAACAAGAGTATGAGAATGGATGCAACGTGTGAAGTGGCTTCCACTCTCCCTTCACATCTCTCCTCAAGGCCAAAATTAGGACTCCAAGTAAGAAGAAAGGTGGATGGTGTCTAGGAATGATAGAAGTGACAATAAAAAACATTGCTTGGAAAGAATTAACTTTCATTTCTTTTTCTAGAGGCATATTCAAC
>JAVJGJ010000014.1:55022776-55039262 GCA_035590215.1 Microhierax caerulescens
GAGGAGGACGAGAAGGAAGGCAGGCAGCGCCGGCCAGCCCGCCATGAGGAAGAGAGGGCGGTCACGGGTGCTAATAGCTGCTGCCGCCACCCCGCACGGCTCCTGCGGCCCACTCCGCCTCGGCGTGCGCACTCCCGCCCCACCCACACAGCCTCGCCCTTACCCCTACTGGCTGTGCTGCGCCTTCGCTATGGTACTATTGGCCAGGCCAGGAACGAATCACGAGCTGACGCCAAATAAATAGCGGGGCTAACCAGCCTCTCGGCGTGATACGTGGCGCTGTGGGAGGAGCGCGGGTGGGTAATGCCCAGTGGCTCGAGCCACTGCGCAGGCGTGGGAGCGGCCGTACCTCAGCCGGCTGGGGTCGTGCTCGGGCTCTTCCCGCCCCTGGGCGGCCCGTCTCCTGACGTGGTGGTGTTTCCGCTGGTTTCTGTAAATTTTCGGGTTGTTTTACGAGCGTGGGTTTTATGTTGGGTATCTTTAGGTTTTAGGTGCGGGGCTGTACCGTTCTCCGAGCGGTGTGAGGCGCGGTGGCCGCTGGCGGCTGAGGAGGGGCGAGGCGGTGGTGTCCCGTCCCGCCGCCGGGACCGCAGCTGCCTGCGCGGACGCTCCCCACGCTTCCCAGTGCCTCTCTGCCTGTGCTTGGCCCTAAATGGCTGTTCTCCCTCGGCCTTCACCAGACTAAAAATGGTAACTGAGGTCTTACCTAAGTGTCAGCAGCCTCATACAGAATATATGTACGTATTCCTATGTAGCGGTTGCTGGAAAGTGGATGTAGTTTATTGCCCCGCCCCCCTCCCAAGTGAAAGTTTTCCAAACCAATTTCTATTTTGAGTTCTGTTTGCCTTCCCACCTACATAATTTTTTCCTCAATAAACATGAGCTTCACTACAACCGTGCCTCTACCTAACTTACCCCAACAATTTTCTGGCTGTGGTCTAACTTCTTTTATATCTGTTTTGGAAATCTCAGTAGTAATTCTGTTTCCTTAACAAAGCTGCTACACTTCCCTTGGTTCTTCCCCAGCTGTATAGCAAAACCACAAGAGGCTGATGTGGGTGCTTCTGGAGCAATACTGTGTGATGTGAATACAGAGTAGCTCCAAGTAGTTGTTCATGAGTAAGAATCCTCCAGCTGTGTTAAAAATAGGAGGCATTGCCTTTTCCAGAACATGACTCATGGAACTTGAAGCTGAAATCTGGAACATCTTGCTGCTGCATACACCTTGATTTATTTTGCTCACAATTATCTTGTGACTGTTTAAAGGTGCTGTGTGGGTGGCAGCAGACCAGTAGGGCACTAGTCTAGGGAACAGGCTATGGATTGTGTAGTTCGGTTTGTTAGTGCTCAGGACTGGTCAGTATAACAGCATATGTACAAACAAAAGGAGTCTATTTGCCAGGTGTTCTCAAACAGAATCTCTGCCGAAACAAAATGACTGTACTTAACATGCTGCTGGGTCTTTATCATCTGAACGTATGACAAAGATGTTCCTGAGGGTCACTTATATGTAAATTCAGTCTGAGGCCTTTGTGTTTGACCTTTTTTGGACATATTCTTACAAATTTGTGTGGTTATGTCAGATGATTCTCAGGTACCACTGTTACACATCAGTGGTGCCAACTTTAATGTAAATCTGTTGATTTAAGTTAACCTTACCAAGATTAATAGTGCAAACTTGGTATACCTTTGTAGAAATTAAAACTATATGAGTAATTCTTTATGTTCATGTGTAAGGCCATTAGAAATAGCAAAATTCAGCGTCTTTTATATGAAGAAAGGCTGTGATATACTATCGAAGCAGCTTTTTTCTTTCATATTGACAGTTCAGAAGCTGTTGCTGCTAACAGGGATGGCATGGCTGAAGTACTGTACAGATGAGTAAGTCTGGGCTCCTTGTATTTCTGTGCTAATAACACACATATGCGGTCAAACTCTTGCATCCATAGAAAGTAAAAACACATGCAGTGAACTGATAAAAGACAATTCCATCACTCCATAGCAAAAGCTTCATCCACTTCAAAATGCACTTGATGACTTAGAACTCACACTACACTTGTTCTGCACAGAAAAGGCTACAGCTGTTTTATGTTGACCATCTACCAACACAAACTCAACCCTAATAATCCTGTGTGGTTAAAGGAGTTACCAACAAGTTGGTTTTTGCTGTTTCTTCAGCCAAAACTGAAATTTACTAAGTTCTTTCCCCATATATATATATATATATATATATATATATATATATACACATTTACCACCCATTTTTCATCACTCCCTATGATACTGTGTATTTGTGATGATGGATGCATCTACCTTGCCCTAATCTATCATTTTCTTTTCTATAAAGTTGCTGTGTTACAGTTTATGTTATATTGATATTGAAGAGGCTGCTATTGTTTAAAGGCAAACTCTTAATAGCTTGTACTTGTTTCATCTTGAACTGTGACAATTTATGATTTGCCATACAAAAAGATAAATAAAATTTGTTGGCACTGGCTATGGAAATACAACTGGCTTTGAATTCAGTGGCAAGATAAAGTGGCAGCTCTGAATCAAAGATCAGATAATTAGTCTGTGGTGAACTACAGAAAATAGTTGGTCCATTTTTTCTGTTGAGGGATGGTCCTTTCTGCTTGAATTCAGAGATCTCCATTAGACAGAAAATCTCCATGCTGAAACATTTCTCTCCCTCCCATTTAATTTAATTTGTATTATGTGCATAAAGTTCAGGATCATAAATAGACTAAATGAAGTTGGAAGGGACTTCAGGAAGCCTGTAGTCCAATCTCCTGCTCAGAGCAGGATCAGCTCTGAGGTCCTGTCAAGTCTTGAAAAAATCCAAAGCTGGCACCTATACAACCTCTCTGGGCAATCTGATCCATTGCTTAAGATGCAGTTCTGATCGCTCCTCAGAAAGAAATACAGTGTTGCAGCAGAACATTATCTTCCTCATAAAATCTTTTGCATATTTATCCATCTTCCTTTGCTTTGGTACTTTACCTACATTCTAGCCACAAAAAGCCAATACACACTTTCAAAATATCTATCTCTTTATATTTGGACAAAAGCAAATTTTAATTTTTAAGAAGTGTGCAAACGTAGAAGATGGAGAACAGACTTAATCTTAATTTCTACAGCAGAATTTTATGTAGTTAAGTATACCAAATAACACTTGGCCATTCTTGTATGTACATTCCACACATACGTGAGAAACACCCTTCGTTCTCTGAAGCCATTTTTCAGCAGAACAGAAGAACAATTGCAGCAAAATTTTGAAATTATTCATACCACAGCTGTGCAAATAAGAATTGATTATCATAGCTGTTTCAGTGTGAATAGAGGAAGTGATTAATGAATGCTTCTCAGTAAGATGCATAACTTTTATGGTATAAGTCACAGTGAGTTATGTCTATTTAATAGGAACAGTAGCATAAGTGGAAGTAAGTTGAGCTTCATCAGTGTATTCAGTTAGCTGAAAATAAAACTTTAGTTTTTAACAGGTTGAAAACAATTTTTGAGCTGAAAGGCTCCCTTTCTCCCTCACTCAGAGATAATGTAAATGTCAAACACAAGTCAAAAGATATACCTGATATCTGTTTATTAATTGAAAACCTCCTGAGCAGTAACTGCTGGCATCCTTTTATCTTGCTGTGAGATTGGAGGACGATCTCCTCAGAACCTGTCAATGTCACTCCTATGTCAGGCATTTGAGGTGTTTCCCTGAAGAGATTAAGGATGTGGTACTGCATCGCTTCTCATCCATTCCATTGAAAATAAATAACCCAAGCTGGGTTATTTGATTAGCATATCTCAATATAGTGTTATTATGTAATAATGCAAAATATATTTGATAGTCTGTTAGCTCTTTATTTTGATTTACAAGGACAAGCAAGTGAAATAAAAATTGTTGCAGGAGCAACATTAGCCTGGTTTCAACAGCTCACAGAAGCTGCTCGGTGCAACTTTCTGGCAATCAGAATTCATGCTGCTTTGCCATGCCTACACATGCAGCTTCAGTAAATGGCTGTCTTTCAGTATTCATCTCTTTCCAACTTTTATTAAAAAAAAAAGAAAAGAAAACAACCTGAAGCAACATTTTGTTCTGTAAAATAAACATAAAAGTTACAGCTTCTTATTTAAAATGACCCACTTCAGAAATGTAAAAGACAGAAATGTATACTTCCCACGCAATAAACTTCCTATGAATCTCTGCGCATATACATACATACTGCATAGGTGAAGAACAGCAAAATGTAATGGGGAAGGCAGCTCCATCTGGATACACCAGCTCAAGTTCATAAGGAATGCCTCAGTTCTGCTGTGCTAACAAGGCAGTGTGGTTGTGTGAATTTCTTGGCTGTACTGTCTCCAACCATGCCAAACCTGAGCAACTGATGGTAACAATGGAAAAAAAAATAGGGCTTCTCTTTAACATAGTAGTTTTTTCTGAGTCAGACATAGTAGGTCTGACTATGCTAAATCTTAGCTTTTTGGATCAAGCTCATCATGTAACATGAGTTGGCACTTCTGACACCGACTAACAACCCTGGTTGTTATCGGATGTGCTCTCATAATTATTCTTTTATCTACAGAACTCTGTAATGTTCTCAGGTGTTGAAAGAAAGAACATTTTTCCTTCTTTCCCTAACTGTAACTTGTGAATCTGTTTACATACTCAGTGAAGGAACACAGGTGACACAAAATTAGCATAAAATGTACAGTAAGGCTATTAAATCACTATAGTTAATGATTCAAATAATAGCCATAACTTGTATTTTTACTTGTAAATAACTTGTATTTTAGACATGGTTTGTCACATGCAAATGTTTTAGAGATTATAACTTCAATAGATGGAGTATTTATAAATAAAAAGTACTAAACTGAGTATTTTTACATTAATTCATAAGCTCGTTTGTTCAATGAAGTACCTCAGGGCAATTCTGGACATATAGTGCAACAGCAACATCAAAGAAGACTTTGGTCTAAAGATGCAGGTGCCTTCACTGAGAAAATAAATACAATATTTCCCAGAACAGAGGAGTAGGATTTGACTTGTAGGCCTACCATGTAAAAATCAAAAGGTGTTATTGCTACCTGCAAGGTGGAAAATGTAAAGGTAAAATACCTGCACAGCAAAGTATATTGATGATTTTTCCTTTTTGAGTCAGATCAGTGAGCTGAGTTCTGAATCCTTTCCAGGATGCCTAAGAAAAATTGGAAAATGAGCCAATAAGTCCTGAACGTGTGCAACCAAGTCACTTTTCACAGAAGTGAGAACTGCAGGACCATGACATACTGTCTACTTAGAGCCAAGTGCAGTTTTTCTGTGAAGAAACTCTTCCATCCTTTTAAAAATGGTTCAGAATTGTAACTGTATTTTCACCTGTGCAGCTTTACCTGTAGACCACACCATCCAGCGTCCTCCAGTGAAGGTGTATGCTGGGAGGCAGGGCTGGTCGACACAGCAGCTCCTGGCTCAGGCTGAGTTACAGACTCAGCAGGACTGAGGAACCACTTCTGTGTGAGGAGGTACATGCTCCTGAAGAAGTAACTTCTCCTGCAGTAACTCCCTGTTCCCGGCTGTGCGTGGAGCAGTTTTCGGGTGACAGCAGAAGCTAGGCACCAGGAGCAGCTGGCTCACGGGCTGTGCATGGCTGAGCAGCCAGCAGGAGAAATTGTGTGTTTATCCCTCACTTCCCACTGAATGTCTTGCTAGTGCACCTCTAATGCAGGAAATAAAAATATAATGCACTTCTTAAAAGGATGCTCCCCTCTGCATTGTGTCGTTCTAATTTCAGAGAGTGGGGACACTTAGGATTATAGGATTACACCCTGTGTTTTATGGGGCTGTGACTCTTGACCAGAGAAGGCGCTGAGCAACCTGAGTAACGTTGAAGCTGGTCCTGCTTTATGCACAAGGAGAACAAGACGGCCCTCAGCACACTTTTCCAACCTGAACTATGTTGTGTGATTTGGTATACTACTTACACAGAACTTGCTTAGCATAAGTAGCAAAATTTGAAGAAGCCTGAGGCCACAAACTGTGAACTTTCTCCTAGATATGTTGAACTTTTGCCTAGTTAAGCAAAAGAAGGACCCAGAGCAGGTTCAAGCTGGAAGATAAGGAAGCTACCATCTCAGCAGAAGTTGCAGCCTCAGAAATAAGAGAAGAAATGGCCCATCTAGAGACAGTGAAGGGACTCAATGAAGATCAGGAAGACCCCAGACCTTAATATTACTATTGGTCCAAGCTGTCGCATGAGGGGTAGGGAACTTAGATGTGAGGGTATAATTTCTTTCTTTGGGATCCCACTTTGGAGGCACCCAGCTCAAGCTATAGTGCTGTTAATAAAAATAATCTCTCCTTGGCTTACCAATTCAGTGGAAACCTAGAGCTGAACTGTGTTACGGTGGCTGGCATGCGCAATTTCCATAACAACTATTCTGTGACTCTTAAGTGTAATTTATTTTAATTAAAGCTTTTTGTGGCTCAAGTAAAACAGAAAAAGCCATGCTGCTTTATTGTGTGAAATACAATGGATTTGTTTCCAGTGGAACAAACTCCAGTGCTGCTTTTCAGATTTTGCTATGTCCCTTCTCATAGGTCTGTCATTTTGGCGATGTTAGTAGCGAAATAGTAGATAGGTTTCTTTCTTGTCAGGGCTCATTGCACTCAATTCCCAAATGTGGAAAAGAATACTTATGGAAAAGTCATCTAAAGCTATTTCTTCCAATAATTTATGCTGAATATCTTTAGAGGGAACATAGAAGTATTTCTTTTGAATGATGCAAATTAATATTTTATGTTCTTTTCAGTTAATCTGAGTATATAAAATTTTCTATTTTTATGATTTATACACAAAGCTAATTACAATCCATTGTGAAGACAGCTTTAAAAATCAATGTAAAAAATAACAGTTACACATAAATGAAAGAGAGGCAAAAAGTGCAACCAGAAGCTATTACACATATAATGAAAATGGATTTATTGCTTGAGTCTTTTATTACCTTCTATTATTAAACCATTAAGAAAGTCCCTTAAGTTTAATCCAGACTGCAAAAGACACATTCATATGCACATATACATGATGTTCCAGGCAAATACATACTAAAGGAACATTGTGAGAATTAAAGCTCCCAGAAGAAAATGAAAAATTATGATTCCCACGTCTCTGAAGTCAGCATGGTGTATCTGTCAATAAATTATAAAATGTGTGATTTAAAATGTTCATAAACTATGGAAAAGTCAGGAATTGCAGGTTTTTTTGCAGTGGAACATCCACATATAAATTCAGTCCTAGGTTTGTAGTAGCCTAGCCCATTTCTCTGGTTCCAAAGGCACTAGCTACTCAAAAATCCAAGGAAATATAGTCCCAGAGAAATACCGGGTCACTGAACACTTAAGTAACTGCAAAGTTGTGGTTTATATCTGTATATGAAGAGACTCAAATATGCATATTTCTGCAGCTTTGCACCTGTGTATTGAAGTGATTGCACATAATTAGGAATGTGATTATCAAATATGTTTTCACATATCGCATATAATTAGACTTACAGAAACACACTACATTTAGAATATTTTAATGTAGATAAACTTTGAGGGCAAAAATGAAGTGTTGTTAACAAAATGCAAATTGTTTAACCCCTAATGCACTAGCTAATGATATCTCCTGTATCCTTCTGCTGGTGGAGGGGTTCTCAGCCGTGCAAGCTTACCACAGTGGTGAGGATAGTTGCTGGTGGGATGTCTGTGCAGCCTTTGTCACCCCTCCCTAGTGCTGCTGAAGCAGTGATGTGCAGTTCCAGGCAATGGGACACTGAAGACACAGGAAGAAAAAGAAAGCAACAGGATTAACCCTAGATGCATGCTATCTTGATGCGTGCTCAGTCACTAAAATAAAATGGTCAGGAATCTAGACAGATATTTGGCTAACTTCTAAGATTATATGCAGGCATATATGGTAATCACCTATAACTCATATCTCAGACTAAGGGGAAGTTATGTTTATCTATTAGTTTGTAATAAAGCTAGGTTTCTGACTGGAAACCTTGGCTTTATTTTGGTTTTCCATTATTCTTTGGTCATGACTTCCTAGATTAAATGACGTTAAATCAGAAATATGCTGCTGGTACTGGTTATTCACATTCGTTAAACTGCTGTTCACACTATAATTTTGATAATCCTGACAGCTATCATAAACAATTTACTATGTTAGGCTGATATACTTAGGCCTTCTGTAAGCATTAAGGTTAAATGATAGGTCTACTCTATGATACTGAAGAATAAGAAGTGAGATCCTGCCTGCTGGAGGCCCCAGCAAACTTTTCCAAAAGAGTCTTTGTAAGAGTATTCCTTCCAAAAGAAAGTGTAAGTTCCCATTTTCTCCACATTACTGCTATAAACTTGAGATTCTCAAACACTTTATTAAAGGTATGCAATTATAAAATCTCTGGACAACTTGTATCCTACTATTTCTTAGCAGCTGGGAGAGGGATGATAATTATATTAAACCCACCTATATTTAAATAAAATAGCTTTAGAACTTATAAATTATTATAATCATAAACATCAATTAACATATTTTAATGGCTGCTAATTCCCAGTTATGCTTGCACGTAGCCACAGATGAATGTGCAGGACTGGTGATTGTTTTACAGATCAGAGTCTGATATTTCACTCACCATCAGTGATCTGCAAGCCACAGTGTGACTACACTGCTATGGGCCACCTTTGTCTTCTCTTTGCAGTGCAGTTCTAGTGCAATTCTTACTCTGTTTGAGCTTTCCTTTTGTCACAAAATGGTATAGAGTGTTGGTAGTTTGTAGGTACATGCTTCTCCTCACTAAACTGCTTCAACTTCAGGTGCCTTTAGACCCCTCGGCCAAACAAGCTGCTTTAACCAACCTGTATTATTTTGATCTCCTTTTCTGCCAGCTGGAGAATTATTTCCTCATTTATTTGCTGATTTTTAATGCGACAAATACTCAAGCAATCTTCACCTCATCTCTCCCTCTAATTTACAGTTTATTCATCTCAAACCTGTCACAGTGTTGAACAATTTTTCTTTCCTCTCATATTTTTTACCTAGTCATTGGTCTGTTGCAGACAGGCTGCAAGGACAACAGATTCTTTGCTAAGAGTTAGGGGAACTTTTTCCATCTTGACATTTGTTGCGACAATTTGCCATTATAGGTTACAATCCCCAGTTTGCATGGTAATAATAGTTTGTAGCATACTTTAATCTAAGATCGTAAGATAAATTAGTGCTGGAGGCAGATGTCAAACCAAGACTTCAAGCTGAGTATGAGGATCATCTAACCTGCCTCCTACAGTACTAGGGACTTTTCTGCACTGTGACTTTTGCAGCTTGGCCAGATTTGAGGCAATAGGAGTAATTCCACTGCAGCCCCACCTGTGAAATAACTTAGATCTCCTCATAATTGAACCAGAACACCTCTCAGCATTTTCCAGAAGTGCAACTGAACTTTTAACTGGGAAATATTTACAGGACCAGTGTTTCACTGATCTTGGTAGGATAATTTAGAGAATAAATATTATCATTCATACATTTTATGAGTACACACACAAAAATTAAATCTTTGTGTGGCTATACTTCAGGGAAGAATCACTGTTTACATGCCTTATAGGATGATAGGTAAATAAGAAAGAGTTAAGAAAAATCCCCAAACAAGAGTTAAGAGTCCTTCTCAGAAAGGGCTGAATTGTTCTAAAAACTCCTGTAGCAGCACAGAAAAAAAGTGCGGTTCTTGAATTCAGACTTCAAAGTATCCAGGTCAGCTTGCTGAAACAAATCCAAGAAAGGTCTAGTAAGAAATAGTGGCAACCCAGAAAGCGATAACAGTTCTGAACTTGCTGTGATTTTCAGTAGAGGAATTGGAGGTCAGTTATGAAAGAAAGGTTCAGACTTGCAGACAGCTGTGAAAGCCAGATAGGGGTGCTAGAAGTTGAGCCTGATCTACCATTTGCAATGCTTTTCTCCATTTTCCATCTGCATCCCACAGAGATCAGGTGAAAGAGATGAAAGAGTGTGAGATCGAATACTACAAAAATATTTTTTTCTATCTTTGAGAGGGAAACTTTTGGGGAGATTTGTTGTCGTTGCTATTGGGGCTTTTTGGTTTTGCTTTTTAAACATTTTTTCTTTTACATCACATCCCAAAGACTGAAAAGATGAACACACAAAAAAAAAAGGGGGGGGGGGGAGGCCTATTCGATCATTGATAATATTAATTCAGATTTATTTCTCAGAAGACACTAAGGTTCTAGACTCCATACAAAGTTATGATGGGGATTTGTATCAAGTGAAGACTGCGCCTATATAGAGCGCATATAAGAGTCAGTCCTGAAGGAAAAGACAATGTATGGCCTGAACAACTTTGAAAACCGTAGTAATTTGAGTTCTAGGCACAAGAAGAGGTGCTCAAGATAAACTGACAGTGCGATAAATTATGTTTTATGGGGACTTGCAGATTAAGACCACCTGAAAGGAAGATTTTTGTGTGATTCGAGGAGGAAGAAAAACAATTGCTGTGACGCATATCACCAGGTGGCACTGTTAGACAGCCTTGCAGTTCCTATACTTACACGGTAAGTTTGGGGGTATTGGAAGGAATACTGGTAGGGGTATTAGTTTTTGCTAGGCAGAAGGAAGCATCTACCAGTTTCAGAAGAGACAGATCTCCCTCTGCATTGATCTCCCTGATCCGAGTCAATTCTTGAAAGGAAGTTGCAGTCTGGGAACTTGGGCATTGACTTGGATACCTCAATCTTTAAATACGGGAGTTCATTGTTCTTTAAATAAGGGAGTTTATTGCGTGCTGTTAGACTGTTCTTTACTGGGAAAAACAAAAGAGCATATGCAAATGCAGTAGCGATATCCTTCACATCATTGACAGTGGCTTGAGTCTGTAGCATTTGTACTTGTACCTGAATCTGGAAAAATAAACGTGGACGTGGTACAGATGACATGCCTTTGATCTGTAGTAAGTCCACAAAAACTGCTCTGCAGTCTAGAGTTTGCATCATAAATATTGCAGGATTCAGAAGGCTGTAGGCAGAAAGGAATGTGTGTAATAATTACGTCTAAGTTCCTCTGTGCACAGAACTGAAATGGGAGAGCAATTTGCTGTGTCTGTCCTGCTAAATGCTTTCCTCAGGCTGTCTTCATGTTACAGGTTCTGGTTGTAGAAAGCATACATGAACAGCCCTATGTTTAGGGGTTTTGAGGATTACAAAAAAACCCACCCTGCATTTCAAACTCTTTGCTTTCTTCCTTTGGTGCAGGACCAGCATTTGCTGCTACTCATTTGATACCGCATCTTTCAGTAACTGGAATATTTGTGACTTCACTTAAAGTATCTTCCCACTCGCCAACTCTACCTGGCCATGCCGTGAAGCTGCACACATCTTTTGAACAGCAACAGCAGCCAGAGATGCTCTGGCTAATTTGCAGGCACTGGTCATGCCTTACATCATCCTTGCTATAGTTCTGATTATAGCTGGATACCAGCAATGCTTGCTGTCGCTTGCCCCTCGTGCCATCCCATTCTCTAGGCAGTAGACTCCAGTAAGCCCCGTACATGGCCCTACATGCTAGAGATTTTCTCTGCTAGCTAACATACAATAGCTTCAACCTGAGTTTTGTAATTTAACTTGGCTATACCACAGTACAAAAGGCAAGAGACAACATGGATTTTTCTTCCTTCAATTCAAAACTGCTCAGTGGTGTTGTCTACATTAGTACATCAAATATGTTCAGGAACTTTCTTGGATACCGAGGCCAAATAGCATGACATCCGACCTGTACTGAAGCTGTAATCTTAGTCACTGAGTGCTGGTTGGAAATGGTTTCTAGAATGGTTTGACTAGTCAAACCTAGTTTGACTCCCAAACTATGTCCAGGAGTTGTTCAGGAGAATGCTAGCTGGCACATGCCCAAACATGATTAGAGCATTTTCTCATTATTTACTCCACTAGATGTTCACATTGCAAAGCCCAGGAAAGATCCATGGTGCAAGAGCAAAAGGTGACCATGTTTACATGGTAGAAAGGATACCTATAAATATCTAGGATACCTATAAAAATCTAGTTTTGGCATTTATCAAATAAATCTAGCTTGAAGCTTTCAGGAATGTTCGCTTTTTTTTGGGGAAACTCTCTTTCCAACAAGTGTAACTAAAAAAAAAAATAAATAAAATACTGTGAGATTTTTATGAGCATTTATATGTTTTTAAACAGAAGAAAAATGACTAGAATGCTGTACCTGATTTAAGATGTTCCAGTTGTCCTAGGTCAGTGTCTTATGCAGGTGGAATTACGCATATTCAAAGTAGAATATAGCTGATCCTTTCTCTCATAAGGAAAACATGCAGCAATATGTAAGAAGTTGCAGAAGCCACTCTATATGGACTGGCACATATGAGACCTGACTGAAAACATTGTTTCTATATAGTCTATGTTCTGACTAACGGAAATAAAAGTGGGTGATAGGTATAATAAAGTTATTAAGTCCAAAAAAAAGAACAGCAAGCAGGAAAAGTAAAAATTAACAAGCCTTATGATGAATTGCAACTTTACAAGAAGATGGACTGGGGACAGTATAATGCAGAAGTTGTTTTAAAAGGAAGAATACATCACTCAGTGTGCTATTGAAATAGAAGGTTCAGTAAGTGTGCATACTAAAATTTAATCTGGCAAAAAATAAAGGAGGTTTATACTATGAACCTTGGAACAAATTAACCCCAGAGATGACTGACGTTAGCATGAGTTTATTAATTTAATAATTGGTATCCTTGTGGCAAAGGAGACACCTGGGTCGTGCTGCACAATGAAAAATTGGTTTATTGGAAATCTCAACTGGCTAGAAGTGTTGAAACAGCTCAGGTCAAGCGGTGATAAATAATTTAAAGAAACCAGTGTGAGGTAGCTGTCACTTTAATTTTACATGAACAGATCTATTAGATATTAACCTTGTCAGACAGGTAATTGGTAAATGAAATTATACTTTTGTATTTTTGTTTCATAATATTGTTTGCTTACTCATGCATTTTGTACAAACCTTGATGTTGGCACTGACACTGTTTCACATGCCCATTGCTTCAGACTAGCAAATATTGTATTGACCTTTAAAATAAATGGTCATTATGTCAATTTTTATTTTTGGCAACTTGGAAAAGTGTGTTGATTGTTACCTCAGAACTGGCAAGAAGAAGGGACATACTGTGCTGGAATTTTAAAATAATTTTGTGTGCACATTTTCACATGTCAGCACATCCGTGGTGGAAATGACAGTAGAGCTGGCATGTAAATTTTAACAGGTAAAGGTATTCTGCCTGAAATTGTTACAAGGAATAGGTTATTTTGGAATTACTTTATGTGAATGCTTGGTGAACTCTAAGATATATGCTAACAGTTGCACAGGATCTTGGAGAATTATTATGTTGGAAATAAGAAAATCCTCAATCTTACTTGTAATTGTTTTATTTTTAAATCCACCGAAACTACATTCCTTTTGTAACAGTACCTCAAAACGAGCTTGTAACTGACTTTGGATTTTCCTTGTAGTTAAACTCTCAATGGAGATTGTACAGGTTAGTTATGTCTGAAAGGGAAAATGTTGGGATTGAACAGTGTTTGCAGTGTTTAGGGCTTCATTTTGTGCCCAGTCATGTTCCCGTAAAATTGATGCAAACATGACTGTGCTCAAAATGACCAGTAGCATTACTTCATTGATGCTAATGAGTTACAGCCATAGACTTCTAAAGAAACAAACTGATTTTATTAAAGCTTAATCCCACAAGGCCTTGCAAGTAACATGGAACTCTACAAAGAGAATATAAAATGCTACAAAATGAAAATGCTGTGTTCTCTGTGTAGGGATACTTAGCCTCTGCTGAATATCATGAGACCCAGGTTTACTCTGGAGACCCCAACCACTGTTTAAGTCATAAGTTTAACCACATGTCATTAAGAATATTAAAATTCATAAGTAAAAACCTGTCTTTGAAAGCTGCATAAATGCATTAATTCATATGGACCTCTGAATACTTTTTGCTAGTTTCAGCAAAATGAGAGCTTCTTAAAAGTCAAGTTTTTAATCTAAACCTCATTATAAATATTTTTATTTCTCTTGTACTTCCTTTCCGTCCAGTAAAAAATATTTTTGCCAGTCTTCACAAATGAGTAACTGTCTTGAGTAAGTTTAAATAAATAAGAACTTCTGATTTAACTGAAATTCACAATTTCTCTGTTTAGCAAATTGAACTTTGATCTCATTTTCATGGTGATGAAGGTACAATGTCAACAATGTGGTATTTAATGAGAAAATTGTGAATTATGATAACATTTCTGTATCTTACTAAAAACATTATGAGAGATACTTCAGTCTAAATCCTTTAGCAGTGCTTTTATTCCAAATATGAATTTACCCACACAAGCCTTACTAGTGCTATTCTGTTACCAAAACAAGGCTATATTTAATGTTCCTTGTTTTTCTTTTTTGAATAGGCTGAGGTGAGAACAAAATGCTTCTATGTTACCTGTATAAATATTTACATTTTTCTGGGATAGGCTTCCTGTCACCTAGTGGAAAAGAGGGGTTAAAAGGCATCCTCATGAAGTCCACACTTGGGAGGCACAGGGAATCCAAAAGCAAGTGAGCATGGTGGTGGGCAAAGCAGAGAAGAAAGTCAGGTCTCCCTAGAGAGGAGACAGATGTTCTGCTTCTCTTGTTGGCAAAGAACGTGGTGCTTTTCCAGGACAAAAATGCCGTTCTCCACTTTGGTAAGAGTGAGTGGGTGCACACCTCTTGTCATGATGCGAAGAAGACTTAATAGGTTCGTTTGACACCAAACTCTGTATTTTCTTCTGCCACAGGATCGAGGGACCAGGCTTCCAGTACTGTGGACTGTACTGCGTGGCTGTACAAGGGGGAATTTCAGCAGGTAACCCATAGCAGTCATCTTACAAAATTTCACTGAAGATAAAAGTGCATGTCTTGTGATGTCTTGGCAAGACCCAAGAATTCGCTACTCTCTGACTTTACCAGTGTAATACCTTAACAGTGCTGTGGGGTGCTGGGAATGTGTATGTGTGTAGGGTATGTTCATGTGTTTGATGTTGGGTGGTGTGTGCTGTTGTTCCTGTGGTAGCAACTTTTGGAACATCTCACAACATTTAGTTTTAACTCCTTTTGTTTGAACCATTTTCTGGTAATTTCTATTATTTCTGGCAAGCTTTAATGGGAGCTGATACTCTCTTCCAAGAGCCCAAATACTCTTACTTTCTATATGAAGATACTAATCTTAAAATGCATTTGTCCAACTATTTTTTTAAGTTTTAAAGTTTAACAGTTCCATGGGAAGGCACTACTTTTCTTTATCAGCCTGCCAGAGGTGAAGTTGTCTTTAGAGTTGAGCAAGAAAGTTGCTTTAGCACTGTCAGATACCCAATTAATCCCTCAGTAAATAAACGCACTCTGTAATTAAATAACCGGGATGTGCAATCAGTTCTAACGTGAGATGTTTTGCATATTAATGTATTATAATCCAGGAGCTATATGAGGCTTGTATTTGGATATGAAGTATTTGTAACAGACATTTAAAAATATGAAGAACTCACTGCAGGCAAAACTTTTTGACAAAGCTCAGCTAAGTGTGACCTGTAAGCTAAAGATTTGTATGTCTATTAAAAAAATAATTTCAGTAGGGAAAACAACACAGTTTCCGACTGGGGGCTGTTGCAAATATGTGAAGGGGCTTGAAAAAACAACTCTTGAATCTTTATAAAAGTAGCTGCTAGGGAATTGCTGTTGATGCCTGAGGGAGATCAGGTTTTCCACCAAGTCAGTTCAGCATTTGGAACTTTGTGCTTTGAAGACCACGAGCACCACCAGCACCGCAGATCGTTTAATCAATTAATTAGTGAGTCAGTGTAGTCGCCAGTACCGTAGGACCTAGTTACACGAGATACTTAGAACACTGGGGTTATAAAACACGGACTTGAAGCCTCAGGCGGTATAAGCCACACGCAGACACACCCCCATCACCCCCCATCCCCAAAGCAATGATATCGGGATATTAAGGAATTAAAAAGACGAACAACCCAACCCCATGCTGATTCCGGCGGCCCGCGGGCGGCCACAACAGCCCTACTCACCTGGCGGAGCCCCCTTGTCAATCTGATTGGCTGCCGTCCGCCCCACCCCCGACGCCTCATTGGCTGCCTCCGCCTCCCCCCCACCCGCGCGCCATCGGTCTCCGTCCGATACCTGGCGAGGAGCGAGGAGCGGCTCCCACCAACCCCGTTTACTCGCTGCTCGTTCTCATTGGCGATAGAGCCGGCGTGCTAGGCCCGCCCATTGGCTGCTCAGGCGGCCGGCTTTGTCTCGATTGGCTGGCTGCCGGGGCCCGCCCCGCCGGGGGCCGAGCGGTGCGTTTGGGCTGGAGAGTTGTTGGCGGAACGGAC
>JAVJGJ010000014.1:55045683-55056521 GCA_035590215.1 Microhierax caerulescens
AAACAGAGAACAATTTGATCCCCTTTCCTCTGCACTAAGCCTGCTAGATACTTTGGTTCTTAAGAAGTCCCGTTTAAACCTTCCCTTCTTAAAAAGTAACCAAATACAGCTCATTCTGTATTTATTGTAGGCCATTCTTCATGTTCCTCATCTTTGGATTTATGTCAGTTGTTTTCTTGAAATGTGTTACTTCAGTGGAGGTTCAGTATTTCATCTATAAGTGTAGTACCAAGTGGAGCAAAAAAGATTTGTTTGCTTATTCTGAAAGGTGTACTTGTGGCTGTACACTTCAGTGATGTTTGCCTATTTGCAGTTGCCTGACATTGACTGTTCAGCTTGGGATTTAGACACTATTAATTTTCTTGAAGACCGCTACTTACATTTCCCATTGTCTTTTTATACAAGTTTTGTGCTCATCCCAATTGGATTTCATTTCTCTTCTGTCAATTTCTTTAATTTGTAAAATTGATTTACATTTCAATTTTGTTCTTCCTAGCTTTTAATCATTGGCATATTTAATAAATGTGGTTTGTATTCAGCATTCACATTGTTGATGCAAACATTGAATAGAATTAAATCCTTTTGTAATAAACATTTTGTTTGATACAACTCTCAGAATTGCTTTCCAGGGAGTTCTGCCTCTGCCACATTGTATTTTTTTCTAGACTGTGTTTTTTCAGTCTTATGACACTAATTGGAAATGTTGTCTAAAGTCATACTTCTTCATTTTTTTTTTTGTTTTAAAGCATTTCCTTCCTATTGTTCCTATATGAAGTTAATTACTATACTTCATATGTAGAGGGAAATTGGACTGATTTGATCCAGCTTGATTGAGATAGTAATGCTTTCTGCTCATCTTTGCTCCTCTGTGTTTGAATAACTTGTTTAGAACTTGTGGCAACAACTAGCAACTCTCCTTAACTATTTTTTGCAATGTACTTGTCTTCTGTAAGACTTCCCTTGCCCAGAGTAGCAGATAAATGATTGATCAGGACAGAACTTTTCAGCATCAGGGTTGTCACAGGTCTGGAAAACTTCTGACCCAAAGACAGCTTTTGTCTTTAGACTTTTGAAGCTGCTGCAATATACCTTGGCAGGCTGCCTACAAAAAATGACTAGAACTCAGATTTACTGTTAATTGCTAGTATTGACAAAACAGTGGTCAGCACTAATTCATTTGGGAATTGATTGTTCTTATTCACCCTGCAATTTACAGGTAACTGTGAAACTTAAGTTTTGAGACAGGGAGGTGCATGTTTTGAAAACAGTTACCCGAGCAGCAGTCCTTCTAATTGGCTAGAAGAGAACTTAGTGATTTATCCAAGCAAATTTGCTTGCTCCTTCTGTGCAGACCTTGCTGCTTCCTTTTTAATCTAGTTTAATATATCATGTAGGGGTGGGTTTTTGGCGGTTTCTGGTACTTCAGTCTGGAAAATAGGTTGTCTAACAAGATTTTCTTTAAAACGAAGGTGCTGTTCTCCTTTGTGTACAGGAGCCAGGCAGAGAAACCATGGGGGAGAAAAGAGAGTGGCAGCGTCAGTAGCATCCCCTTAGGGCTGCACAGTGTTATAAGACATAGCAACTGTTGTAACTCTCTTGTGTTATTAAGATGCTTTTTAATTTATGTTAACTAGCTGCCTAATTTAGAGTAATTTCCATTCCTCTTGAATAGGATGTCACTTAAATTCTTACATAGCTTTGGGGTATGTGTCAGTTTGTGGGAAACTATGTGGGAAAAGTTACTGTGTAATGCCACTACATTGATAGAGCTTAAATCTGTAGACCCAGCCAGTGGCAAAAATAGGGATAAAATTGTGAGCTTACTTTTGATAATTCTGAGAACTCTTTGCAGAGTAAGAAAAAAACCTCTGCTACCTCAGCTCTAGTGATCGCAGAGACGCTCAATGGAAAGTGTAGAGAGCTGGTGGAACTGAATTATTTCTCCCTTCAGGTGTGTTGGTAATTTTCATGTGTTGCCTTCTAGTCACCAAGAGTAAAGCATTTCCTCCCAGAGTTTCACACAGACATGGTAACGAATTGAGCTAATAACTTAAAGACTGCTGCTCTCTGTGCAGCATGAGACCCTATGAAAGCAAGGGAAGCTCTGTTCTTTAACGTATTCAGTATTGCATTCAACTTTCTGCCTGTTTTCTGGAAATGCTAAACTACATTGGATGTCTTAATGTTCCTGGTTGCCTCAGAATGTAACTTAAAGTCCCTTCAAAGTTCTGTTATTGCTGAACAAGACTTTCAGACACTGTGTAGGAGGCTGATTGTATGAATTAATGGTCTAATTTGGACTGCTGTTATGATAAAATGATTCAGCCTTGAAACAACTACTAATTTAGGGGGAAAAAATTAACAACAGAAGTATTTTGGGATTTTGTTCAAGATGGCATGGATCTTCTTTCAGAATAAATTATAGACTGGCAAAATCAATAACTCTTTAAGTACTTGTGGTCTGCTACATGATCAGTGCTCAAAATCTCGGTATGTATTGACTAAAAAAGTATAAAATGGGTTCTTGTAAGGATAGGGCTGTTTATCTTCAAGCTCTGAGGACTTAGTTTCTGCAATGAAGCTTACTGTTAGGTGGCCTTGTGTATAATTCTACAAAGACCTGGAGCTTGGCCCACAGCTTGAAGTCATGTTAGGAAGAGGTGTGGGGGGAGCTGTTGGCTTTTAATTGATGGCTTAAATTTGAAGATTTAACCCCCTTCTTTTTTTTTAAAAAAAATTACTAATCTGTTAGAAAATGGTTGATTTAAAGTGGATTTTGGTCATATTAGAAATGTTGCACTAATACAGTAATATGTCAGTTGTGAAAGTGTATTAATGCGGGTTGAAGCATGGCTGAGTGCCAACAAACTGATAGAGTTGCCAAATGCACTGACTTAGTAGTGGGGGAACTTGGAATGCCATATAAAGACTAGTATTGGAATGGGAAGAGAGATGACCAGATGTAACTTCAGTTTCCAAACTCAAAATAATGGATTGATGAAACAAACCATGATATTCATAACTGACTTGACAGTATACTACTTAGTTCTGTGGAGTAACTTGGAAGTTGATGAGAAGGATGGCTGCATGGTTCCTGGTGCTATTTGGTACTGAAAGCAAATGTCCTTAAGGATATTAGAGTATGTGGACCTGTCTGAAACCAGTTACTTTCTGCAAACAAGTAAACTTGAAAGTGAGGTGAGTGAAAGAAGGAGGCATACTTCACAAAACACTACTAAAAAAAAATAACATTTTTTTTTTCAAATTCTCATCTCAAGTCTAATAATGTCAGTAGAAAGAGCTTGCTGGCTTACGGATTTCTGTGTGTAAGACTTTGGCACAGTATGCTTCTAAATGTATGTTAAATGAAATTTTAGAGGTTGTAATGTAGGGAAAAACTTGATTTTTTTCTTTAACCAAGGAGCCTATTTCTAACTTGTTTCTTGAGCTAGCTTTTGTCAAAGTAGCATATATGTTTGTATCTTAGTGTTTGTGTATCTTCACACCTGAAAGTAGCTACTTGCAATTTTTTACTTTATTGCCATGTGTTTTTGCACACAGGCCATGACTGAGAATATGTGGGGTAGGTGGAACAGCAACTGATAAGTGTTTGCTTGAGGAACTCCTCAGAGTAAGAGGGGAAAGAACAGAAGCAGCGTAGGAATAAGCTGTGAGCCTAAAGTGACAGTGAAGTCTGAAAGACAGCAGAAGAGAGTAGGGAGCAGAAATAAATCTACAACCTTGTGAGGTGAAGGAAGGATCAAAATTTTGCAATTGGAAAGTTAATTTTTTTCCAAATAAAACTTGGTTTAGGGTTTATGACTCTCCATGTGTTCTTTTATACTTGGTGGAAGAGAATGATGTGGACATAATGAGAAACTTCAAGGACCAGTTAGTTTGAGCCCTGTTCTAAATAGGTTTTGGTTGTGAGGTTTTTTTTTCCCCGTAGGTTTCTCAAGTCACATACGTGTTGTAATAAGAGACCCAAATGTTAAATTAAGCATATTCAACTTCTACACTGTAAATCCCTAGTAGCACAGCTGTCATGTAATATTTTTATCCTTTTACCTGCATCTTAATTTTTAGTGTTGGGAGTAGGACCATTATTTTCCAAGAAGCTTCAAATGTGACTAATGAATAACTTCTATAACTGCAAAACTTTTTATTTATGGACAATGGGGAGAAAAATTGCAGTGGAGAAGATGCTGCAACATGCTGATGTAGATATTTTGACTACTCCCTGTTCCTCAATTTAAGAATTCCTTGAACAGGATCAGGAGCTACAATTATTAAATTATTAAATAAAGGAAGGAGAGCTGCAATGATTTTTTTGCTTTTTTGATTAGTTTGTTGGAAGACACAACTTAGTACCAGCAATAACTTTTTTAATGTGTTATATGTCCGTGACATCCAAAGTCAAGCTGGCCTCAAGCATGTGCTTTGATATTATATGTACATATATGTACATATATGTACATATATAAACATACATAACATATATAAATATGTTCCTTTGTGCATGTCTTTTAAGAGTGGGATGGCAGCTTCTCTGGTGGCTGCAGGGGTCCAGTTTTTCTTAGTAAGGGGAAACTTAGTAGGTAAAACAGAACTTAATTAGCAATTCAGTAAATAAGAGGTGGTCATGTATTTGTTGTTGTTAATACTTGGACTCCTGGTGTTCTGTAGTATTTATAATTCAGGATATGTAGAGTCAAGCATTTCTATCCAAATTATTTTCATCCAGAGAGCTAATGCTTTTGTAGTTTCCGTGTTCACATTGCAGTGTTCTTCAGAGCTTTTTAACTTCCATCTACAGTTACAACTTTATTAAACCATTAACAGTTAAATTACAGTGTAAAACTTTGTCATGCATTAACATGAAATAACTTCCTAGAGTTTACAATGAAAGAACATAACTGTTTTGCCCTTTTTTTTTTTCCTGCTCCAAAGTTGAGTTATTTGAGTTATTGGATTGAACTTTGAATATAGGTAAGATGCTTTTGTGTAAGGTTCAAAACTTCTGTATAAAATCTTGTAGGCAAATACAGAATCCACAAAAAAGGAAAAAATGTGCAGGCAAAGAACTGGTGTTTATACCTTCATATTTCCTTTAAGTGGACTATAAATTCTTAAAAACACTAAGTAGGAAAAATTGAGAAGATCTTCAAAACTTTTTAATCATTCTACTTATTAAGCTACTGGGGAGAAACCTCAAATAGTTTGTGTGTATATGTGTGTGTAAGTATTTTTTACTACTTTTTTTTCAGTGACGTAAGGTTTTAAAGTCCCCATTTAAAGACTTGTGTCACAAACTTCAGCTCAGCTGTATTAAAGTGGTCATGCCTTTCTTGTCAAGCTTTTCAAAACCTGAAAGCGCCTGTTGAGATAGTTTTCTCCACATAGAGAATTTAGCTGCCTAAATGAAAGAAATAACTGAAAACAGCTTTTCCTGAAAAGCCCAGGTCCTCTGTAACACATGACGTTCTTCAGCAAAGTCTTTGTTTTGATTTCCAGTCTGCTGTAGCTATTGTCCAAAGCTGGTGGGTCAACAAGTATGTAAATATATGTTGGGTTTTGCAGCACTGCCTTTGACTTCTGCAGATTATTTTGTATTAGTGTGTATCTCTTTTCATTTTGATTAAATTGGCAGATATCTGGTAATGGGATAAAGAATCCCATTGTAATATGGGTCAGTAGCAGGCATCCAAACGGCTGCTGGGCATTAATGTAGAGTAATAGTGAAATTGATGGAGTACATCTGACTAACAGATTGACTAGGAAGCTCAAGTGCGGCCACACAGAAGTGCAGCTTTGATTAGGAGAGCAGTGGGAATGGTAGATGTTTATCATTCTTGTTTCACGCTCTGCTGCTTGTATTTCACTCTGTTATCAGGTAGTTCCAAATAAAATACTAAAAATAAGCCCAAAGAAAAGACTAAAAAACCCAAACAAAACAAAAAAATCAAGTTAATTAGGAAGTATTCATGGCAAGAAGGTAATTGTAGTTGCATTGATATTTTAAACAAAATTACAGGTTGTGTATCATTTTCATGAGCTAAATTTGGTACTACACGACTAGAGGATTTTCATTTTGTGCCATATGTATAGATAACAGAGCTTGAAAGGACATTTGGAAAAAGGAAAGTTTCTCTTTCACATTTGTTTTCAGTTTTCTCTGTTAAGGTGCTTCCTATTTTTTGCATTATCCAGGTTACATCCTACACTTCTGTTTTACTTTCTTGTCAGCCTGATGTTGTCCATTCTCTCATACCACTATTCTTCCTATCTTGCTGGCTCTTCTTGCCTTTGTTTTATATGTTTTTCTTGTGTGACTCACATCCCCTTTGTGTTGTGCCTGCTTGCTTGGCGTACAGAATGAGCTTGTTGGAGTAGTGTTCATCTGTGCTATTTGGCAAGATGCAGGCTGGAATTTTTTGGCTCTGAGCTTGCCTGCTTTGCTGAGGTTCAAAGGGGCTTTTGGACTTTTAACTGTTTGGTCTTGCAAGGGCTAACAGGACTGACTAATCTGTCCTAAATTCTTTGTGTTATTGTTCCCTCTGTTCCTAGCAGTACACAAAAACTGATAAGGGAAAAATAACTGTTCTCTTCCCCCTACCTGAAAAGACGGGGAACAGAAAAGATGCATTTCTGTGTAACTCCCCTGTGTTTCTGCTCCCTTAAGCTGCTGTTCAGGGGGCTTTTATAATTGCTTCCCTTTGATTTGTATTAAATTTCTCCTAGTATAAAGAATTAAAACAACTGCAAGTTGTCTCTATAGCTTTAGTCTTTTGCTTTTATAATGTCTTGGGAAGGAAGGTATTTAAGATTAGTGTTGACAGAGTTGGCAGAAAAATTTTACGCTTTTCCATCAGCTGTTTGTTGGCGGCACTGAAACCCAGCTCTGCAGTGTGAGCCACCAGTTTCATCCTGAGGCAGGGAGGAGGAGAGTCCTTCCCAGCAGGTGAAGGAAGGTAGATAGGTCCTGGCTTTGACCCTCTGCCACAGGGGGAGAGAAGGAAGGTTGCTAATGCTTCTGTGACCCGGGGGGAAAAAAGGGAACGGTTTGATGGTCCCGAGAAGGTATGAAGTAAAGAGAATTTACAAGAAGAGGGGGAGATACCCTTGGGGTACACAGAGGGAAAGATGATTTCATGATAGAAACAATAGTCAAGGAGATCCAAATAGAGTATCTGTTTGCATCAGAACACAGAATGCACATAGGTCTACCAAGTAAATTTTCAGCAGGTGTTTTAATTCTCTACTGGCTTGTTCAGTCTCAGTACTCAGATTTTTACTTCTTTAAAATTTAGGGAGCTAATTTTAAGCAGTTAGCTTATGCTTTCTTGTTTTCTTTTAAGAGAGATTTGTTTGCTTTTTGCTTCTTGAACTCACATCTAGTATCTGATTTCTAATTACTTTTCTCTGCAATCATGGGTTAGAAATTAAGAGAAACAGCAGTGGTAAATGTTTGCTCACAGGGCTCCAGGTCCTGGTATTAATGTGGTGTATAAGTGCACAGAAGCTGACTTCACTGACTTTATTATGTGGTTGTTCTCCTTTCCTTCTTTCTCTTTGGAGTCCATTCTTTCTCTTCTGGCCTCTTAGTTATATTGCTCCCTGGTCAGCCTGGTGCCTGCATGGTACTGCCAGTGGCTGCAGCAGTGATTGATGTGAAGACTAAATTTCTAGACACAGTTAGTGAGTATTTCATGGAGCAGTTAGTCTGCAAACCTGAAGATGGAGAAGCAGGGTTTCATGTAGGTTCTGACCATTGTGTGCAGGATCTGGTTCAAAGTGTTTCTGTCAAAGAATTGTTCTGTAAAATATTTACATCTCTTACAGCATCAAACCATTCTACCTCTGAAAATCCCCTGCTTTGGAGGTTTTGGTTTTTTAGAGAAAACTACTTAAAATGAAAAAAACATCTTGGAGACAATTATAAAATCCTTGCAAGTAGCATGGGAACTATTTGAAGATGCCACGTGGGAGTCTTGGGAGAAAATGCATGCACCCATTGAAGATAGTAAGTCCAAAAAGAAACTGGTGTGGTATAGCTAAACAGCAGGGTAAGAGGTAGTTATACAAAGCAGTTTTCACTGTTTTTTGCAAGGTCAAATTTTGTCTGCAAGAGCAAAGTACAAAGGTTCATAAATTCTGGCAGGATAAGATAAAAATACAACACAACTAAGAAGGATGTTTGAGGAACAATTTGTAGAAGGTATAAAATTAATCTTTTTGAAACACATTGGGAACAAGAAGCTCATTAAAGAATGTATAGGGCTAATAGATGATCTCTCCTTCTATCCTCTGTTTGGAAATAAAGCTCTATCAAAAAAGAATCTAATATTTTACCTCTTGCATTTGTGTTCATTTCCGGGCTTTGAGGAAGTTCTGGTCTGGAACCTTTTGTTATGGATACCGCACCTTTGGTCTGGGCCAGTATGTCTGTTAGGGTTTTGCCAATTCCAGTCACTCAGTGGAGGCTGCTACAGCTCCATGCCCGCAGGTCCAACTAATAGCAAGGCTGAGCATGTACTTCTAGTAGGCACCTGCACAAATACACGTATATAATGTGTGCATGGCCAGTCACAGAGTGCGGTGCAGACAAACAACGCAGCACTCATGCAAACATAAAACTACCAATGACCTTAGCCTGTTCCTCTCTATTGTTGGTCATGATAAATGTCCATTAGTGGGAAATGTAGATAAGCAACATGGATCCTTCTGCTAGCAGGCCTTAGACACTCTGTCCAGGGCCTGGCTCCTGGATCTCTAGTCTCCTCAACTGCTGGTACCTGGGTGTATGAGGCCCTGAGGCCTATACTCCATGTGCCAGTTGTTGGTACAGACCCCCTTGCATACACCAACATAGACACACACATCCCAGTTGACTCCAAGACCTTATGGTCTCTCCAGTGGTTGGCCTGGACCTCCTGGCCCCTTTGGTAGCCAACTCCTCCAGTTGCCTCGGACACACACATACATACAAATGCGTCTCTCAATTGACCACCAGACCCTATCATCCCTCTAGCAGTGCGTCTAGCTGGACCAGTAGCTCCAGTAGCCAGCTCTTTCAGTTGTTGTACTCAGAGTGACAGCCTAGACTTACTGCTGCTTTAATACCTGGCTCCCCAGTCACTTAGCCTAGTCATTGGCTGGTTTGTCTTGATACTCACTAGTGGTTGCCCACTGACATGTTTCTTTGCTCACTGCAGTTGCTGGTACCACAGACACATGAGCCCTATGACTCACGGTATTGCTTCATTTTCTGAATGAAGGTTGATTCTTGGCTTGTCATCTGAGATACAAGCTGGTTAGCAGTCCATGTGAAAATGCTTTTAAGTAGTGTTGCTTTTCAGTGGACTGTTTCTTCAGATTCAAAGGCTGCAGATGATAAACCCAATAACCATATATATCTTTGTGTAATTTTCTCTGATCTCAAACCTTTTTCTGGTCACAATCTTGTGAAAAGATTCCAAATGAAGAAGTAAAATTGTATTCTTGGATGTTATGGTACACTATTTTTTCATCAGTAGCTCACTTAAACTTAAGTCTTCTAGAACTGAAACAGTGCTGTGAGAAGAGTCTCTTCAATGAGAAGTTCAGCAGCAGCAGCTTTTTATTGAAAACCTGTTAAAGTGGGCTTAGCCTTTTTCTTCTGTTTGATTCAGAACAGATTAATGGCCCTCTCAATTACTGTTGATGCTTATGTGACTGCATTGCAAAGATGTAACTGCAAGTTGTGTAGAAGTTCTTGCTGTAAACTAGCTTTACATACTGCTTGTGCAGCAGTGATGGCAAGCCAAGGGTCTCAATGGGGCTTTGCAGCATGATGCTTATGCTGGTTGTAAATTAAAGTTTGTTCTCTGAGCGTTGTTTGTCCTGCTACTGTACCATTAACTCTCCTTTATTTTGTTGTTGTTGGGTGTTTTTTTCGTATGGCTGGTGATGTGACTTTAATTAAGTGTCTGTATTGTACACTGGAATGAGGATGTTGGACTTGATAGTCCAAAACCTGAGTGAAATTAAGTCTTAGAAAACTGAGCCTTAGGATGACAAATTAACAATTCACACGGTGGTTCCTTTCAAAAAAAACCCCCACCCATTTATATGAAGGAGGTGATTTTGACTACTGGTTGATTTGTGTACTGATATTGCAAAGTGGAAGAGTGGGTGAGGTGTAGAAAAAGGTGACAAATTTAATTGTGAGAAGATGATCATCTACCTGGGTTAGAAGCAGTTGGGGAAAAAATTAAGCATAATGGCATGGGTAGAATTATGGAAAACTTTTCAAGACAGGAATTCTAAATGTGATACGGGAGTTGGAGGACTTGGAAGGCATAGAGGTGGTAGAGCGTGGTCGGTATATCTGAAGTTCGCTTAATGAACACGTTTGAGATAAAGATTAGGGAATATCTGAGAAAGATATGTGACTAGTTAAACAGGTGAATGAATAATAGACTTTTAATATATACTGAGTTGTTTCTTTCTTACTTATTTGGGATGAAAATAAAAGACTTTCTAGGCACCACGGATGAGGAAGCTTGCTTCTTGGCTGTGGCAGTTCTGCTATGTCAGTAGCAAGGTCCCTACCCTGTGTCATTCTGTGATTGATGCGAGGGAAGGCATAAAAATGTGGAATGTAACTGGTATAATATAATTT
Source organism: Microhierax caerulescens (assembly GCA_035590215.1). Classification (NCBI taxonomy): domain Eukaryota; kingdom Metazoa; phylum Chordata; class Aves; order Falconiformes; family Falconidae; genus Microhierax; species Microhierax caerulescens. Next base: position 55,056,347 of record JAVJGJ010000014.1, read on the forward strand.
CATTTTCTCATAGGGACTGGGTCCAATGTTGATGGTCTACAGTGAAGGAAGTTGTGTGCTCCTTCCCTGCAAGATCTTTCAAATGCTTCTGAAGTATAGGATGACATGAGATCACTTGCTATGTCATACAGTGATTTGTTGCTCCCTAGTATCATTGCAGGTACGCTCTAGGTGT
>JAVJGJ010000014.1:55065521-55117548 GCA_035590215.1 Microhierax caerulescens
CATTTCATAGCTTAAGGCTTTCAAGTTTTTTATGTACGGGCATATTTTTTAATTTTTTATTCTTTCTCTTGGGGGGGGGGGCGGCGGGGAGGAAACTGGTTTAACGGATTTTTTTTTTCCCTTACACTATCTGTGCCTTACTTTGTTGGTCTGCTGTTCTTCTTTAAAATAACCCCTCAGCCTCATATAGGCAGCAAGACAAATTCTAGCCTTATAGATGAAAGCTTGACAAAGCTTATTAGCAAATGTAAATGGGGTATGATAGGTGTCATTTAGCCATACTGTATAACCTGTTTTTCCTCTAATAATAAAATACTGAGAGGAATTCAGTGGCTTGAGGAAACTTGTGTTTAAGATGTTTGGGCCCAAATTAATAGACACATACACCCTGCAGTTAATAGTTTCCTATCAAAGTTTTGTTGCTAAATCAGAAGTGTTAATGTGTTGTTCTAGACTTAATTTCTTGGATGTTCATTGCCAGGTTTTATTGTATACTGTTAAAAATACTACCACTTAAGGGAGTGAAAATAATCGGTGTTGGAATAAGTGAGTAACCATTGCAAATGGATACTTCAGTAAGTATCTGATCTGTATCTCGCATGAAGGACCTTTCTGTATGTATTACATCCTTGGTGGTGGGTTTGCCTCTAGTTTGGATATTCTTCTCAAGGTAATTTTGGACCAATGTAGATGTTCTTCTAAGAATTGGTAGGAAATCCTATGTTTGTGCAGTCAGCAACTGAAGCAAGTTGGATAAAAAAATTTAACCAAAATGTTTGTGAATCTTCACCTTATCTCATGCGAAACTAGAAAATACGCAAAAGAGGAGAGGTTAGGAGCCTTAAGTATTCTGAAAAGTCAGAAAAAAAAATCTCATATATGTGAAGCTGTTAAATGTGTGGTTTTTGAAATAGACCAGATTATCAAATTACATTTAAATTTTGTGGTTCTTCTTTGCTTCCAAACACTAGGTTGAGCCATTTTCTCCAGGTCAGATGTAGTTGAATGTCATTGTCCTATTCAAATTACTACTTCAAAACTGTATTTATCTTTTCAAAGAGTTACTCCATTACCTCCCTGTTCCCCATTTTGTGGCACATAACAGTTAGCTTTTTTGCTACTCCGCATGTTTTAGCCCGTTGTTGCCTGTCGTGATGTAAAACAGATGTACTAAGAGTATGCTGTTCCTAAGAGTGAAGAAAAATGTGAAAAACAGTGCCCTCCACAGCCTTTTCCAAAGCTGGAAGGTATGCCTCTGAGGGTTTGGTTGTGCTTGAAAGATAATATGTTGTCATATTTAATTCATAGAAAATCTTCATCTTCCAGTTCTTCTGCATTTTAAAGACTTATGTTACATTTTTCCATCTAATACTTCATTAATAAGTGTGTTTTCTTCTTGGCAGTTCTTAAGAGATTCTTATCTTCGTTTGATGAGGAGTTGCATGAACAACAGCATGCAGTTTATTTCTTGTCTGATAGAAATGTTGTTATTAATCACTTACAACATCAAGTCATCTTGTATTTATAACATTTTATTATTCCTATGAGAGTATCATCATGAAATTGTTATGGAAAGGCTTATCATTAGATAACAGCGTTTTGAAATGTGTATTGCAGAAAGTATTTCTAAAGCCATCACAACACTTTAAGAAGCAAGCTTTCTATCTGTACAAGAAAATCTGATGGAGAAGTAACCTTTAGCTTCTTCAAAACAGATTCTCCAGCTGTAAACTTCCCTGGAGTTTGCATGGAGACTTCAGTGTAACTTAAAAAGAAGAAAATGCCTGTTTCAGTATTCTTAGCCACTTTATGTGGCTTCAAAAATTACTTCACTGTTGTGAGAAAAAGCAAAGGAGTAATTTAGTTACCTACCTTACTTAGGCTTTGCTCCTTTTGAAACCAGCCTCTAAAAAGTGACTAGGCAAAGTTATGGAAAGATAACTTACCCAGAGCTATACAAAGGTGCCACAAGTGCTTAAGGTACTTCTGTGGCAAAATCACGGGATGCTGACAGAGTTTTCAGGGGACACACTATTATCTACAACCTGCATTTGCATTTTTTTCCTACACATCAGTGTAGCCCAAACTGTATCTCCAGTTACTGAATCTTCAGTAAGACAAGCAATTCTTGTATTGTTGTTATTGAAAAGAATAATTAAATTTACTTTTAATTTAAATATATAAAACAATAACTAAGAGGGACTTTTTTTGCATAAAATGCACAGGAAAGCAATTTGACCAAATAATCAGTATTTACAATGCAGTTGCTCATAGTGTACTTGAAGAAAAATTCTTGTAAAGCCTTTGCCTTTACTATGTTTTAGACACTACTATGTTATAAATCAAAATTAAAATAATAGGAGATGATTGTATTAGTAGTCATCTTTGTATCAATATTGAAGTCCATTCCTGGTGTAACCCACATTACTGAACGGCATTATATTTTTAAAAGCCATCTCAGTGAAAAGTGAATTGACTCAGTGGGCAATAAATCGGGAATAGTTTAATAGGTGAGCAGTGCATTTGCAATTAATGCTAAGAAGGTATTCCAACTGTTCTGTGTGTTTTATCTGTTTTATGTACCTGCTGTATTTCTATCGTTTGAGTATCCTGCTGAAGGCTGAAACAAAATTGGAGCTAGTGTTTTTTTCAATATTTTTGATTCAGTATAGTAATCAAAATGCCTTGGCTACTCTTTAGCTGTTACGGTACAAAACACAGATTTCAGTTACTGATGTTGTGATTGGATGGTTAGTGCCTTTTCTTATACCTTAAAGCAGATAAAAGCTATTGAAATTACATGATATTGGTCCTTCTATGAATCCATTGTTAAAATGTTAGCCAAACTTTGAAGTAATCTGTGTATACTGTAACTAATGAAGGAGAAAACCATAAAGTTGCATACTTTTGCTGTTATTTTAAAATGTTGGTTTTCATTTTGGATATATGAATTTTTAAGTGTTTATGAGCAAGTGACCACACTCTGAAATTTTGTCTGCTTTACATAATGTATTCTTATGTTTTTTTCTTCTGTGATTTGCTTTATAAGACCTTATCATATGGGTGTTTCTTCATATCACAGAAGATCTTGGGCTCTGAGCAACCTGACCTAGTGAAAGATGTCCATGCCCATGATAGGAGTGTTGGAGTAGCTGAACGTTAAAGGTTCCTTCCAACCTGGGGACTGGCTGGGCATCGGCCATTGGGTGGTGAGCAATTGTGGTGTGCATCACTTTTTTTTTTTCTTCCTTTTTTTTTGGGGTTTTACTCCTCTCTCCCTCTCTCTCCTTTTCGTTACAGTTGTTGTTATTGTTATTATATTTTATTTCAAATATTAAATTGTTTTTATCTCAACCCATTAGTTTTACTTTTTTCCTGATTCTCCTTCCCATCACGCTTTTGGGGGGTGGGACGGGACTGAATGAGTGGCTGCATGGTACTTGGCTGCTCTCTGGCTTTAAACCATGAAGGTCCCAAACATGAAGCATCTTGTTACAAATTCAGGATTTTTATTGTATTTCTTGGGAATAAACCAATGTATATAGTTTGCTTTGGATTATTTTTCTGGTGCCTGTGTCTAGCTCTGAAGCTTTTTGGTGTACAATTATTTTTGTAACATTCACTTAAATGAATTCTTTGAGGATTTTTCATACCTAGGCATCTGTGGTACATATGCTTATTTGTGTGAATGTACTGGCCTGTGTGCTTCCGTGTCTGATTTAGTACTGATTGTTGAAGTAGTTTGCAAAATGTGGTAAGAATTACCTCCTAACTTTAAACACCACCCCACCCCACCCCCAATGGATCCAAACATCCTCTCCACTGATAATAAATGAAAAAAACTTACACACACACACAAACTAACAAAGTATTTTTTGCATGTGAATTTCAGCGTTACTTTCTTAAGATAGAATGGGTAGTGAAAAAAAGTGCATTAGTACGTTTTAGAAAATCAAAGATTTACTTGAATCATATAGTGAGTATTGCTTATGTAAGAAAGTTAATTTAGCACCTTGAATAGCAGAACAGTAAAGCTTATTTTCTGTGATAAAATGTGTTAATATCTGGTCTGGATAACTTCTGGAAAAAACAATATGTCCTATTTAAAAATGTTTAGTTGGAAGATTATTGGAATGTAGCAAGGTTTTATTTGAAGGATATCATAAATTAATTTTCAGTGTAAGCATATGAAGACTAAGATTAATCAAAGCCCTTCATGCCCATAGCAGTTTATTGTAGTCGTTGACATCTCTCAGACTGTTGCCTAATTAATACTTCAGTTCTACAAGCTGTTAATTCAGATCCTTGAAATTTTAAGGTTGCTGTTACAGGAGTCTTTGAGAAGTAATGTGGAAAGGAAAAGGCAACACTTTGTTCTTTTGTTCAAACTCCTTTGTCATAGAGCTTGGGGGGGAGGGGGGGAATGTCCTGCTTCATGGTAGTATGAAGAGTCTGAATAACTAGTGACTGGTTGCAGGAGCAATAAAACTGTTTAATTACTATACAACTGTGATTGCTTTTGATGACTGTGGAAAAAAGGTTTTTCCACTGAGGCAAATCTGGTAAGAATTTTTTGGCACTTGGCAAGTGTTCTGTTTACTTTCTCAGCTGAATTTGGTTTTGCTTTCCTGAGACCTGGAGATGGTAACTTGTATGCTTCTCTAAAACTTAAGTATGGGTTCCCCCCTGCCTCCCATGCCACCCTGTCGTAGTCTGAGCTAATACAGACATACACTATCTTCTCTCATTTATTCCTCTTACAGAAATGCTTGTAATCCCACATCTGGATTATCCTAGTGTGAATGAAATACTGTCAGTGCAGAAATAATAGATGGCTTCCTTGCACACATGCAAACCTTAGGATAGCAAGTAATACTAAAGGAGATAAGCAGTGTTGGTCGCACAGCTTCTGTACAAACCGGTCCTGGTAGGCCTTACTTGGTCCAAAAGAATGTATCTGAATCCAGGTGAGAAATCTGTATTAACACTAGTTTGGGAATTTCTGTGTTCCTCAGTGAGCAGCATCACTGACATTTATATTCTCCACTCTGTTTTTACATGCTTGATCTGCAAAATCCACTATGCCTAATTTATGCAGGTTTTTATATTATACATGGATTTGGTTTATCTGCTCTTCTGCTTTTCTGCTCTTCCCACTCTGGGAAGCTGGCTATCCGTGCATGTGACTTCTAAACAGCTAGATGCCTTCACTTCCAGTACACCTTTAGCTATTTACAGCTGCTTCTGGAAATACGATCTTGCAAAGGAAAGGTCCTTTATTTTTAAAGTTCAGGAAGCTGATGAGGGGTTATTATGGGACTAGGCATGTGGTACAACATGTTTTCCTATTTTTATCTTTAAAAAGTGGTTGTGCTGTGCTTAAGCACATTATTATATCTTTACTGTCTTAGAGGAGATGATGTAAGTGTTCACATAGATGGCAGTCCTGTGAACTGCTTTAAAATGGGTATGAAACTACAACAGAAGACTCAAAGCCAGGATAAATTGGCATTCTCTCAAAAGAAGTCCCGTGTTCTTCTCCTTCATTTCAGTTACTGTGGCAATGCTTGTTTCTCTTTCCTCTGCCTGCCTCAACTTTCCAAAGCTTGTGTAGCTGTGGATTGCATTGCTTTAGAGATCCATCTCCATTAAAATTATCTGTAGTTATGTTCATGCAGATGCATATAAGGGAAGATGGCGTGAGGATAACAACTGGGACTAAAAGGGCTGAGACTATTGATGCTTCTGCCATCTTGATTAGTGCCGTGGGTTACAATCAATCAGTTGAGCTTTGCAGCTGTAGAAATACCCTATACAGTTGCAGCTTTATTTAGGTCGCACTCCGATAAAATGTGATATGAAATTGTGCCTCTGTTGTTTTATCTTTTGCCATCACACTCTGCAATTATGATTTACCAGTTTTCACAGGTGATGCTTTCAAGCAGGGAAGAAGCATGCATATGGAAACATCAGGCATATAGTTCTAAGTAGTCAAAAATCACTAAAGAAATCTCCCATCCTCAAAAATTTCTGACTAATCTCTTCCTTCACCGTGAAGAAGTAGACTCACAATATGAAGGGGAAAATAAAAGATCTACACTCCTTTACCCCAAAGAATATAAGATTACATTGGTTTTGGTGCATTGTGTTTAATGGGTAGCATTGTAAATCAAGTTTGGTAATGGAAAAATGGCTTAATTTATAATTTACTTTATACCCAATGATTTTTGCTGTCTCTTCTTTGTTCTCCCTCCCCCTCTCCTCCCCCCCCCTTTTTTTTTTTTTCTGGTTACAAGAATCTCTTCCCTGGTTTTCTGTGCCAGTCTTACTGTTCTTACTGTCTTTTTTTCTGTTTTTCTGTCTCTTATTCTGACTACACCCTTATTTCCTGTTTTAGCCATGTTACCTCCTAGCTCCTTCTGTTTCCACGTATCTCCCACCCACCCAAGCATCAATCCCACCGCACGGTCATAGGGTTTGAAAAGCCTACCAGACTGAGGACTAGGTGCAGTTGGTATTAGAAATGGAAAGCCATGCTGTGTAGAGGGATGCTTGAGTGAAACACCAAAAAACTCCAACCCTCTTTTCAGAGCTATCAGAAAAGGGAAGAAGGTCCTGTGCACTTTTAGACTTTCCTAGCTTCTGGCTATTAAGTGTCTGATTAAATATATGCCCCTTTTCCACTTGTAGGCAGGAGGTGCTTTCTTTTTTTTTTTTTCTCTCTATACAGTGTTGAGCTTGTACTGCTGTGCTGTCATCCCCTTTTTGCTCTTTCCTGGGCCATTGTTAGCAAATGCGTTTTGTATCTTCCGCCTCTCCATCAGCTCTTCTAGACAACTTGGGATGTTCTGTGGGTTTCGTTATGGAAAATGCTTCTCCATTGTTTCGCACAGATGTTGCTGTTGTTACTATGTATGTTAGTTATATTTCAAGATTGCTACCTTAGTGAAAAAGAAAAGATTCCCAGGCTGCATAGGAAGTGGCCAGGTGTGCCAGGTGGTGCGCCTGGGGGGATGCAGGGGCATCTCCGCTCCATGGGTGCAAGTAAAGTGAGTGGCGAATCTTCTGGGTGGGCTTGCAGCTTGGCAAGAAAGGAAGGTGGCTCAGGTTGGAGGGTGTTTGGGAGTCTTGCACCTTGGGGCTGCTGGTGGTCTGCAGGAGGGTTTCATGGGCAGCTGGAGAGGTTAGGTGTGGGGGTTTCTGGGTGGCCATAGCCCCCAGGCAGCCAGGGAGGTCTCAGGTGACAAGATGGGGGTGCAGGAGTCAAGACACTTCTGGGGTCGTGGTGTGGTCTGGGACAGCCTCTGCTCTGATGCTGCCTGCTGGTGGGGTGACTTTGTCTGGGACCGGCTGGTGTTGTCAGGGGTGCCTCCCCATGGGCTCTAGCAGGGCTATAATGTGAGGCCTCAGGGACCTGTGAAGGGGCTTGGCAGCTAGCAAAGCATGTAGGATGTTGTATCTGGGGACTAGGAAACTTAAGGGACATGGGTGGTCAAAATATTGGGTCGGGATGTGATGTGCAGTGATGGAATCTCTGTGCTTGGCAGTGTTCGCGAGTGGACACTGCCCAGTGCTATCTGACCACCTTTGATCGAGTGTTTGGATTTAGGTGACCTCCAGAGGTCCTGTCCAACCAAAATGCCTTTGTGATTTGGTGATGTACAAACAAGGCTTGCTGGATAGTTTGTATTTTTAGTGGGCTTTTTAAACTTAGTACACACACCCCCCACACACACACCCCCCGCCAGATTCCGTAGGGTCAATGCGGGATATGGTTATACTTTCTCTTCCTCAGTCCTGTCTTGCCAGAAGCAGCTGGGCACCTATATTTCATTAACTATGGTAAATCTATTAATGTCAGTCTCTTCTGAGTTTTGACATTGACTAACTTTGGCAATCATTGCTGAAGTCTTATACATTGTGTAATGGTTTTTACTGTTTGCCACTTATTTTGTTGACTTTTTATAGGCTTATTTTACTGACTGCCCTCTTCTGCATGGAGAACAGGTGGGTATCTATTAACTCTCCATACACCACACAGGCTTACAACTTTTTAATAAGAGAACAGGTTGTTCTTGTTTGCTTTTATTCCTCTTTTATGGAAACCATTCTAATTCTTTTCAGTCTGTTGTGTGGCATTTCTTTGAGTTCACTCTGTCAGAATTCTTAGACGTTTACAGTATGTATTATTACTGTTGTGTTTTAACCCCAGCTGACAGCTAAGCACTACACAGCTGCTCACTCACACCCCACACCCCCCCCAGCAGTGGGATGGGGGAGAGAATCAGAAGACTAAACATGAGAATTTGTGGATTGAAATTAAGACAGTTTAATAAGGAGAGCGAAAGCCACATGCAGGCAAAGCAAACAAGGCTTTGTTTCGCTGCTTCCCATCAGCAGGCAGGTGTTCAGCCATCCCCAGGACAGCAGGGCTGCAGCACACGTGATGGTTACTTGTGAAGACAAACGCCATCACTTTGAACACCACTCCCCCCTCCGCACCCCCTTCCTCTTCTTCCCCCAGCTTTATATACTGAGCATGACATTGTATGTTATGGGAGATCCCTTTGGTTAGTTGGGATCAGCTGTCCTGGCTGTGCCCCCTTGCAAGTTTTTGTGCCCCCCCAGCCTGCTCACTGGTGGGGTGCGGTGAGGAGCAGAAGAGACCTTGGCTCTATGTCAGCACCGCTCAGCAGTAATGAAATCATCCCCGTTAGCAGCACTGTTTCCAGCACAAATCCAAAACACAGCCCCATACTAGCTACTGTGAAGAAGAAAAAATCTATCCCAGCCCAAACCAGCATAATTATGGAGGCCCCACCGATGAATTACATGTGGTATATGTGCGTCTTCTCTTGTTCTCCAGTCCTTTATTTTTTCTTAGATCGCATTTGTTTTCGACAGCAAATGCACTTTCAGTTTCATTCATCCATTCATATAGGAACTGAAGTCCCTTTCTTTGTTTGAAAACTGTTTTGAAAATTAAGTTTGAAAACTGTTTGAAAAATTAAAATCTTTAATAGGCCATAAAAGCCTTAAATTTACACTCCAAGGAGCCTTCAGTACTGTCAGAAAGGATTAAGGAATAGGAATTTCTTGCCCATTTGGATGTAATTTGTCTCGATAGTTGCTTTCTGGAGATAGGTAAGATTAATATGAATTCTGATCTAATGTGCATATACTTCTGTTTTCATAATTCATTTTGGGACAGTGATGCTTCTACATACATTGCCATATGTTTATTGTTGACTTTCATTGTGTGTCCTGTGTATAGGATAAGTAATCCAAATTCAGGAAAGAGGAAGCATGACATTCATAACAAAACAGAGATTGATATCTCATTCTTTGATAACAAAAATTTTATGTCATCAAGCATAAAAATCCTGAAGTTGCTTGAGTTTTAATTCAGTATGGTTACTACTTGGAATCTAGATTCTCTCTCCATCCCACGCCTATGCCTCGTTCCTTTCCAGATATGCTAATTGCTGTAGGGGGTGGTAGGGAGGATCAAAACTGACAGTAACATAAGTTTGCACGTCTATATGTGGTAATGAGAAGCCACAGACTTACTTTATCAAAGTAGCTCTGAACTTACTTTGTATGTAGCAGTCATCTCTTGAGTTTTGTCTAGGGATTTTGCTTAAGTAGGACTTCGAGTACCAAAAATAGAATACAGTATTTATTTTAAAAAGAAGCAAAAATAATAAATCCAACCCAATATGGGCCATGACAGGGAGGACCATGAGGTAAGATAATTCTAATGCCTTACTTTCGATGTCTGGTTCCATTTTTTTTCCCCCCTTATTTCTCCAAAGATCTTTGGAAATGTTCTTCATCCTGATCCTGGCAAAGTAAGGCAAAGTATTTGTCAGGGGTTGTTTCAAGATGATTTACGAACAGCAGGCAAGAATGAGCCAGTAAGGGACATAATATTGCAAAATATTACTTGATCAAAAGGGCTTTTATTTGATGCCAGTAAAATGATGTTTCCATGTTCTTTTTGATGTTTCAAAATGCCTGCACACTGTTTGGTTTTTCTGAAAGGCTGTTTTTATGTTAAATTCATTTTTTAACTTCTGGAGTTATTCTACTGTTCTGAAAGTCTAATTTATTTAATTGCGTGTCCATCAGATCCTGGGTTCTAAGTGTACCTTAAAATGCTTTCCAACAAATGGGGCTTTAATTGTATTTCAGAGATAGCAGTCAGAGTAGCAAAACTTGTCTTTACATCCATATGCGATTCTGTATTGGAACCTAATATGGATTGATTAAATTGAGAAGCTGCTGTGAAATTACTTTGTCTTATTAACAGTGTTCTTCACTTGGATGCAAAATATATGCAGTGCTCATCAAAGCTATGTATGGTGGTGTGAACCTAGATAGGGATATGTTAAGATATAAGAATTTATGTACACGTTTTATTAGTGAATGAAACCAAGCCCTCATTTGTTTACTTTTGTAGTGGAAGTTAACAAATAGAGGAGTGTGTTTCTATGAATCTTATTAGGGTCTGTCATGTATCATTCCTCCCACTTAAACCTGACTTCTCTTTTTTTGTCTCTTATTAAACTGAATAGTTTTTTGAAAAGAATGTTAGACTTAAGAAAACAATCTTTTCCTCTGCTCCTATGTTTTTGTACTTAGAAATCCATTTACTTCTAAAAATCTTTTTTCATGTGTGATCTCTAAGAACTCTTCAGTTTCTTCCTCTGTGAAATTGCCTTTACCTCATCTTTCAAATGTCTCCTTAAAACTATTCTATAGTAATTCCATTGTTTCTTATCAGACATATGTTTTCATACTGCTGTGTGTGTGTGGGGTGTGTGTGTAGGGGTTGTCATGTCACCTCGAGATACTCATTCTTCTTGTGAAAGCACATTAAGCTTTCCTGCCTCTTCAGTTCTCAGTCAGATCCTTAATTGCGAAGGAGCTAGGCAATGAGTAGAACCACTTAAACAAAATAAAATACAAAATATCTGCCTGCCGTCCTGCAGGAGAACATGCTACTGCCAAAACTGGGTTAACACTTCAGGAATTTGTAGTTCCATGTGGGTCAGACACTGGTGCAATGTTACAATTCTATTAGGAGACTTGTACTGCTTTTTAATACATTGTTTAAGCTTTCTAGAACAGATCTTAGTTAGGTTAGCTTCTAGCATAGGTTTTTATTAATTTTTAAATGTAATTTTAGATTGGTTTGTTAAAAAGACTATAATTTAAGATATGAATTAATTCCTTTTGGCTTTTTGCAGATTGGACAGTACAAGCTTTTTAATACATCAAGGATGCCAACGTAAACTCTAGGAGGAAATACCTAAGATATAGGCATGTTATATATTAGCTTGTCGTGGAGTAGTGAGGGTAACGGTTTAATGATTGTTTGTCTGAGAATATATATTGCTATATATGGGTCTGGGCAGTACCTTGTGCTGGTGCTTTTGATGTTTACAGCTGAAAGGGGAATACAAGTGTTTCTGAGCCAGCTCCATGCTATTCGTCTTGTGCAGAGCATGAACACAGTAGAGTAATGAAGGGTTTCAGTTTAGTCCTTTGAATATTGTAGGTAAAGTAATTGCAGACAGCAGGCCTACAGGATAAAAGTTGATTGGGAGGTATGTAGATTAACAGAGAGGTATTGTGATTTTTGTGGAGCAGCAATGCTGTGCTGAAACAGTATTTGTTAATTGGCTGGTATGTTTGAGGAGGAAAAATCTGCCTAGTTTTAAGATGAAGTGTTTTTCTTTCTTTTGTACTTGCTGCCTAAATGAGAGCTCATTATTCAGGTTTAACAGCTAGTAATTGCATTGACGGCTCTGAGTGTTACTAAATCAGCACTAGAACACTTAAAGTTATTTATACAGATTTACTGTGTTAGTAACTTTTCCATGAATAATTATGCCATTTAAAACTTAGCCTATTAAGGGGTCTTCATTTATATCATCAGTAGTGAGGTTGCTCCCTCCTTTTCCCTTTAGTGATCTTTTAAGTACTTATCTCCATTTATACTAGTATCTGCTTCATTTGTCATTGTTGAATAGCAAAATTATCTAGCTTTAGTAAAGTGGCTTTTTATAACAGTTTGTGCATAAATATTTTGGTGGCTAATGGTTTTGAAGGAGATTAGAACTTTTTAAATTCACTGATAGGAATGAGCTGATAGCTCTCTATACTTGGGAAGTTAATACTTTATTGATATTTTGTAAAGTTTTTAAAGTGATTTTGTTGAAAAATATTAAACTCTGTAGCTTTTTATCATTTAGTTGTGAAGCCTAAATGCCTTCCAAATATTAACTACTTGAATATTCATTAATAGTCATCAAAAACTCATCTTTGTAAGAATGTATCGACTAATCTAGTGAAGTGTTCACTAGTTTTTGTCTGGGTGACTCTATATAGTAAAATAGTGTATATATATATATATACAGTATAATATATATATTATATATACACTATATATATATTATAGGTATAATATAGCTCTATATAGTAAAATAGTGGTATTCACTTCAACAAATCCATATAGTCTCAAAAGCAGCATTAAGATATTTATAAATAAGGCAGTAAGAGTGCTGGTTGCTTGTTGTTTTCAGTCTGGCCTAAGAATACGGGAAAATAAAAAATGCTGGACTGGTTTTTAAAACGTGTTTATGATGATGGTACCTGTATGAAAATTGTCTTTGCCTCCTCAGTGCACACAGGAGTTTCTGGGAGGGAATATAATCACTGTAGTCAGTGTTAGCCGGGGTCTCTGTCTATTTGCAAACATCTTGTGTTTTTCTCTATGAAGTGAATATTAGGAGCTGCTGTGCATTGTTTCTTAAACTAATAACTCTGCTGTGACATCGCAGACTTGAGTTTCTGTGTATGGTGTTACACTCCTTTGTAATGTCACGTGCCACAGCATCGTCATCTCGTATGCTTAAACTTGGTCGGGTGGGAGTTTTGTTGCATTTGTAATGTACAGCTGTGTGCAGGGAGTGTGAAGTGGTCAAGGAGAGGGTAAAATGCGGAGTTAAGGAAGCAAGATGACAGGGCTGGATGACTGTGGGTATTTAAAACTTGCTGCATAACCAGATAAACACCCAGTAACTGTAAGTTTCATAGTTTTCTGCCTTTTGTTGGAACCCGACTGAGCGAATGAGACCGATAGCTTTCTGTGGCATGCTTTGAAAGTATTGGCTGTAATCCCAAAAGCATGAGGCAGCACAGAGGTCTTGTCAACACCTGACAATCTATTGTGGATCATTTTTGGTGTGGCTGCTACTATTAACCACAAGATGGTGCAGTAAAATGAATTGAAACTTTTATGTATGCTTGCTTCCAAGTCATTAATGCAGGAATATTAGCTATCTGTGGTGGGGAAAAAAAAAAGCAAAAGTAAGTTTATGAAGATGAAGTCTAGAGGTAGCAATAAGCCAATTTTAAAAATTGTACTCAGTGGTACTTAGTGCAGAGATGCTTTTTCCGTTGAAGTGATTAAATAGAATAGCAACATTCTGAAACTAAGTAGTGGATTGTTGTTTGAGCATTGGATATTATGGTATTAAGCTGTCCTTTTTATAGATGCAGTGTGTGTAAAGGAATATTTAAAATAGATTTATTAATGATTAAGGTGGAAGGGATTGTGATATAGAAGCCTTGTTCTTCTGTATTCCAAATCTCTAACTCTCTTCCTGTATCTTTATGGCCTCAGTAATTTTTTTTGTTTGTTTGTTTTGGTAATGAATCAAACAATTAATTATTTACTATGCATTTCCCTTATGATTTTCACTTTGTAAATGGATATATGCAAGACTGGAAACAAAGTGGCTGATTCTGGGCCAAACTGATGTTACAGATGCTGTCTTGCAGTACCACCGGAGGACAAATGCATCTTGCTGGCATAGCAGTGCATGATCTTGGTGGTGTCTCCTCCTTTTAGTCTCCAGTAGCTTTACTGCTGGAATAATGCAGCCCTCTTTTTTCCCCTTTCTCTTCTGTAATATTTTAAGGTTGGTTTTGGGGTTTTTTTTGGTTGGTTTTTTTTTTTTTTTTTTTTTTTTGGTTTGTTTGTTGGTTTTTTTTGTTTTTTTTTTTAAGCAGAAGATGTGTTCCCTTCCTGTCTCTAAAATTGTGTTAGCCAGCTTGTCACCAAAGGAAAGCATCAGACCCCTCAATGCTTCTGGTTTCTTAGACACTGTTTTAACTTGGTTACAGATAGCCACAGAAAGCTGCATATTCTGCCTTAACGCATTTTCTTTATTGGACTCTGTTTCTGTCTTAGACCTTCTCAGTGAGGACAGGGAAGTTCAGAGATAGTGGTCAGCACCTGTATTTTCTCATTGTCCACAAGAAGAGATTCCCACTCTAACCTGGGTGGGCCATCTGGGGAGGAAAATACTGAGGTTTTAGGCAGCCAGTGTCTGCGAAACCTATGGCGACTATGTCGGTGAAACATCATTGGCATTGAGCGGAGATTAACCACTCTTGCCTCCCTTCTACCAGCTACCACTGCAGCACTGCCTGTGCATCAGAGCCAGGCAAAGCTGTGCGTTGGGTGAATGTGTAACCTGATGCTGCTCTGGGAAGAAATGAAAATGTTTATCCTCAGAACAGTTCGAAGCCTCCTCTTTTGAGAGTGGTTGGTACAGTCTCCAGGTCAGCTTCTACACTTGACATACTTCCCGCAACCTGTGTTTGTGGACACCACTAGCCGAGAGCTGTGGTTGATGGTGATAATTCTTTAATTCTCGTCATCAGCAGTGGTGTCATTACCACTGGGAGAACTTAGTATTTAGTTGTTCCTTCTTGCAGGAAGCAACCATTTAACCAGAATCAGTCCCTCTAAGAAAAGCATCAAGAAATATCCTTGATGCATAGAAAACATCAGTTACTCAACATACTCTTTTTTTCACAATAAGATAAAATACAGCTCCTACAAAAATTGCTGAGATTCCAGATGTTGACAGGTAGGAGCCATCTTTGTAAATGAGATTCCTTGAAGTTCTTGTATATATCATTATTATAGCAACATAGGTAACTTAATCTGATACTACCTGCAGTGCTTTGATGCCGTTGAACGAAGCTTCATCTATTGTTTTTCTTTGTAGTTCCCTGTCTGATGGCAGGGGTGAGCATGAACAGGTCTGTGAAGAGGGGATATGAGCATACAGAGCACTTTGTCATTTGCTAGGACTGCTTATGTTCTTGCCCATGTGTCAATTCTAGTACTAGTGTTTAATGACCTTGAAGCATTAAGACTTATTTGACTGCCTTACAAGATCTGCCCGTATTGAACAACTGTTGTGTGGGGAAATACTTGATTCCTAATATTCCTCAACCATTCAGCAAAATTTTATGGCAGTGTTAAGATACCCTGCTTTTTTGTCAAAATTTGCAGAAAATGAAAATGTCTTTTTTTTTTTTTTTTCTTTTTTTAATTAAAAAAAAATCATATGAGCAACTTCATAGACTTCCAGTGCCTGTTTGGCATTTGTATTTGTGATAAACATGCAAAATGAGAAGTCAAAACAGTTTTTCTAGTGACTGTGAGAGAAAGTAAGAGAGAAAGAGAGAGTGAGTATGCAGCACTATTGGAGCTGTGACATTTTAGTTCCATTTGACTTGCTCCTGTTGTTTAAAACTGATAGAGATTTTCAAACCTAAGTAGAGTTGTCAGGTATTAGTATCTGCTAGAAAGATGCTTCATAATTGAAGCATACTTTAATTCTGCACCAGGTGGAAGACCTGGCTGTTTTCATGCTGGAGTTCTGCAAATACTAATTATAATAGTACATCCCATGCTACTTACATGTCTTTCTCATCTTGTGATAGATGTAACATTGCATGTAGGGTTTTTTTTCCCCAGGCCCCACATCCTGATTGCTCTAGATAATGGTTTTTGGTTTTGGGTTTTTTTTTTTTTTGGTGGCTAAAGTTTCTTATTATACAATTATGGGGAAAACTGAGCAAATAGATTATGTCTTTACAGGTCTGCTTAAAGGTAGAATTTTCTTGGTGTTCTCGTGGTTGTTTTGTGGATATAAATAATTTTTATTTAGACTGGCAATGCTACTATATATATATATGGCTTCATCAAGGAAATAGGTATATAATTTGCCATGTTTTCTAGAATGATGCCTGAATATTCCTTTATGTTGTGATCAGAAAAGAGTGTTTTACTGTCACATTCAGCTGAATTTATTGTTCTCTTTTCCCTGTCTCTGCTCTTTATATGGCTGTTCTCATTATAGTTTAGAAGTATGTATTTTTCTATGGTGTGCTTTTTTTTTTTTTTTTTTAATTTTTATATTGAGTTACCTAAATCTGACAGAAGCATGGCTGCCTGAAGTAATTTTGTTCTGTTGTCATGCCCACAGTACATCCATTTCTAGACTGGCTTAGTTGATGTGTCAGCTTGAAAGACTTTTACAACCATGGTGACTGATCCCTGCCTCATGGTCTATGACATGAAAGTAGACTGATCCAATGTCAAGATGATTTCTGTGGGGTAAACACCTGGTGGAGAATATCCTGATTTTTGACAAATACGTATCAAGAACAGAATCTTTTTCTATACCTCCAGAGAGAACTTTTCTGTGGATCTGAAGAAAATATGATAAACAGTTTCTCTCATCTGTCTTACAAGAGGAGACCCCTGAGAAGATGGGTAATTGGATACAAGAAACATCAGAAATTATTTTCATCGCACACATGCTTTTAGCAGGCCAAACTTGATAAAAGAAGGAAAGACAGTTTTAAACAGGCCAGGGTTTGAGTAGCTGTGGCATGGTTCTCGAAACTCCTTTGAAACTTGCTGCAGGTAGGAAGTGCTTTGTCCTTGGCAGTCTCTATGCTTCTGGAGATGTTTCCAAGAAAATGTGTTTGGAGAGTGGGAAGGAGCTTTCCAAGTTAGGTTGCTCCTTGCCACACAACAGGCTGGCAGCTCATTGTTGATTCCAGAAATGACATGCAGCCCTGTAGTTACCTTGGACTATAGTGACCAAACTGTTATCTTGGCAGTTAGCTTGGCAGAGCCTGTATTGGGGTGCCACAAACTTGCAGTGACAGAACTGGATGGAGGCTCACCAGTGGTTACCTACCTGACTATGTCATAACTGCTTTTACTGGCACTTGAGCTGCAAGCCAATACTCTACAGTCATACCTGCCATGGAAAAGCTAGGTAGGAAAGCTGCTCCCTTACTCCAATAGAGTTCTGTTTTAATAGTAAGTGTAGCTACAAGTCTGTATAAACTGCTAAGTGCATTAAATTGATGTAGGGCTGCAGAGAACTCTGTAGAAAAATGGGGAAAATGTAAGACTGCTTTGACTTCAGAGAGATGACTAGTGTGTTGTTTTATCAGCTATCGTTGCTAAATGGAAAACAAACTTGTATTTGCCAACTATGAGCCATGTATCAAACACTTCCACAGCATAAGAAAGCACTGCGTAAACCTATGATGTCTTCTAGCCTTAACAAGACACCTTGTAATTAGATTTATGTAAATGTATGGTGTCTTTTAGCCTTAACAGGACATTCTATAATTAGATTTATGTAAAAGAGAAGAAACACAGGTTTTGTCTTCTGCTGTTTGAGCAAGGTTTTCTAAACAAACGTGACTCTGTGCCCTAAATACTGTGCTGCCACCAGACTAATTAATCATTTCCGTGCTGGAGAGGGGTCATCAAGGAATGACCTGTAGCTTTGAAACTTCCTGGAGCTAAGACTTGTGTATGTTGCTGAATAATTAAAACTGAAAATCAGTGTTTTCTTTCAGTTGCTGAGTTGTGTGGCTTTGATCAAACTCTGTGAATGCAAACTGAGTGACTTGCAAAGTGAATAATGTACTACTGCTACTTTATTGCAACATCTGTACTTGTCTGACTGTAACTAGAGAGGTGCCAACACGTTAACTCAATACACTTTCTACCTGAAATATCAACTTAATTAGGATCATTTATCAAAATGACACTTGTTTCATAAGGCCAAATCGAATTGATTACTGTTGTTTCTGCTGCACTTGTGCCAACATTAAAAGCAATACTTTCAGAAACAAAGGTGTATAAATATGTATCTTGCATTGCATGAAAGTGTACTGCTAGAGGAAGCCTCAACACTTTAACAGTATTGAAATCTGTAAAATAAAATAAAAAAAATTAAACCAAGGCAGTTGTTTGTATCATCTCTGTGATCATCTTATCTGAGTAGTTTGCCCTCATATGATAGGAAATACCAGAGGAAAATTGTCACCATTTTGCAGATGGGGGCTTGAGAATCAGAGAGACCAAAGCTCAGAGGAAAATTGTCACCATTTTGCAGATGGGGGCTTGAGAATCAGAGAGACCAAAGCTCAGGCTTCCAAATGTGTTTGGTCACCTTAGTGGCTTCTGATGAGAATGGGAGTTGAGTATCTATTTATCTTCCAAAGTTCTGGATTTAAGTTACCTGAAGATCAACTGAAGTCAAATAAGTATTTCATGTTTTGTAAAAGTAGTACTCAAACAACAAAACCATTTAAAATTCAAACAGCTAAAATAAATTAGTATTTTACAACACACTACTCTTTTATTATATGAATGAAGACTATACTTCGTAGCCATGTTTCTTTAAAATGAAATCTGTTTGGATCCTCTTCTAGATGCGCTAATGTCATTGCTACATGCTCAAAACCTTTTGAATAGCATTGTCTGAACACCACCTGTGACCTGCCTTAGGTGACTTTAGGCTTGTAAGTTTAAGGTTATGAAGTTGGAGTGACCATATCTGCCCTCCAGTTCCCCCAGTAAATTAGAATTCAAACTTAAAAAGCTGGGTAGGATCATCTCGGGGAATCCATTCTTAATAAGGTAGTGTTTCCTCTTTAAAGAGGAGGAGCTCAGTGGTGGGAAGGAGTCCGTTTCGGAGGTGGGACTGAGTCTCATGACTTTTGCTTACCAAATTCTGGTGAAGGTACAAAAGGAAACATTAGATGTCATCCACATGATGGTCTAGTAAGCTCTTGAAATGAGACATTCACAAGGTCAACATGGGAAGAATGGCTTAGAGGAAAGGAATGCAATTCAGGTCCAAAATTTGTTTGCAAACTGTATCCAGCACAGTTTTCAGCATTCCACTTTCACTGGGAATTACTGTATAGACCTAAGGCTCATCTGTCTGAGGACAGCCATAGTTAGCTGTCTATGTTTGTCTATGTCTGTCACTAATATGTTTATTAGTGACAGAGTTGAGAGCATCTGCTGGGATGCTGAAGGGACCGTTTCAGAATTTCAAAGGAGCTTGGTAGTTTGGAGAAGTCATCTGAAGCAAATGAGGGGCTGAGTTCAGAATTGGTTCTGCACTACTCCCTGTCTAAACTGCTAACATGAACCCCACAGAAGAAATGGCAGGAAAAACTCCTGTACTTTTTAGTTCTAGACAAAGAGGTATGAGGCTGTAGCTCATCACAAGCTGAAAATAATTCAGTGATGTCAAGCCCTTTTGATTAAAGGCAAGTTATATTGGGCTGTATAAAAAGGAATATCGCCTGCAGGCATGTTGCACATGAAGTAAAGTTGATGGTCTGTTCCGCATTGGTAAACCGTCTGCATTATTCTGGCCCATTTTGAGCAGGAGTGCTAAGTACCAGGTAAACAGGATGCAGAAGTGAGGAAAAAGAATACTCAGGGTTTAGAGTATGTGACTTTGAAAGAAGAAATGAAGAGTAGAGATAATTAATCCTAACCTATAAAAGCGTTTATATTTATATAAATACTTATGTGTATACCTATTTTTATACTTTTTTTTTTTCCTTTCCCCCCCCTAAGCAATTTTTTCTGTGCTTACCTGGTTCAAGAGCTTATAGAGTTGATGTGGATGACATATATTGCTTCTTTTAATACTTTGACAGAGTTTGGTATAGGAAAAGTCAATTCCCATCTCTGAAATGGACTCCTTCCCATTACTGAACTCCTCATCTTTAAAAAGGGAACACTGCCTTATTCAGAAATCTGTGTGAAGTGCATGACTTCCAAAGGAAAGGTGAAGAGTAGAGATAGTTTAATCTAACCTATAAAAATACAACTGAGAAGCAATATTGTAATAATATTGCAGTGTAGAGAATAAAGAACCCCATTTGTCTCTAATAGACCTGGCAAGAAATAACAACAATAAATGCAACAAAACTCACTTCTTTTTCTTTTAAGGATTGGCAGACCTTTAACAACAATGCAAGTGAACTCTGGGGTATTTTGCCTGGAGGTTTGTTTCTGGTGTCTGAGATCTTCAGGAACAAAATAGAAAATGCATTTGTTAGAATTGATACCTTAAAGTCCTTCCCAAATCTGACTGTCTGATCTTTGAATTTTATTTGACCTAATATTTTATAGACCTAAACTACTGCTTTTTGGGGCCTATGTACCGTCACTTTGGAACAAACACTAAACCACGTGTAAATGAAATCCTAGTGACAGAAAGTTAAGCAGGTGTGAGCTTTATTTTTGAAACATCTTTAAGTGTTCAAGTGGTTCTGAAGATTTTGTTTTCTTTCAATGGAAGCTCAAATATAGAGACTGAGCATATTTGATTTACGTATTCGTTTTGTACTTTCCCTTCACTACATGTAAAGAAACTTCTCAATTAACAGTTTTCTCTTCAAATAATGAAAAAATGTGAGCACCAAAAATGCTTTGGTGTTCAGTCTTTGTTTTGTGTTGGTGACATTGCAACATGCCAGCATTATTTTTCATACTAAAAGAAGAGAAAATTGTGGCTACATTGGTTTTGCAACTGAAATTGAAAATATGCTTTGTTCTGGCCTATTTATTTTTAATTCTTTCTCTTCAGTTCTCTTTCTTCTAGCATAATACCACTTCACCCTAGCAAACTATTAAAAGAAGCAATATCCGTGCTGCTTGTTTGGCCTATACCATCAATGCATGAATCCACATCAAAAATATCAGAAGAGGTTTTTCTGCTGCTCTTGCATCCATTAGTGAATTGTACTGTTAATGAATTTTCTGCACATATGTTTTGCTTCCCAACTCTTTTTTCCATGTTGTGTAGCCCTTTGTTTGCTGTATTGCTTTACACATGTCCAGCGGCTGAAGTGTCCCCCATTATTGATTGCTGGAGCATGTCCAAAGAAGAGCAACAAAGCTGGTGAAGGGTCTGGAGCACAAGTTCTTTGAGGAGCGGCTGAGGAAATTGGGGTTGTTTACCTTGGAGAAAAGGAGGCTCAGGGGAGACCTTGTTGCTCTCTACAACTACATGAGAGGAGGTTGTAGTGAGGTGGGTGTCAGTCGCTTCTTCCAGGTAAGAAGTAATAGGACAAGAGGAAACAGCTGCAAGTTGCACCAGGGGAGGTTTAAGTTGGGTATGTGGAGACATGTCTTCACCAAAAGGGTTGTCAAGCATTGGGAACAGGCTGCCCAGGCAAGTGGTAGAGTCACTGTCCCTGGAGGTATTTAAAAGATGTGTAGATGTGACACTTGGGGACATGATTTAGTGGTGGACTTGGCAGTGCTGGGTTAACGGTTGGAATCACTGATCCTAAGGGTCTTTTCCAACCTAAATGGTTCTATGAATGTGTACCTGGACAAGAAGGACAGGCCAAGAAGGGAGTAGGGAAATATTTTTAATCTGGATAGCAATAACAGACTAGTATTAGATTGCGAGACCATTAACTGGAGGGTTGTTGCCATGTCATGCAGCTGCTTTGGATTTTCCCTGTAGATGAGGCTGCAGGCTGATGGTCTCTATCTCTTCCCTTTGGAAGACAGCTTTGAGGAAGTCCAGCCTTGGGACTGGTACCCGTGCTCCCCTGATTTCCCCCCGTTAGTCTGAGGGAAACTCCGGTTCTTTGTAGGTGTACTTGACACTGATTTTATTATGCATAGTATGGTTTGAAAAAACCCATATGTTCTCATTTTCCTTCTAAGTCAAGGCAGGAGTGACAGGATTGCTCAGCAGGAATGAGGTATAGCCTAAAGACAAAGGGAGATTTGGGTTTGTGTTGCATTGATCCATCTTTCTTGTTCATGTGGTTGTGCAATTTGTACAGGTTCTTTTTGGTTGTTTTTCAATATATATATTTTTTTTATATGGGTATGGTATAGTATTTCTCCAAATCAGGTTCAGGAGTTGTATTTCACTAGTTGTTAGCTTTTTGGAGTGATAAGGTTGGCTAAAGATTAAATCCTGTCATCTGTTGTTTGATGTCTTGGTCCTTGCTTCTTGTTTCTAGTATTGAACTTCCACTTGATGGCTATGAACAGCATAAAGATTTACTTTAAAGGAAACACGACTTACTGCCCCCTCAAAAAAAAACCAAACAAACAAAAAACAAAAACCCAAACCCAATCAAAAACCTCAAAACCAAAAAACCCCCAACAACCAAACAACATAAAACAACAACCTGAACACGACTAACTAACAGTACTTTATTAATTTTTGTGTACAGTTTCGAGATTTACCTTCCTACCTGGAATTCCTTGAGTTTTTCTAAGTTGTAAGAGAAATGTGTTTGTATATAAATGGGTGCCAAACATGGAAAATCAGAGCACCAGGCAGAGGCTGTTGTCTTTCTGTTAAAATGTGATAATGTCTTAGAATGTTTTGTCCTAAGAGAAACAGAGAATTGGGTAGAAATGTAGTTATTAAATGGGGTAACACTTGGGATATATTCCATTCTGTTTGATTGCAAAAAGGGTGTGAGGTTATCCTTGTTCCCTTAACATCTGGGTACTGGAGTAGAGTGATAGCTTTTGGAAAAACAGTTGAATTGGTAAGGTGTTCCAGCTATTTAGCCTGTTAGTGTTTCAAAAGTTCAAAAGTAATTTGTCTAAATTTAAAAGTTGATGGTAATTGAATTTAGGATTTCTTCCCTTTAACTTTGTAAAATGAACAGCAATATATAAATCAAAATGATTAGTCACAAGAATATGAGTGCTGTTATGCTAGCTTTTTAGCTACAAGTGAATTTTTAACTCTTTGAAAGATAAATGAGCTTTTAGTGATAGGGGCGTAATTTTTAAGTGTCCTGATTTGCACCTTTCATCAAGAAGCAAAGGGTTTGGGTTTTGTCATGTTTCCTGCTTCCTGGACCCAGAAGCAGGTGAGTTACAAAGTTTTGGTATCTCACCTGTTTTGCCAAAGCTTCAGATAGCTCAGAGGTTTCCACAGTTAAGTGATAGTTACTGCCAGCTAAATTCAGGATGGAGTTGTTCTGGATAGAAATAAGAGATTGCTCTGCATCTCCCTAGGGAATGTTTTGCTTCTGTTGGAGTGTTTGTTTTCTTTTCCTTTTGGGCCATCAGAGAAATGCCAGCATTCTAGTTTGGATACCAGCTAGAATTTGGATACTAGCTTGCTGAGGGCAAACTTTTTTTGGGGAAAACAAATAAAAAATTAAGTACATAAGTACTAAAATATCTTTCAGTAACAAGCTTGATTTCCTGCCTTGGCTCTAATTTTAGTCTGATGGTGGAAACATTGTGAATGTAGCATCTTTTCCTCTCCCCTCTTGCTTCCAACTGTGTATGTGGGGCAGTTTTCCAAGGGGAAAAGAGGCCACTCTTGGCAAGAAGTGTAGAGATGAAACAGAGACATGGAGCGGTGTGTCAGTATGATCAGAATATGCAAGCATATAGGTGTACCTTGATCTGACTGTTGCCCCTACTTTTTTGTAGCTCGGGTGCATGGATTTCCCCTGAGAGCTATGTTTGAAGAGGTACGAAAGATGCAGAGAGCTCAAAAGGTATGAAAGCAGCAGAAAGATTTGAAGTTTATATATATTTCTGGCCATACCAAACATGATCTTGACTTGTGGCCCTGACCAGTTCACAGAGGAGATGCCTTAGGTATATCAAAGTGAATCTGAGGTCCAATTTTAAATTTTTATGTCAAAAGTGAGCACTATATTGTACAGATATTTCAGGGTACATACAAGTACTTGAATCTAGGGGTGTAGTAAGCAGAATTTTGTCCAGGTCAATGCAGCAAGAAATTTTCCCATCCTGTATGAAACAAGCTAAGTACAGTGCCTTTATTCATGGTATTGCAACCTTTGCTGACAGCTCAAGTAGCACTTCTGAAGTACAGGCAGTTTTTCTTCAGAGCTTTTTTAGTATTTTTTAAAAAACTCTTTTCTTGCTGGCATTGGAAACAGATGTGGTATTCCAAGGAATAGCCTAGATAGCTGTGAGGTAAAGGAGTAGGTCTTCACAAGACTGTAATTTCTGATCTGTAGTTTCTGGGATAAGTTTACTGAAAGTGTTAGTTTTAGTTGGATTTGGCGTTGGAGAGCGCATCTGTAGGTGTTTAGGAAGTTATCCAATACCTACTGGCAGTGTATCTATGGAGGTATTTAAGAGATGTGTAGATGTGGCACTTAAGGACATGGTTTTGTGGTGGACTTGGCAATACTAGGTTAATAGGTGGACTTGATGATCTTAAAAGGCTCTTCCAACCTAAACAATTCTGAGTCTGTGATTGGTACCAGTGTTATTACTATGGCAGTGTTTTGAACATTTCTATTTTAGTGATGTGGTTATTTACTCCAACTCGGTATTTATTTGGGGGCTTCCCCTTCCTCAGCTTGCAATTGCTCTAAATCTTTCCTAAATAGGACTGAAAGAATTTCCTTTGTTTTTTTTAATACTGTATTTCCATCTCCTTTATTTACTGAAAAATACTTTGTTTTTCTGGAGCTTAAGTGTAGGCACAAATAGCAAAGCTCATGGTGAAGAGTAATAAAGGTACTTTTGTTTTTTGTTGACCTTCCAGTTATCTAATTTATGACTGGATAAACTGTCAAGCTGAACACCTCATAATGATCAAGCCATGAGTTCACAATATTGTTTTGTGTACTGTTATAGTGCAGAAATGTTTAGTAACATGAAAATGATCAGTGTTCAAAACAGCCATCTAATTAACTCTAGCAGAGCACTAGGAACAGCACTAGATAACTAGTAATTATTGAAAAGCTATGAGAAGTTACTGAACATAAAGCTTTATTAAAAATAGAACATTGTGGCTGGAACTTACAAATGAAGGAATCCAGGTTAAGGCTCTGTCAGATGGCTTTGGGGCAGAGAAGAAAACTAACTGTGGTAAGCTCAAAAGAGTAAGAGATGCAGAGGAGTGCAGAATTACAGATGCTGGCGCGACACCGTTCCAGCAGTGACATGTTTGTACTTGCCTTATGCTAATACTGATTTCTGCATTTCCACTTGCTATCAAGTTTGTTTCTGAATGTGAGAAGAAAAGTCAATTTTAGGGCTACCTTCAAGTGTTTTAGAGAAATCTTTTTATAAAAGCACTGAAATTACTGAGTACTGTAATACTTGTGCTGAGTAGTCAAATTTGGTAAAATCTGTGCCAAATATCTTGTTAACCAGACTAGTAAAAATCTAGGGACTCTTGGTGGCTAACAATATAGCAACTACCTGGTGAAAGTTCTGCTGGCATAAACTTCTCATTTAAATAAAATACTAATATCTTTGTAGAAAGGAAAAACAAAACCAAATCTCTTCTGCATCTGAAGGTGTTGATGATTAAGGACTTTGTCATGCTTGGAGTAATTGCTTTAATTAGCTATTAAACAGGTTTCAGGGTCAATGTGAGAACAGGTTTCTCTCTTTCATTTGATTTAGTAGGAGCAGTTAATGTTTTTTTTTTTTTTAATATCTTTACTCTCTTCTTTAGAATTATTTACTTAGCACATGGAAGGCAACAGATATTTGCTATTATAAAATCAATTTCATGCCTGACTAAACTATCTTTTCCACCTCTGTCATTACTCCTGGTGCTTGGGGTGTTATCTTAGGCTTATTTGTGTTTATACAACTAGATGGCAGTGGGCCTTTCCAATAATTATTTGGGGATTTTGGACCCTGCAGCAACAAACAAAAAAAAGTTTTCAAAATAGCAGATTTTAAGTATGCTTGCACATGATTGTCATATTCCTTCCTTATAGAAAGATGACTACTTAATTTTGGATAATCTATAGAGCACATAGATGCTAAAAAATTTTAGCTGTGTCTTTCCTTTTAAATAGAGGAAAACCAGCTCAATAGAGAAGGAAAAACGTTTATATAGGAACTCCTATTTAGTCAAGTAAGTAGGAGTTTTTAACAACTAAAATGCTGACATTTAGTGTTTACCATGTTCCATACTTTTCTAATCTATCTATACTGTGTTGATATTTTTTCATTTTGAGCTGATGATTTCAGTAATAATTTAATAGATTACAAAGCAACTTTTGAATTCAGAAGCACTTCTCCAAGGGGTATGTACAAAGTTAATTGTCAGAATGAAACAATGTTTCCTCATCATTTTTTGGGATGCTTGGCATCTGTAACTCAAAATATTGTGATATGCAAAGGAAGAAAAAAAAAAAACCAACAAAGGAGATACTGCAGAGGCAAAGAACACATAGACGCTTCCCACAATGACAAGCTGTGTTTCTGTGTGGTTTTGGTGATGGGTGAACTCAATTAATTTGTTTCAACTCCAACAGTATTCACGTTAATACCCTAAATGACATGAGTTCTAGCTGTACTCTTCAACTGTTAGGCCACCTTGTATAATATCATGAAAGACTAGGCTTTTCTTCCTACCAAGGTAATGTCCATGTTTTGGGATCTGGGGATTTTCTTTGTTTTCTTGACAGTCTGTGTGCCTCAGAAATAAGCAACTTCCTTGTGATTTTTCTTTTTTTAAAATAATTTTTTGGAGTGGAGGGAAAGAGTAGCTGGTGTGCGTAGAGTTGTGCTGGACCTTCTATTCTAGCTGCCCTGAACTTGAGGGTTATTTCTGATAAGTAAGGAAGGAGATACCAGCTGGGTCATTGTATCTTTCATAACTGTGAAAGAGGAGGTTCTTCTGTTTTATATTCTTTGCAGTTTAAGTGACCTTGATACTAATTTTTTTTTTCTCCTGTGAAATACTCAGCACTGCCAGTATTTTCCTTCTCATTAAAAAAGTACTTATGCAACCTGAGCACCCGTGGGTGCATCTGCAATGCATGCAGATGTAAGAGGCAAGCTGCCCTAAAAAGTAGTAAAATTAGGGTATTTTCTAGCTCTCATGTGCCAGGCACTTGCCCTGCACAGTGCAGCAGTGTCTAAATTAGATGTGCGTTGGGCTAGGGGTGTTCTGTGGCAGTGTGGAGGGTGCCAAGCCAGTACTCTTGAGATTTCTTATCTGTCCTTTCATTAAAAAAAGGGAGGGAGAGGGGAACAGGGTCAGGATGGGGTTACAATCCACATAGGCCACAGTCATATTCCTGTATGCACATATAATGACAAGTTAATGCCTTTTCTCTGAAATCTCTCATTTCTCATGCCTTTCAGTGGTTTCACAGGAACTAAGGTGCTGAGTCTAAGTGGGTTGTTTTATCATTTTAATCGGCTGTGTTTTTCTTATATACTGGGCACATCATCAAAGCTGTTAAAATGAAGCTGAGAAAAATGCTACTTCTTACAATCTATTGAAATCAAGTTATAATAAGGCTGTTAGTTTGAGCATTACAGAGCATTAGAAATTTGAAAATTAGAGAAATGAAGACTGAACTGTCTGAATTGGTTGTTGCAACTGAGAAACGAATAACTCTGAGAACTTTGTTCCATACCTATTGCTCTATCATGATCAAAGTCTTAAAGTTACTCAGCTATAAATAAATGAGCATAAATTTTGATTTTGTCTTCTGTAAGGTCTCTAACTCNNNTGTATAAAGGATGTCTAAATGATTTGTAGATGTTTATAATGTTAAAAGGAGTTTTTTTTAAGGACTAGTAATTTAAAGAACACCCTTACGTGTATTGTAAAGGCATGAGTCTATATGGGAACATACTTCTTTTACCACTACATGTATGTTGTGGAGGCTTGCCATAGAAGCAGGGTGCTGTTTCAGAAAATAATTCTGAGTATTTCTTTTTGATATTAGTTTAATTTGGTTATCCTCCCTGCTTGCATTTTTTTTTTTTTTTTTTAAACAGCACTGTTCATAAGAGAGTAGGAGTAACCTTCCCAGGTAGTAGGTTGATAAATCACTTGGTGGCATTAGCTCAGTAACGTTATTTGAGGAGATTTGGCTTGGCTGTGCCAGTGTAGCAGTAAATAAACCATGAGGTTTTGTTGCATGAGAATGCTCTTCATGGAATTGTGGTGTGACGCACTTCTTCAGTGCAGTCAGGTACATCCAGAGGTGATGCTGTGCTGAAGCAGTGAAAGTTTTGGGGCTGCTCTTTCCCTTTGACTGTATTTTTATTTATATGCACACAAACTGGGAAGAAGCAGCAGTGGGAATAAATACAAATTGCCTGAATTTCTACCAAATATCTTCACTTCCTGAATTTGTTTTGGAGAAATACCTATTAAGCACCAAATGGAAGGAATCTGAAATTAGAGTTACTTGGTACTGAGATTAGGAAAAAAGAAAAGAATTTATGAAGCCCAAATAGATGGTCTTTTTAGTTATTGTTACTGGGCTTTCTCCTCCCTGTACTGAGTCTGCTGCTTTTGACATTGTGGGAAGCAGCCAGAGAGAGACAGTCATGTAGAGCTGAGAGGTGGCAGGAATTAAAGTGGTACTGAGTTTGCCTTCTATAAACTTTGGAAGTGCTGGATGTGCCTAAATTACTATTTAATTACTGAGCTTGGGATATGCTGTTTGCATTTGGTTCTGGAGCTCAGTCTTTGTGAAAGAGGCTGTACTTCACTGGTCAGTTTGTTTTGTGGCTGAAAAGGTTGAGAGAGACTGTACAGTCTGAGGCTTTTGAGGCAGAGCACCAACTGTGAAGGAAAGTTTAACTTGATCGCTCTTACTACGATAACCTTGCCCCATGGTGGTAATTGCAGTGAAGGTTTGCCTTGTCTTAGTTGGAGTGCTTAATACAAAACCTGCTTTTGTGTATTACGCACTTGATAGCTGGTTTTGACTTCATGTAACAGATCGTGACACTTCAAAATTGTTCTACACTGTTATTTTTTGCAATAAATTGGGACTGGAGAGTACTTTAAAAATTAAAATACCCTTTGATGTTTGTGCATGTAATTGCAAGGACAAATGATAGCCACTTGTTCAGGAGGTCTTCCCTAGGAAGTGTTGATGTGCGAGTGTGTTTTGTTAGGAGTCCTGCTGATTGTGGTTTTTTTCTGTTTTTGCAGCTACACTTCTTAAGCAACATGTGCCATCTGCTCTTATTACAATTATTTTAATAGCGAGAAGTACTTAGGTTTCTGGATTTTATTCAGTGATCAGTTAGTTTGACAGTGAAATGGCAATAGATAACCTAGCCTATTGATTTTTTTTAAATCTTTTTTTTTTAAAGATGATGACTTGACTTCTAAGATGTAATTGCACCCTAGCTAAGCAGTAGCAGCCAACGTCTATGTTTCCATGCCAGCTGTTCAGGAGTAGGACTGAAATAGCAAGGCAGCTCCACCATCAGCTCTTCATTATCTGGGACACAACAAAAAAGACTGGAAAAATCCAGGTAATTTGCTTATATAAGATGTCATAGGAAAGCTGCAAGGAGAAATCGCTGCTGTCAGCTCCTACTATTACTGAGTTGCGGTTGAGTACCACTCAAGGTTATTTCTGCAGATCAAGGAAGCTGTTTCCATTGTGTGCTTTAATGTCCTGGATTGCTGAATATGCAGCCCACTTTTTGTTGTCTGACTGCAGGGCTAGTACATAGGTAAGAGATGGCTTGGTGCTAGACAGCAGTGGTATCCAAAGTGGGATGCATGCACAGTCCACTGGGATGCAGTTGGTACCATTAATAAATAAAAGAAAATAACCATTATAGCCTATTGACAAAGCTCTCCCATGTGGACTCCTCTAGTTCTCTTAGGTGTTCCACCTCCTGATGGAACTTGAGGCCTGAATGTGAAGATAAGTTGACCAGAACAATAATAGTTACCTGCTCACTTTGTTTATTGACACATTAAATTTAATGGAAGTATTCCCTTCCTATTATCCTTTTTTCTGAGATTTGACTAGGCCAGGTGTTGACTGAAATTGGGAGCAAAACATCTTTTGACCTTGTGTCAAGATGGCATAGTCAAAAATCTGTATTTAAAGGAATTTCATTAAACAAAAAATATAGGTAAGTAATCATTCTATAAGTGTTTTTAGAATATTGAATACAATTAATGATATATTTTAATGTAAGGTTATTTAATGTAAGGTTACCTGTGCTGGGGCTTTTACATGTTTTTCATTGAGAAGCTTTTTATCCTGTGTCAAGTATTAATGAAATTTGGTGATAGATGATAAATTACCTGTAATAGGCAAAAACCACCCAAACCAAACAACCTAGAATTTACAATGCCCTCAACTCTTGTAATGCTTGATTTGAACTGCTGTCAAGTATGTCTTAGAGCCTTTTGTGTTTGGTAAGAGCTCTTTGCTTGCGACCATACTTTTGTGTTGCTTCCTTTTTGTTGTGGCTATTTATTCCTGCTTTTTTGTTATCCCCAAAAGTTAAGAGGTATATAACTTCTATCATACTGGCTTTATTTTCTGTAGTTCAATACTTTGTCTTCAGTAGGAGCTAAGTACCTGACAGTGTTTCTGTAAAAGTTTCAAAAGACTGTTGCCTGTATTATTAGATAAAAAGAGAGGAGAATTGAGCACATGGTAAGTTGCTTTTTAAGAGAGTATTCTAGAGAGAATCAGGTCAGTAAAAACATGTCAGGCAAAACCGTTTTTCCATTACTTCTTTTTTTTTTTTTTGTCTAAAAAGAGTTTCTCCATAGATGTTCTTTGTAAAATGATACCTTTTTTCATTTCACTCTTTTTTTTTTTTTTTTTTTTCTCCCCCCCGACATCTCACACAATTACTGTGCTGCCTTAGCTGTTCACAGGAACAAGTTAAAGCTGGTAGGTCTGTGGGTAGAATTAGTGTGGTGTGTGTGTGGGTTATTTTTTGTTTTTAAAGGAGGAGGTGATGTAAGCAACAGGTTATCTCCAAGGACAAGTCAGAAGTTGGCTTTAGTACCTCAATAAAGCCTTCACATGCAAAAATGACTCCAAATTGAATACATTAATCAATGTTGCAACAGTACTGGAAGTCTTGTGCATTTCTTCAGATGGGTTAAGTTGATCTGGCTGGTGATGGAGATCACTTACTTTAAAAACTTACTGATTTGTTATCCATGATCCCACTTTTTAGATGGCCTAAGTGAATTCCATGTGTAGGGCTTTACCATGTTGTACATTTTACACTCTTGTTTAAATCGGGTTATAACCAAATGGTTACAGAATACAAACCATGTATGTATAGTGCACATGGACTGAGGCTAAATACAGAAATCCTTGTGAGAATTTGATTAAAATTAGTAACTGTTGTATCTGACTAATTTTGTGACAAATATCTGCATTAATACTCCAGGCTCAGTTGAGCAGCTGCTGTCTGTGTGCACAGGTTTAGTTGACAGGGGTCCATGCAACATTAAAGCATCTATTTGACCATTCTTACCAGCTGAACATCATAATGATGTGCTCTGCTCTACATGATGAACAGTGTTCCCTAAATCATTGGGTGTAATGAGTTAAAGGAAGAAGTACGGGAATTTCTTCAAACTAATTTTTGTATGCTGAAAACTTGTCTTTGAAGCTGAAGCTACAAAGATGAGAAGGATGCAGTGGACTGCACCTGTCACAACATAAGCACATGCGATGCATGAAGCTTAGTTGTGTACTTTCATCAAGGGTTCCTTATTCTGATAGAATAAACAGACCATCCTTCTTTCAAAGTTGTTTGGGTGTTGTTTTGTGACTAACATGGAGTATGTGACTAACAACGAGTGTATTTAACACCAAGCATATACTGACAAAGTATTAACACCATGAAACGGTGTGTGTCAACACAATTTTCAAGCAAATTACATTAACGTAAACATGAAGTACTTGGCATGAAACTGATGTTGAAAGACTACATTTCCTGAAATGTTACCAAAATAACAATCACAGAATACACTCATTACATCAGGCCATTTTTCTAAGGCCCGTTAAAAAGTCCTGTGTTAGTTTTGGCTTGTTCTTATTTTGTGCTTGACCACTTGCATCAGCGTATACACATATATACTGTGTGCATATACACATCAGTGTGTGTGCTTACCCACGTCCACACTTGCCTCTGCTTGAACAGAGATGTCTCTTGGGCTGTGCTTGGAATATGAATAGCCAGTATACCTGGTGTGTGCCAGCTAGCTGGCATCCTCCTGAGGCTCTCTTCCTCCTTCGTCCCTCAGAGACTTCGAACAGGCTGAAACTGCAGCAGACGTGCCCTTGTGTTGTGCCTTGTTTTATGGTGTGCTTCGGCTTGTGGCTGTCAGTGCTGTATTACAAGTTCTCTGGCAATGACTCTTGGGGGACTGGGGACTCTTAAAGGACAGCTGAAACTGCTCCAACCAGTTCTTACACTCCTTTTTTTTTTTTTTTTTGTACGAGCAGCACTTTTTGCACCTCAGCATTAATACCGATGCTTGTCCCAGCCTTGGAGAAATAATTCATACCTTACTGTGTGGATGTGACTAGTAACTGAAGATGAAGGGTGTATCTTGGCATCATGGTGTTCTGTTAGAAAGTGCTGTGGTGTTACAGGCTGGTAGCATAAGTTTCAACATTTTGATGAGTTCCATCATTCCTGGGAGCTGTCATGTGTCACGATCCTTGCTTAGAAATTAGAGACAGCTGCCATTACAGAGGAGAAGTTAAGTTACTTCTCTTTAAAGTCAAATCAAAGGGCAAGGTGATGGCTTTAATAGGGGAATGGTGGATGAGCTGCATCTCTGTCCAATGCCTGCTGTATCACTGGCAGCAGCTGAAAGAATAATTGAGTGTGGTGTACACAGTTTTCTCTTGGGACTTAAGTACTTCACAAAGTTTCTTGTTCTTTAGCCTGCCTTAAGAATATGGGAAGGCGCTAAATCTATTCAAGCTGTGCTGTGGCAGAGTTTTGTGGGCTGATTTTCTGAGCAGAAAAATAGTCTCTAGAATTGGGTGTATATGTCACTATCTACGCAGAAGTGATTATGGGCCATCAAATCCCATCCTAAGTTACGAGACCTTGTCTGAGTAGTGGTCCTGAGGGCTAAAAAACACCTGGCAAAAGATCTAGCAGCTAAAAATCAAGAGATTTGCCTAATGTGCTCTGTATGCAAGATAATATGCAAATCAATGACATACTTGAAAGCTGTCTTTTGGTTAGTTGTGTATATTTTTATGCCTGCATGTCTAGTAAGTTGGGTATACAGCTTCTATCTGCTAATCAGAGTGTGCACAGCCTGTGAAAAACTAAATGATTGTGTAGATATATATGCTCATACATGTCACTGACTTGAGTGTGATAAGGATGCATATAGAAGCCTATATTACATAGCTATGAGAAGACTAAATACTGCTTAAAGGTTAAATACTCTTATCTGTCCTAGGAATTTGAATTCTGACTTTCCTAAGCCTATTAAAGGAAACAGTGGGTGTTGGCATCATTGCAATATTAAAGGTAATTGCTTTCTCTGGAGATTTATCTCTGAAGGTATCCTGTAAAAATAACTGGAGTTTCTTAACTATTACCATAACTCAACAGTTATCCTACAGATCTTGGAATGATGAACAGTCAGTATTCTCCAACAGGTTCACTGTATGGCTTAATTTTTCATCATATTTTCAATGCATGCTTGTTTGTGGGAATGAGAGCTGTCCAAAGATGATGTTCTTTCTTTTACTCTTAAGTGCCACAAAGAGAGTCCGAGTTGTTCTTCAAATTCTATCCCTCTTGTTGTTTTGTATTGCAGAGGAACTATTAAAAAAATGGAAATAAATGTGAGTTGTTCTGTAGGCAGATTTTGGATTGTGTTCTTGGAAGAATTGTTTTGATTCAGAACTGGTTCCTGAAGAAAAACTTTATTTCAAATAGAAGTGTATATATCTCACCAAAAGATAATTCTGAACTCTCTTCAGTTTTTCTCTCATCTTGTCAAACGTGTTATGTCAACTTTTCACAGTTCTGTCTTTGGTTAACCTGTTATGACAGGCTGTAAACCAACCACTTTGTCTCAATTTTAGTAACATTTCCCTTTTGTCCCAAGGGAAACTTTGAATATTCTATTTCATGGAATTAGTTCCCTTTCTATTAGATGGAAAATAAAAATAATATAAATTACTGGTTTGTTTTCATTTTTTTCCTTCAAGGAGCCTTAATAAGGATCATATTTTTATTGTTCTTGCACAAAAATATATGATAAGTGTTGCCTGTGCATCAGACAGCTTACCAACGTACAATGATAAATGAAATTCAGAGCTTGAGAAGCAGTGTATAGTAAGATTAAGTGCAAACCAAATTATTTGTTCACATTATTTGGGACATAGAATACTATCATACCTTGCTTCCTGCTGCTCCCCTCTCCCCTTTGTGCCTCCAGCTACCTTTACTATATCAGGCCTCAGTCATTTAATGTGTGTTACTTTGTTAATGTAGGATATATGAAGATTTAAAAGCATTTATTTCTGTGTTATGTCTGTGCTGCATATATTACAGGAAAAAGCGCAAACTTGGGATGCTGCACGTACATTACTACTTTGACTCTTCCCTACCTACCCTGGAAGTTAAAGTGAAGAAATACAATTAAAACATTGATTTGCATATAAAGAACTGAGATTAGTTCTTTTGATGCCTTCTGAAGTTGATTGCACAGCTTGGTTATGTAATAGGAGCTTATTATAAAGACTTATGTGTAACCCACAGATTTTCATGGAAATCTGGGATGATATAAATAATCACCAGTAGGTCTGTCTTCTGAATTATTCATATATGCAAGACAAATTTTCCTTGTCTCTTTGTTGGGCACAAATCTTTTTTTATCTTCTTTTGAATATAGTGAATATAGTGTTGCAAGTTAGAACAAATCTGGAGGATCTTTCATTGTTGACATGTTTGAAGTTGATCGTTACCCCAATGCTTTTTACTTGAAATGTGCCAGTAAAATACACAAATAGGTGCACTGTCTTAAACCAGAGTCTCGTGTTGGCAATAGGATAGTGACTTTCATTGTCACTGGACAAAGTCCCCAGAATACTCTCTGAGCCTGTTGATTTTTGTTTTCTGTAGCTTGGAGGAGTTTTAGTCCAAAAATGTGTCCAATTGCTTCTTAAACATGTGAAACTTCCCAGGTCTGTTGCAGGCACTTGAGCAAGGAAATTCATAGGATAACAAACAGTGAGGAGTGCCCTCTGTGAACTTGCCACACATTAGTTTCATTTAATGTTCCTTGGTTAATACACTGGAAGATGCACTGAACAGTTGTTCTGTCTCCATTTTAATGCTATTCATTATCTTATAAATTGCTGTCATATCTCAATTACCTTCTGGACACTAGTCGTCCTAGTGTTTTAATGATTCCCCAGATTAATCTGTTCCATGTGTTTCAGGGTGCTTGCTGTCCTTCTCAGTAACTTTCTCATTTGCATCCTTTCTGATACAAGAGGAATCAGAAGTGCCCAGAGTACTGCAGATGTGGTTGCTCCATGAATTTGTACCAGGGGGTGATGTTCTTCATTCCTGCTGCTGAATAGTTAGCTTGTCTGTAGAGAGCAGAGTACAGTGGATCTGAGCAGATGTGCATGAAATACTGCTGGGCGATGCCTTCCCAGGGTGAGTACTGCCCATTTCTTTTCAGGTTTTCTGTCTTTCATGAAGTTAGCTATCCAAGCAAGGAAGTTCCTCTTAGGCTGCAGCAGCTTTGTGTCTTAAAGAGCTTTCTGTGCATGACACTGAAAGATGCTTTTTTTGTTAATAGTGCCTGATGGGATTTCTAATTTGCTTTTCTTGCATGCAGAGCCTTTTAAAGTTTGTCAGTCATGATGCTACTTTACAAAAGCTTTAAGTCTTTTGCAGTATGTCCTGTTAGGCTGTGTTTATCAGAATGGTTCCTCCCACTTTGTCCAGTGTCATTTACAAGGCTTACTGCTTTGTACTTACCCAGATCTGCTCAAAGGTTAGTGTCCTCCTAGTCATGTTAGTCTTTTGGTATCATGGAAGTTGTAGTTGAGAGGTGGCATTATTAATTTTTGAGTCTTTTCCAGATTATTCCTTAAATCTTTTTGGGAAGACCTATTGTATTTTATTTTTTGGCCTGTCAGAATTATAGTTTTATAATTTCATTAGGCCCATTTGAAAAAATATTTTTTGCTCCTATTATCCTACCTTGTTCTTTTGCTCAGCCATATGGCTTTCACTTGTATCTTCTCAAATACCTTGATAGATGGTGTGCATCGGTTTACCCTTCAGTACAGTGCTGTTAAACAGTGTTGAGAATATCCACAAAGCTTTTCCTTTTTATAATATTTTGCAAAAGTTTCACAAGTTTTCTTGCTGTTTCCATTTTTAAAATTAAGCACAATGCTAGTGAACCCTTCAACTTCTGTTGCTGCTGTAGAAGTGCTGAATCTTAGTACTTTGTGCCTGAGTAGCCCTTCAGCTATTTTAAGAACTTGGTGTGCTGATCCAAGCCGTATCAAGATTTGCTTTCCCTTGTGCTTCTCCAAATCTGAACTCTTATCACAATTCCTTGTTTGGGCACTCTGCCCCAACCAAGTGCTCGCCCACTCTGTGAAGTCTTGATGTTTGACATTGATGGTGTTCCTTGGCCTTGCATCTTCTGGTTCCTTCAGCATGTTGCTGCTGTTGTCAGCACCCAGATAACAATATAAGCTGTTGTCTAGTTCTTGCCTGGGCACAGAATTTCAACCTAGAATTTATTCTTAGGCTTCTGAAGCCCTCTTCTATCCTTTTTGAGGTGTGGTTACATTCCTCATTTCACTTGACTCTAAGGTGGAGTTGTTGCAGTCTTCATGAATGAATGGATTTGATGGCCCTTTGGTTGTAGGAGGAGTTTAGATGACAAGCTCACTTGCAGGTACCTACTTCTGCATATCCACAGTCAAGAGTAATCCTGCTCCTGTGACCTGTCACTTTTCAGTTTACCAGGCTTCCACCCTGCATCTGCGGTTGTCTACACAGTGTCTTTGTCCTCCACTCAGCTTCCTTCTGTTCTGGTCCATAACGAGTGTACACTTGGCCCAAGACCCAGCCATGGGTCCCCTGGAC
Source organism: Microhierax caerulescens (assembly GCA_035590215.1). Classification (NCBI taxonomy): domain Eukaryota; kingdom Metazoa; phylum Chordata; class Aves; order Falconiformes; family Falconidae; genus Microhierax; species Microhierax caerulescens. Next base: position 55,102,597 of record JAVJGJ010000014.1, read on the forward strand.
TCCACTTTTGCTCTTTCGCTTGTATGGGACTATTCTGGAGCATTCAGTTAGGCTGGAAGTGTTTAGTTATCTCCCTAAATTCCCCACTTGCATTAGTTTGCTGGTTCTGTTTTTTTCCCTAGCAACTGTTTCAAAATTTGTGGTTCACTACTCTCTTCCGTCAAAATGGTAGGTCAAAATAAATTTCACTTTTAAGCCTCATCTCTACAGTTTTGTATTAATTTAATCATTTAATAAGGAGTATGTGTTTTAGAAAGCTATGCAACTCCTAATACGGGTACATTCACATCAGCGTAAAAGGTTAGAGGAATGATCTTTGCTATCAGAAGTATGTTTTACACTAGTGTAATTGCAGTTGTGTAGCTTGTATCCCTAGAGGTGATTTCTAAAATGATTCTGCTAACAGCACATAAGCAGTGGAGTGACAAGTCTTCAGTGAAATTCTGAAGGTCACTGACGAAAAAGGATTAATAGTAAAAATGCTCAAGCTCAGTTGCCTTTGCATTTATGTCCTTTACTTTCCAAAGAATTCTTCTTCCTTTTCCCCCTGAGTTTCTCTTCTAGCATCCCTGTTTGATATCATTTGTAGTGGCTTCTCTGAAGCCACACACACAACACCCCTCCACCCCCCAAAAATTGTTGAGGTTGGACGGGACCTCTTGACATCATGGATTCATAGAATGGTTTGGGCTGGAAGGGACTTTAAAGGTCATTTAGTCCAACCCTTTTCCTCATGCTGGGTTGTCTAGAGCAGGTTGTCTACGACCATGTCCAGTTAGGATTTGAATATATACAGTATATGTATGTTCAAATATAGTTGTTACACACTATACATATATATACTCAAATTTATAGACACACATTGTCTTTATTTCATTAGTTAGGTGATAGATAATAATTAGTCAAAACTCCTTTGCCTTCATTAAGAGCATTATGTGGGTGTCTCTTTTGTACTCGGCTTCCAATATTTGTAGAATTCCAAGGTACTTAATTATTTTTGTGTCTCCAAACTCTTTACCAAATGTAGTTGAAATTGGCCAGCAAGTTTAGCAGTCAAATGTGACAGGTGAACAGATGAGGGACTGCCTAAGCTTCATTTCCTTGGAGGCTTGGATAATCCAGGTTAAAAATGTCTCGATTTTTGGGTTCTCTTTGCATTGCCAGACTAATGTAGCATGAAGCTGCTCAACTGTGCTGGGAAGTTAAGGGCTGAAGTCTGCTGTTTAATGTGAATTGTATGAGTGGTCTTATTTCTTTCCAATGATGAAAACAGTGTATATAAAGCCTGTCCTGGAAATTGTGAAAATGCACCTTTCTTAACTGTTAATGATAATATTAACAGATAGTATATTTTCTAAATCTCGTTGCTGATGTGGGAATTCATTCCCACTGTCAAAGAAGTCTGTATTTAAATGAAATGTGTTGGGTTCCCTTGTCATTTGTGAACCTTATTTTTCTATTTTAGCCTTTTTAAGAGTTCACTGAAGTCAGTGAGAGTGTTTCCTATCAGATTCAATTTTCTGAAAGCACATCTGTTACATCTCAGAGGAGGACAGAAGAGGTAGAAGTAACTTCCTAGTGAGTACATCACCTTCAGCTCAGCGGAACAGGAACTCCACAAGGGTTTGTGTCTTTTAACAGTGAATGAAGTTGTTAGTTACAGCAAGAAGATTAATGTTGTGACTACTAATCATCTTATTCTTGACTTCTCTTAACTCTTAATTAAAAAAAAAGCCCAAATACTTCCCGTAATTAAGGCAGCTTCAAAGAAATCTAAATCTAAATTGTAAATCTAAAAGCTTCATGAAGCATCTGGGTATGTTTAGGCAGAAAGTGACACTCAGTGTGGAATTTTACAACAAGTAGCAGTTGTGGTGGATTGTGTCATGAATGGAAAAGTTTTCTAGAGGATGAAAAATATTTTCATATGTACAGCAAATAATAGACTAGTGTGCATGTAAAGTGTCGTTCTTATCACTGATAGCTCAGAATCTGATTCTTCATGCATGGAAGATGTGGTTTAAGCTTTGGATCCTGAGTTACTGCTTGGATGGGGGAGTGAAACAGGAGGAACAGCTCCGCAGCAGATAATGTCACTGGATGTGTTCAGGCCAGAACTTCTGGCAAGGAAATCCTGCATTGCCTGATGCAGTGAGGTGTTAGGTTGCTTTCTGTGAGCGAACATCACATGACTTTCATGGAGTTTATTAATTTTGAAATACTTCTCAAATGGCGTGGTTAGCTCTAAGAGATAACTTTATGAAGGGGAAAAAATAACAGGTAGTAAAGGCAGTTAGATGTGCATCTGACAGAAGTGTACAGTACAAGGAAAACTGCATCTAAAAATGCCTGATTTCAGAAGTAAAAATGTATTTACTGTCAGCCAATGAAATGTTGTCTAGATTTGGTATGGAGAGTTAGATGTCTCTTGTACAACTCGGTCAATGGCACCTTTTTATTCCTCCTCTCTCCCTTTTTTGTCTTTCTCTTCTTCCTCTTCTTTATACCCTGCTGCCTATGCCAGGAGAGTGCAAGTGAGTTGAAGTATCAAGTTGGTAATTTAAAATGTATATAATGACAGGAATGTAGCAGGGATGGAATTAGGTGATAAACAGTTTTTTTGTTACAGTTCAAAACTATAGCTAGTTAAAATGCTATTCGACAGCTAATGGGGAAAACAAAAGAGAAGTGTAGTAATTGCATTATGGTTTATGTGTGCCTTAAGTTTAGAAAGGTATTTCAGGTACCTGACCGAGCCTAGACATTGCTCAGTGGAGTAGACAAGTCTGCATTAAGATTTCACACCCAGAAGGCTCCTAGCAGAGAAGGCTTCTTGGAATTTGCCTTTAGCATCTCTACCTTATTCTTGATTGTGTGGGTAGTTTGGATATATCCATGTATCGCAAACACTGCTGTCACTGAATGAAAAATAAGAATTGAATAGAACAAATTCACACTTGGGTTATGTGAATTTCATCCACAAGGACATTTCATCCTGGATTTCTGACATGATGAGGTGGAGGTCAAAGGCATGCTCTGTGCCAGCTGACTTGTCAAATACACCTTCCTTTTCTCAAATTAATTTCTGAAGCTATTGGCTTATTGTCTGTTTGGAAAGAAAAATAGGGTTCCCAAAGGTGCTAGATTTCCTGTTCTTGACTGTTGAAAGTAGGAAATAAAATGGCACTTTTTACCTGCTGAGGAGGGAACTGAGCCTGTGTCTTGTTCCATACAGTGGCAGCCAGCTGGCCAGTCATCATACACTTGGTAAATCCCCTATAGGATGTGTGGTGTCAGAGTATATGGTCCAGTGGGGATGTCATAGGCTGTGTGAGAGGAAAGCTGACCTAAGGGGCTAGGCTGTTTGCAGGAGGCAGAGTTCTCTTGTTTCACTGCTTGTGCTATGGCATAGCTACACAAGTTGTACTTAAACTGAAGAGTCTTTCCAGAACTGATTTTAGATATTGATAACCCTTGCCATTCTGCCTGAATTCACATTAAACTGAGAGGATTTACAGCCTTGAAATCATTGTGGTGTATGGCCATCTCAGAGCTAATTTAAATTATTTTACTTTTGTGGTTACATTCTAAATTGATGGCTTATAATGTGAATTGGCTAGAAAACATGGTGTTTTCTGATACAACACAGTTTTTCCTGTGATGTACAACAGTAGTTATTTGGGGTAAGGTTTTTTAAAAAGGACTGCTGGTGTACTTCAGAAAAGCACAGGACACTGAATAGATATCTTATATATATATATATATATATATATATAAGTATGATTATTAGTATATGATAAGGTTTCATTATTAATACAGAAGTTATTAGCTGTTTTGTGACCTAAACAATGAAGTTTATTGAGATGGGGCAAACACTTTCACTGGAGGATTATTCGTAGGACAAAGCACTGTCCTAAAAGTAATTGATAAACTCTGTATAACTTTACACTCTTGTAATATGTTGCATTTTGACTGTTCAGCACCAAAGATGGATTCTGTTACCAACACTATGTCCCCCAGTGCTTTTTTTTCTTTTTGAACTAAAGTGATAGCCCACGTCATGTTTCTGTAGGTAAAAAAACCAACGAAATTGATATTCCATGTCATGTTTCATAGGTTTGGGTTTGGGTTATTTTTTTTTTTCCTGTTAGCTTGTAAAGGTTTTTCAGAGGTTGTGCAGGCTGTGTCTTTCTGTTCACATTTCTAAGATAATGTTGTTTTGTTCCAGGTTTTGGTAATAAAATAGGTTCACGGTTACTTACACATATAGTATGACAAAGAATTGTATTTAATCACATCAGAAGGCATTGATGCCATTATCAATAGATGCAAAATTAAGAAGGTAAAATAAACCTTGGGGTATTGAATATCAGTTCTCATCCTTTTAATTCCTTACTGAGGTATTTTCCTTGCCCTGTTTGCTTAGGGGACAGTGATAGGAATGAATTTCACAACAGTTGTATCAGCTTACTTCAGTAGTAAATGTAGTTCTGCTTTATCTTTGTGAAGGATTTTTGTGCATTATGCTGAAAAAGAATTAAGTTTGAGATCTTAGGTTTGGAATGTTTTGTTTTGTTTTGTTTTTTTAATGTAATAATGTAAAACTATCTGCTACCCCGTTTTAAACTGCATGATAAGATCTGTGAAGATATTCTATTTATTCTTACAAATATGTTATTACTGTTACTCTTTGTCTTTTGTCAAGTAATTGGATCATCTATGGGGTTTGAAGTATTTTTGTAATGTTTTATTTATTTTCCTGCAGGCCATGTACATAACGTTAAGATCTATTCAGTGGGTATCTTTAGCTCATTTAACAAAGTTTGACTCAAACCTTAATAAAAAATTGTCTTCAGATTAAGTATCATATGTCATATATAATATGCTTTAATTTGCACTTAGCAATTACAGCTCTGCCTGGAAAGGGAAGGTTGATTTGATTAATCACACTTAAAGACTGTTTTAGTGAATAAAAACGAAAATGGTTTGACTTGATTTCTGACATAATTGCTTCACTTGGATTGGCATCACCTTCCACCAGTTGCTGAGAAAAAGGGGACTGATTTCTTGTAAAAAAATTTGTGAAAATTATTAACTGATGCTGGAGTGATAACATTTAAATACAGATTTATATAAAGATCAGTGAAAATAATAGAAAAAACTCAATTTACAATACTACTACTGTCATGTGTATTTTTTTTTTTTAATCTTAACCCCTCAATTACTACTGCAATCTTGCTATAAGCTTATTGCTTTTATCATCACTGCACATAATATAAATAAAAGAAATTATTTTTGGGGTAAGAGGAAAATAATTTTTTGCTTTAATAATTTTATTTTTTTTTAAACAGCTGTTTTTTGCTGGTCTGTAACAGTTTCTTTGTAATGGTATCTGAATAGAATTTGATTTGTCCAACTATAGCGTTTGTAGGGGAGAGTCCCAGTTTGAAGTCTCTTTTCTGTTCAGAGCTGGTTTGCAACATCTGTTGCCAACCTCTTTCTGTCTTTTTCTTTCCTCCTTTGGTGCTTGAGTAAGTTCCTTGATGCTTACAGTTATATACTTAATCTCTTGCTCAGAAAGTGAGAGTGCCCTTTTCTGGTACTAAACAAGTAAGTGTTAATTGTGTTGCAATACTGTCTATTAATTTCATTTGGCTCTAAAAGAAAGTAGCATTGCATTTCAGAGTTAATAAAATAATTGCAATCCAAATGTCTGTAAGTGTCCTGGATGTTTTAGCTTTTCTGGAGGCTTTTCTGGATCCTTACAGAAAAGAAGGAACCTTCTTATGCTTATGTATTAGTTTGTTTTGCTGTTTAAACCCAAATTCTTCCTCATTGTGGTATGTATTTGTATGGCTGAGGAGCACTGGTCTTGCAGGTGTGTGCGGCAGGCAGGCAGCTTTGGAATAAATCCTTTGATCATGACCTGTTGGTAAAAACCAGTTTGGCAGAGTTCTGGCTTCCTAGGCACCTAAAATCCACTCTGCAAGTTCTTTTTGAGTAATCTGTGTTGCTGCTGAGGCTTCCGTCTTAGTAAGAAAACCTCAGCTGTGTTAATTCTGTTCTGGTGTGCTTCTGGTCCCTTATACTGTTCCCTACATCTAACAACTGCCCTCGCTTCTTAACGTGAGACGGTAACTTTTTCCTTAATATGAATTTCCTCAACTGTATTGTGTTTTTGTAGGTCTCCTGTGTGTTATGAACAACATCTGTTATCTTTTCTTTGTTTTCCAGTTCTTCTTATTCCAACAATAATTTTCATGTGTAGGCAATATCTGTGCCAGAGCCATTCTCTTGTAATATCTTTTGGAACGGCTGCAGAGTCAGCTGGTAGTGGCTGAGTAGGATATGAAAACCACCCAGGATCTGCTTTTCAAGGCCAGTGTCTCTGCGGCCTGATGGTCCGGGTTTTCAGCTGAATTTCTATTGCTTTGTGGGAGAAATTCCTGTTGCCACTCTACTTCAGACTCTGCTGCTTCATAGGGAAGGGATTGAATCCTGGGTGGGTGTTCTTTTCTTTCTTGTTCCTCTCATGAGATCATCCTTTGTTTCCAAATCTTCAAATTCTGCTGCCCAGCAAAGGAAACTTCACCACCCTGCTCACACAGTGTGCCCCCTGCTCTGCCACCCATGGCCTCTCTTCTGCTGAGAGCTGTCACCTTTGGCTGACAAGTAAGAAAGTGGACCTGCTAGGCATGAGAATCATCTGTTTTGGCTTGGGCATGGGTGCTGTCATGCCTGACTCTGTGCACTGTGTTGCTGGCCTCTGTGGGATTATGGTGGCTGGTGTTCACCAAAAACTGGAGCAGATCTAGCAGTGGTGGTCTCCCCTGCGTATGTGTGCATTCACAAAGTGGGTGTTTGTGTGACCTCTAACAAAGCAAGACAGGTTTTGCCATAAGTCGTACCCGTGCAGCTTATTCACGTTTTGTATGTTCTTGTACTGCTGCAAAGCATAGGTTGGACAGTAACTGCAGGTAGTGCATACAGTGAGTAAGCACTGCGTTGCTTTGTACTCTCTCCTTCTGTGTCTTTTAAGATGCAGACTAATTAACTTCTAAACTAAAATGCTAGAAGTGTTTCATTGTGGCTACCTCAAACCTCTAAGCTAGGAGTCAAGACACTGCTTCTAATTTTACACTCCTGTTCCAGCATTTATAGCCTTGACAAAGATGTACTGAATTTGAGAGTGGGGAGAAGATGAAAAAAGAATCTCTGGCAACTCTCTCATGAAGGGAGAAAGAGAAATAGGCCACAGGACACTTGTTTCAATTTTACCAATTTGACATCATGAGTACCTGTAGTCCAATAGATCTTTCTCAATGTGCTTGACCTTGCAAAGGCATGAGGAAGTCTGATTGCTTCTAAGGATGAAGTTTTGCCATCCAGTGGATGTATTGTCAACTACTTCAATGAAAAAATGTCTGATTAATGTCCTGTCTCTGGAAAAGATTTAAATTATTCATTATTGGGCAGTTTAGGCATGCTGTATGTCTTTCAGGTCTTGTCAATCAGTATTTTTGGCTATGACCTGAAGTGGTGGAGTGTAATAATATTTCATTTCCTGGTAAAAACTAGGAGCTTTATAATGCATGATAGCTGTCAGTGAAGACAGTGATATATGGTCTGTGTTGTTAATGAATGTGTTTTCTGAATATCTGTAATGGTTTACCTTACCTTCCCAACACATCTGTGCATGAGCCTCTCTTAGAATGGTGAAAGGAGACGTGTTTCCTGAGCGTTGGGAGAAAGCCCTTGAAGTCCAGTTTGATGAAGTAGTTGGTAATTAATAATGGGTTGTTTGTTAAAAAACCCAAACCACACAAAACTCAGACACCCCCCACCCCCCCCAAACCCCAGAAAATCCCAAACCAAAAAACCATGAACAGGAACTACAAAGTTCATTAGCTTCATTCTGCTCCCAGTGAAATTGATCTGAAAATGGCCATCACCTATGTCATGCTACCATTATTTAAAGAAAAAAATACCGGTATTTGGAAAAAAACTTCTAGAAACAAAAGATGTAGGAGCAGAACAAAGTCAGAACTTAGAATGGGACAGACAAAGAAGACAAATCTTAATGTATTGGAATTTGGCTTCCAACCATACAAGGTCACACTTGATCCCACTCCTGTGATTGTGCAATTTTTTGTGAAGGGATATGAAATCTGAACGATAATGAACAGGTAAACAAAGAATCCTACATGATTTTTTAGCCTTCATGACCACTTCTTCTAGGTAGTCTGATGAGTGTCTAGTCTGTTGTCAGAACTGTTGCATGGAGCGTACTGCTGTTGGCAGACAGAGGTGTTGATCAGGAGCTTTTAATTTGTTACTGTTGATTATAGACATCATATGAGCCAGTGAGAGTAGGTGTTGTGGCCTTTCAGTGTCTTTGTAAAAAAACACCACTATTAAGAAGAGCTGTTAATTGTGAATATGCAACAGCGTATAGCACAGAGAAAGATGTTATGTCAAACTATGAAGAATTACAGCTTTAGATTCATGCCTGAGGAGTTTGTGGCTATGGTGGGGCAATCACAAGAAAGTGGAACCATCTGCACCCGAACCCTCAGGTATTTTTAAAGAGGTTGTTAACATCCTTTCATAAAAATTGACATCTGTTTATTTGCATTATTCTCTCTAATGCTTAGTAAAACCCAAGGAATTAAGTAGAAACTTTGAAAGGTGTTTGCAGTATCCTTTATTCTATTTGATATGCTTCTTTACTTTCCAGAAACAATCTAAAGAAATGTATAATATAATTATGGCTTAATCACTGAATTGAAAATGAGGTGAAGTTTTGATATACCAGTCAAATTCAATTTTAGGTAGCTTTCAGAGTTGGTTAGAATGACTGGGTTGGATAATTAGGTTTCCAAGAAGCATAGATAGAAGCGTAAGTAATGTTAAACGTGAAGGCCATGTCTGTCAGCAGTAAAATGCCATGCCCAACTTCCTTGAAAAGATTGTTGCAGTGCCTTTGAAATTTAAATGTTATTTGCAATGTCATGTTCATCAGTTTGTGTGGGGAGGTTTGCAGCTTTGGGAACAATGACACTATTCTCTATTCTTCATGTTGTAACTGTGTGGACAAGGCACATCAGTAGCCACTCTTAGACGTCATCGATAGCATAAAATGCTGTTCAGAGTCAGTACTGAAATCTTTTTTGCCTTTGTATTTTGAGTTTATCTCTGAACTGTTTAAAGAGAAATGCATCATCTTTATTGACACTTATTATTACATAACAATGTGAGCTAATTAGTTCCCAACTGGTTGCTAGGTGACTATTTAGAGGGATGGCCCTGTTTAACTTGCTATAGGAATTATGTGCTTGTTTGCATAGTAAAAATGAGAAAAATACTGGTGTTAGGAGTAAGAAGTTTCAAACCTCTAAATTGTCTTGTAAGCAAACACTACCCATGTATCATTGTCATGAGTGCTAATGGGTAACAGATATCAATTCTCCAAGAAAAGTTTCCTCCTCTGCTTAATTAAAACCTTCAGTTACTTTTACTTGGAAGCTGTAAAACATGCATGTATATCTCAGAATGTTAGGGTTTTTTTCTGCTTTGAATTATTGACATTTGGATTATTTCTGTGAATAACTCAAACCATCTAAGTTTAACCTACAGCCCTATATAATAACCCCATGTTTCCTAGTTCCTGGTTTGAATAAAACCCAGGAGATAACTTACTGTGCTGAAGTCTTTCACCTCCCTAGATCCTCATCCCTAGATCCTGTGGTCCTCATTGACATAAAGGTCACAGGTATGTCACAAATGACACCGCATATGTTAACAAAATAGTTTTTAGTGAAACAGACTTTCTAGGTACTTCAGAAATCCTGTGGAAATTCCCTCCTTATTCACTTCTCTCCCACAAGAATCAGCAGGTAAAATACAGATGGTAATCACAAGAGAAACAGCTTTGCAAACTGGGTAATAGAAGACATTAGAATGTCAAAAGTGTTAATTTTTATCATCAGAAATCTGGACATTGAGCAGGGGCAGAAATTAAAGAGCTAGTTCACCTTATACTTTGGATATAAGTTACCCAGTTATCTCATTTACTTATTTGCATTTATTTGCAGGCCCATCTTTTACGGTCAGATGTTTTGAAAAATGGTTTACGCATAGCTAAACAGGAACTATGTGAAATAATCTGCTTTTGGGTTGAGCAAACTTAATATGTTAATCTTGACTTAATTTAATTTGTTCGAATGGTGGCAATGAATTCTTAAATGGTTCATTTGGTGCTTAATTATTGTTTAAGGGATTTAGTATACTTTGAGAATGCTCATATTGGCATCAAGTGCAAAACCCATTCATCTGGGTACATTTCTTGTCTTTCTACTATGTAGGATATGAGCAACAGTAGGAGGGAAAACCTGGTGTTTTGATTGCATAGAGACAGTAAAGATTTCTTCTAGAAAGGCTTTTAGTGTCATAATACATTTTTATTTCCTGTGTTACGGTGTGAAAAGCATAGTCACTGTCAGTGAATGCCTCAAGCTGGTGGTCTTTTGTTGACCTCTTAGGACGCTGTAGGAGATGATGAACGAATGTCAGAGAAGGGTCTCAGAGGTCATGTGTTCGCATGAAACTCATAGGTTTTTGTGATAATTTGCATTTATTTTGTTTAATAAGGGGAATATTTACATTTTTATTTATGGAAAGGATTTCCAGTTCTACATTAGTTCAGTGTTTTTTAGGCAGCCTTGTTGATGGGAATCCTTATCTGTTTATAAAGCAGGTACAGTGCAGAACCTGGTATGTCGCTCATGTTACAATGTTAAAAGTACATGTAAAATAACCTGTTCACATGGTAAAGGAGTGGAGACTTATACAAATATAGAATTACATGGTTGCTCTGAAATAAAGTTTGCCAGGCGTCTTTGAAAACCTCACCTTGAGTGTTTCCATCAATGCATTTTCCCAGGCCCTTGTTCTGAACTTGGACTACTCAGGGCATTCAGAGAGTTGTAAGGGAAAAAGGGAGCAAACAGCTGTCATCCTTAAGTAAATGCTTTTTGGCCTATATGGAAACAATACATACAAATATTAAACTTTCACAATTGTGTTTGTTTTTAAAACATCTCGTACGTACAAGCATAAGACAGTGTAAGTTGTTATGAGTTGCATGAAGACTTACAAAGGTGGGAAACATACTTAATTTAAACATTTGTACAATTGCACTTCCTGCAAAATTTATGCTGATAATACCTTTATCCCATCCTAAGCCAACATGTCTGTTCTCCCTTCCCTCATCTTCTGTCCTTACTCAGGGTCATCTGGTGTATCGGAGTGATGCACATGGTGCAATTGAAATACCATCTCCACAGTGAACCTCAGAACCATTTATACTTGTTTATGTCTAGGAAAACTATCAGTTCATTTGGTGGCTCTCAGCTGGAAATGCTGTACCTCCAGGTGTAAATAGTAAGGTCATAGTGGGGAGTTGCTTCTTGTTGAGTAAAGATGAGATTAGAATGCAAGCAGCAGGAGATAGGTTCGTATTTTCTACTGAAATTACCTTCAGGTTACACTGTGACAGGACTATAAATTGAAAAGTGACAGACCTGTCCAGCAGCGTGCACCTGCAATGTGAGGGTAGCATACCTCATTAGCAAGCCTTGTTCCTGAGTGGTAGTGGAATGAATTTGGGTCTCATTTGCTTTCATAGTGTGGCTTAAGTAGTATCTCTAATAATATGTTTCAGTCTTGTGATCTAACTGAGAGCATTAGCAGTCACAATTATCACACTAGGGGCAGCTACATTAGTTTGGCACACCCAGCTGAGAGTAATCACTGAAAGTTTCTATCAATAGCTTTGCACCTCCCAGGTAAATAAGTCCTTAGCACTGCTTCCAATGTTGCCATTCTGTTGGTGTCTCCTTTTCCTCATCATCTTCCTCTGAAATCATTGTTAAAACCTCTCTTTGTCTTGAAAGGAAATCAAAGCAAAACCTGCCTCTTCTGTACTTTTTTTTTTTTTTTAAACCTGGTATGCTGCCAATCGCTATCTATAAAATTAATAATCTGTATTTATTTTCTCAAGATGGCCCTTGCAATTAAGTTGTATATCCTTACAGTTTTCAAGTGAGAAATACTATCTTTTCCAACTGAGATCTACAGATCCAGTAGGGCCTGTAGGTAGTATTTGCTGTTCATTCTTCTCACATAATGGGTTATGATACTTGATCCTTACTTCAGGTTCTAATGAGTTTTCTAATGTAAACAAAAGTCACTGCTGCATGCTATATTTAATTTTATGTAACAACCATTTAAAAAACTTAATTTGCTGATCATTTCCCCGCCCCCTCCAATATGTTAGTTCCTTTTTCCTTTCCGTTCCTTTTTCCTTTCCGTTCCTTTCTTTTTGACTGCCATGCTGGGACCTTCTTGTGCTGCACAGTGTGTGGCCGTCTTTCCCATAATAATCCCATAGAATGACCAGATCTGATATAGACTGCAGTCGAAGAAAGTCTCCTTAAGTCTCCCTTCCTTTCTTAGATATTGCAGCTCTGACTTAGTGGACTTCTGTCTGAAAGGCTGGCTGTTGACACTTTATCCTGAAAAATAGATCAGTTGTCTACTACAAAACTGAATTCTGTAGGTAAAACCTCACTTTTCCACAGATTCTGCTGCTCACAGTTGGGAAACAATCCCTCTGTTACTGAAGAGGGAAGCACTTTTATATGCTCACTTTTCCAAGTTCAAAATTTAAAAAGGTTGCAAGCTTGCTTCTCTCGTAGCATATTGGTTGAAATATTTCAAGACCCATATCAAATGTTTTTGAATTGGCTGCTCCGCCCCAAAGAGAGTATTTGAAGCATCCAGAATCAGTGGGAAGTTCTGAGAAAGTTAACTTTTCCCTTTGAACACTAAATTTTGCTTTTGTTATTCTGGAAACTGAAAAATATCGCTACTTTTGGTATTTAAACAAACCAGCCCTGCTCCTATGGGCTACCACTCTTGTTTATAAGCAGTGTCACACATTGAATCTATCTGAATTCTTATGGGGATCTATGACCCATCTACAGCTTTAATGGGATATATGATTTTTTCTTTTAACTTTGTCAACACCTGTTTTCTGTCACTTGAATTTACCAGTTTACTTTAGCAATTCCATTATCAGGGTACGTAGTTCTGATGTTCGTTAGGACTGCTGCTTGCATAGGGTGTGAGTACAGGTGCTTTGCTTTGCCTCTTGGAGGTGCAGTAACGAAACACCGTTAGTTTTATCCACCCCAGCTTGGCGATACTAGGCTGTAAACACGTAAATAGGGTTTGGCTGCCTTTGTTCCTCTGGTTCAGTGGTAGAATGTAATGGATTCCCTTTCCTCTCTGACAGCTACTTTATGATCCCCTGTGTTCTTTTTAGCAAGGAAGACTTCTAAACGTTGATAGCAGGGGTGCAGACACAACCCAGAATGCTAACATTAAAGTTCAAAGGCTAACCTCAGATCATGACAATTATTTCCGATTCCTGCTGTGAATAAGCTGTTTTCTTTCTCTTTCCTCCTAGCGTCGTTTCTGTACATTGATTACTGGTATGATGCTCAATAATTTTGCACTGTGTAAGAATTTAGTTTTATCTTTGTGGTTTTATAATTAATATCTAAATCTCACATGGTGCTTGCTTTCCTTTTCTCTTGCTACAATGTTTGGTATGTATTTCTTTTTCTATATGAAGGTGCATGTTCAGTTACCATGGGGAAAAAGTAATCTGTAACAATAAACCTTTGCACCCTAAAATGCTCTCAAATCTTCAACTATTTTGTTCTCAAACTGTCAGAAAAGCAAAGTAATAAAATACAAGTGCTTTTACTTTCATAATAATGGAAAAACATATCAATAATTTAAGTACATAATGAAATGTTTAATGTTGCAGTCATGAAATATTTGTGTAAAGTGTACTTCTTCATTGTAGAATTTTCTTTTTGACTAAACACAGCATCCATTTCTGTAGCTATTTTAAGTGCTGTGATTACTTTTTTTTTAAAGGGTGTTAGTGCAGTGTGTATAGATTGGAGACTGATATTCCATTTTGATGACTAAAATGCTGCTCTGGCAAAACTTTGGAAACAAAGTTTAACAGAATTCAGCCTAGAGACCACATAAATATTTAAATTTTGGGGCAGTGTTCCCATGAGTGCTTACTCCGGTGTGTCCTAACATTTGCTGAGCTGACTGGTGAGAGATTTGTCCATATGCTGGTGGATCCCAGAGTGCTGCTAGCCAGGACTAGACATCTTTTCCCTCAGGCCACAGGACGCATGCAGTGCTGCAGACAATTTGCTCAACAGAGGAGATTGTTTATTTGGGCAAAATGTGAGCTGTTGTCAGCCTGGTAAGCTGCAACCCACTTAAGCTTGTTTCAGTGTGTAACTTATACACAGGTACTTGTATGATCATCTTATTTCTGCCTGACGGAGAGGTAGTCCCGATGTGGAATGGAAAATTGGAATGCGATATTCTAATTAATTTATTCTTTTAATTTGCTGCTCTTCTCATTTTTTTAAAAACTGCATTTATTTTTTAATACCGCCATTCTTCCCTTGCAAACACCTTTGTTAGTTTTGCTTGTGAACTGGTCAGGACAGCTAAGCTGCTGGCTGTTGCTTCAGCTGACCTTCTCCACATCTCAGAATACTGTCCCAGACACTGTGCTCTGAGAACCAATCTGTAAAAGTTACCAGTTTCAACTCTGCTTCTGAAGTGGGACAGAGAAGCACGATATGAAAGTGAAATTTGTAGTGTTATGGGAAGTGGGTGCAGCCAGTAACTGACCTTTTACTATGATAAAGTTCAGCATCACAAGCTGAATTCCTTTTTAAGAAACTGTAGTGCTCAACTACGGAAGTTAATCATCCATATAATGGAAGAACTTTGAGAAGTAGATACTAGATATGGTGATACTAGAGATAAAACCATTGCTCTCACTAC
>JAVJGJ010000014.1:55117648-55159619 GCA_035590215.1 Microhierax caerulescens
ACAAAAAATCAAAACAACCCTCCTCCTCCATTTCCAGTCTAAAAGTTGACTTTCAGTTTGTAGTTTCTAAGTCATGTTTAGCTAGATATTGAGCATAACAGTTGTTGTACTCTGTCTGTATGGAAGTAGGTGGGTCTATGGAATCGGAGATGGTCAGCAGAGCCTTTAGTTGAACATTCTGGATCTTCATCTCCAAAACTGTCTCAGGCTTTAAATACTGCTGCACTCTATTAGATGCTTGGTGTAGACTTTTCCGTCTCACACTGATGCAACAAGCTGCACCCGCAGATCATAGTGTTTCAAAGCCAAAATGTTGGTTAGTTTAGTTTCTTTGTATTAGGTTAGGAATGAGCATCTCCTCCAATTTTCTCCTGATGAAATGCTGATATTATAGACCCTTATTATTTCAGCTGTGGTAAATGTCTGCAACTGAGCAATTTTTTTCCTTTGCAAAAAGCAGTTAGTGCTGGACCTTAAAATGTACCACAGTGACTGTCTTTTTTCCCTTCAAATTTGCTGGTGGTGGATCATGTGAATAATAAGATTTTTTAGCTTTTGGGAATGAAACCAAGATACTAGTCAATAGGTTGTCTTTTTTCCAAGTCCTCTATATAGCTAAGCAGAAAGTACGATTATCAAAATACCCAAATTCTTGGAGTATTGTTAAAAGCTACCTTATTGCTGTTATAAGTCGTGTATCTCTGCTGTTGTACTGCTAAAGTCAGTTCCATTATTATGGGGTACGGAGTTGGTCTCTAGAGCATTTCCGAAGACCCAAATATATTCCAGTCTTTATGGCTGAAGTTTGTTTCTGGGATTGACAAAGAAAAAACTATTGACAGTTTTGTTTTGTACTCTGTGCCCCTTTTAGTCATACCTGCCTATTTGTTAGCTCCTTACTCTGGCCTCTGGCCTCTCTGCAGCAGCAGTGCAAAAAAGCCTGAAGAAAGGAGAATGGAGGCATTTTGCAAAGTGATTTCGTGTTGCTTCATTACACTTAAATAAGAATGAAATGGAGGGAGGACAAGAGGATCAGAGAGTCCCTTCTGAAGTGGAAAATGTTGAACTAGGTTTTCAAAGTCTGGAAGCTGTGCTTGAAAAGAATGTCTAGTAGTTTCCTTATATTTAGGACTAAAAACAATCCATGCAATCTTACTGAGTGGAAATCCAGTCTGTTATGAAAAAGAAATAATCTGTATTCATTTTAAAGTATAAAACTAGTATATACTGTGTACAAAGTAGGTTGGGTTTCAGAATATGCAAACACCATATAAAGTATGTTCATATTGCTGTAAGTATCTCATGACAGCAGACTAGTCAGCAAGGATAATTTTGATTTCAAAACAATAACAGCACTGTCTTGTTTTTATGAGTCCATCAGCTGGAGTTAGCTGTTTGGTAACAGCAAACAGCCCAGCAAGCTGGCTGTTACATTTCAAATTTGCTAAGAACTATTAATACCCTGAAGAAAAAAAAAAAAAAAAAGAGGCTTTAAAAGATGGAATACTATCTGTTGAACAAGGTGCTTTGACTGAAAAAAGAGAGCAAACTTCTGAGACCTATCCTGTCATTAGATCTGTGAATATACTAATATTTGATGGAGTATAAAACATGAGATATCTGTTTAAAAGAAGCCAAAATCTTAGTAGCAAGTCTGCCTTTGAATGTGTTACTCTAAAAATAAGAAATCCATTGTGTAAAATGGAAATGGTCTGCTGCTTGCTTCGTTTTCACCTTGCTGACAGTGTTCTGGCAGGGGGAGACGGACAAGTGCTATTTGCTTGCAGAGAAATGCAGGAGCTGAGAGCTTGAAAAGTAGGGAAGCTGCAGGGATTCCTTCCCTTGGGGGCTGGGAGGGACTGCCTTCATCCCTGTGAATGTGATTTTACTTCCAGCTGGTACTTACATGTGGGGCAGCCAGAATTGCCTTACAACTATTGGTATTTTTAAGGTGCTGTGACCAAGTGTGCTGGCAAGAGTGCTGTTCTACACTAGGCTGTTTCAGTTGTAATACTTGTCTATCTATGCAAAGCAAGGTTTTATTGTAAAGAATAAGAAATAGGTGCTCAGTGCCTCTAAAAGTCTTACTTTATGATTGTGTGAAAATTAGAAGTCTAAAGACTCTGATGTCTCCTGAATACCTGAAGTATTTGGGTGGTATAATATGGAGAATATTGTAGGCTAAGTTCCCACGAGTTGCTAAACTTCTTTTCTCTGACTTAGTATGGAAAAGTGTGGATACTGTCCCAACATTAGGCAGCTTTTCAGCTGATGGCTTTCTGTCTCCTTTACCTAAAATTAAATTTATCCGTGTGTATATAACTATGTGCGCATACATAGTTTTTTGGAAAAGTATTTTTTTTTAAAATACCTCTATAATACTTTCATACCTGTGTTTTTATTAATAAAAAGATGCGGTTCTTTATCCTGGAAGCTGGCAGTTATTTGGTCTCTGATTGATGGGCATTCAGGGAACATCAGTGCCGTGTGCTCCTTTGCGATGCAGCGAAGCTGCCATGCGTACTGGCGATATGCTGTCATCTCCTCACGTGGCCTGCACATTGCTTCTTGGTGGTATTGCAACTGTCCTGCTTTTGGGAGTCCCAGCTAGTTTTTAACTTCTGTCTCTGTGCCACTGCTACATGCTGTGCAGATGTATGCTGGTAGCTAGTGGGGAATCAATCTTCATAACACATTTTGCACAATTTCAGTATGCCTGTAATGGATATTGATGAATTGTGTTGCTTGTGCCTTTCTCATAAAAGGTGGTTTTACTTATTGTCACCCTACTCGCTCTGTATATTGGTGCCTGAGATGTAGTAAGCAGTGACGAACAGTCAACTGTAAGCGGCAGAGCCGAAATCCTAGCAGATGTACAGAGGCAGGTGTTGCAGTCTGTCATCTTGGAGTGTCCTATATGTTGCAATTTGTAAAAGATACAACTCGTGTTGAGGTAACAGGACTTGTACCATGTGGGCAGCATCCTTTTCTGATGTCTGCGCTGTAACAGAGCACAGGGACTGGGCTTGCGGGTGAATCTGTCCTTGGCTGACTCTCTCACAATTTATCTAGACAGAAATAACAAAACATGTCTAATGTTTAATTTCAGTCTCCCCTGAATTCTCTCTGAACTTAGCATAGACAGTGGCACATGTGTATGCTTCAAATTACCAACATGAGTGAGAATTGCCAGGGTCTCAGCTTGGTCCCAAAGGACACATCAGATTGGCAGAGTTCCCAGTTCTCAGACTGGTGCCCCAGAGGCTTATAGCTGCTCTATAAGAGTGTGCAGCAACAGAGGAATGAGAACGAACGTGGTTTCTCTAGGCTGAAATAAATATTTAAGCTAGAGTTCAATGAAATGTAGCAGGTGGCTGTTTCTTTAGTGTGAAGACGAAGTTTAAGAAGGTTCAAGAATCTGCTGCGACAGGTACTCAACAGATCTTCCCAAGTTTGAGCATTGGTTTGGAAGAGTGAAGTTCATGGCAGGCAACAAAGATTGAAAGGGTTAATAGTGTTACTGTGTGGGTGTTTTTTTTTTGTTTTGGTTTTTTTTTTTTAATTATTATTATTTTTATTTATTTTATTTCCGTTAATTTAAAAAGATCTTTGGATGATGTTCACCCAGACAGATTCACCTTAGTTGGTGGATTATGTACCAGGGACTTTGGTCAAGGCATAAGGGTTATGGAAGTAACGTCACAGGAGAGGTGAAACTTCATGGCAGCAACACTTAATCTGAACAGTGATTGTCTTCACCGAGAAAAGCAGGTAAAGAGGAGGTGCAGGAGAGGGTTAAGCGCAGTTCTGGTCCCCAGAACAGGCACTTTTCAAATTGATCAAATTTCAAAGGACAAGTAAAAGGTGTCTTTTAAAAGGATTTAGTTATCCACAGGTCCCTTCTGTACAGAGTTTTCTGCAGTAAAGTATATTCTCAGCTCATGCAGTCTTTGTCCCATCAGGTTTACTTTACAAGCTAATTTTGGTAAAGATGGAAGCTGGGGTGTGTGCCTCAGCTTTTGGTCAGTCTTGAAGGTGAGTGGAGGCAGGCAGGTAGAGTTGCATGGTGGTTGTCTGGGAGGCCTTGCTGTGCCTCATGGATCTGGGGATCAGAGTCACCGGTAGTGGCATTGGGATATAGTCTCATGGGGTCTCAGTGAGAGGCTGGAGCCATTGGCTGTACTCGTTATCTGTGAGGGTCCAGAAGAGCTCAGAAACATGCGAGCACGTAGCTGTTTCTCGCTGTGGAAGTTCAGGATGGCAATCACAGCTCCCTCTTGTGTGCCTGGACACTACTCCACAGGTAAGGCAAGTTGCCATTTGCAGACACCATAAAAGTTGGCCCAGTCAAACCCCAGAATTGACTGTGGCGTGGCTATGTGTAATCAAGCAGCTTTTGAGCTACAAGAAGCAATGAAGCCATGGTGGTGCAGACAGATTCAGGTGCTGAATGTCAGCCTGGGGTCATGTCTGGGCTGGCTGCTCAGTCTTCAGACCTTTGAGTATCCCCCTGAGATAAATTAGCTCAATTAGCTAAATAGGCTAACTCCACCTCATTGCTGTGTAGATGTAAAACCCAAATGGTATGTAATTAGCCTGAGGTCATGGTGGTTTCAAGAATTATGCAGCCACACACCTCCACCCCATTTATGCCTCATTCTTCTGATTTTGGCTTCTTTTCTTGTTTTCACATCTCTAAAGTACTTACTGCAAGATAAAAAGCTGTAAAACAAAGTTAATCAAGCACAAATTGCATTAATGGCTTATCACTTTTAAAAATGGCCATTATGGTCATTATTCACAAATGCTATATGTAGGAGTGCTCATGAACAGAAGGACTGCTTTACACTAACTCTAAATACTTTCAAATTCCACTAACCAGATGAGGGAAAGTATAAAAGTTCACTTTGCACAGGTAATTGTAGCATAATCAAGCTCTGAAAACTGCATTATTGATTATCTAGTAAGGGAAGCAGCTTGTACTGGAGTGTTTCACTGATGACTATGTACTGGTTTGTGTTATTTGCTTTTTTCTTCTCAGTGTTCCTGTATTCCACTTGCAGTGTGAAAACGGTGGCTATGAAAGCATATGGTAGTCAGACTGACTGTAACCTGAGCGAGACTGGATTCCTAGAGAGTAGGAAGTGTGACCGCTGCTGTTAGAGCAGATGGAGATAAAACAACATGGGAAAGATCTTACACAAAAATTAAAGAAGGGTCCAAAGGACACATAATTTATTTTTACATGGGCTCCAATGGTGCATCTCAGTTGGTTTGTGGTAATAATGCATTTGTTTAGAAAACTGAAAAATAAATTTTGGTATATCATGCTATTAGATTAATCTTTTGCCTTAAATAACTGTATTTAACAGGTATATTACTGAATATCAGGTGTTCACAAAGCCTCTGTTGAAAAGACCATAAAGGTCTTAACTCCCACTTTCCTATCCTCATAGGTGGAAACAGCAGCAGGTGTTGGCAGAGGATATTCAGTGGGAAGAAGCAGGTGCTGGGTAAGGGCCAGTTGTTTTATGCAACTGGGGGAAGATAAGATACAACAAAAGTATTTTCTTGTATGCCTCTTTCTACTTACGGTGTGATTTATTTATAGGATGTTATGGAGAGCTGAGTAAGTTGGAGCAGAGGTATTTCAGTTTGGTCCTGCAGTCTCTGGACTGCCTTGGGAAACAGGGAAGAAAGAAAGGTTGAGCATTGCCATTACTACTGCCACAAACACTTTAACCCCCAACCATAGGTAACCCATATAGGATGCTATGTTGAAGCTGCTAGCGTCTTCATTTAATTATGTCATAAGTGTCACCTGTATTTCTTGTGTGCCTTAAAGGAGTTTATGCTGTGCTATTTAAGTTAATTAACTTGCTTTAGTGTATATTTATACAACCTGTTTTAATTACAGACTTGCTATCTTAAAGGTACTGCTCTCTAGCAGAAAGTTCACATTTTCAATATAGGATTTGGCTAATTTTCCTGTTCTGTAATTTTCTCAATCTATTTGTGGGTTATGTGATTGCTTATTATAGAGACAAAATCATCATTTCACTTTTGAGTGGCAATGGGAAACATTAGTATGTATTTAATGTTTGAGTATATACTGAAATGGAAAGAAGGGCCTTTGCTAAGTTCCTTCATTAGCCTTTGGCTACTTCTGCAACCTGTAAGTGCATTATTCTATGACTTTAGTAGCCTGTAGTTGTGGTACCAAAACATGTGACACTTCCACGTTTTGGATATATTACAGTGGCGATAAAAGACCTGTCAGACAGTTGGAAGTTGGTGCAATTCCTGCAACTACTGCTTTTGAGAAGATTGGCTCTCTGGCATAAATCCTGGAGCCTATTAAACATTGTTGGTACTTCAACACCATTTTGGGGAATAACATGAAGAGGCCTTGCAACAGTGGTGTTACCTGGCATCAGAATGACAGGACTGCATAAAAATATAGTTGTCCTCAACGACGTGCAAAGGCAGAACTGGCTCTAGGGATAGGCAGGGTTGTTGTCCAAAATGGACATGCTGGTACAGTGTGCATGATTTTGCTGCCTTTGTTGCTTAGGAGAAAGCCTCAGTCAGTTGGCTTGCTGTTGCTGCTATTGATGGCAAGGCTGGTCAGGGGGACACGCTTTTTTGTTTCTGCAAGGAAACACAGTTGTTACCCAGGGAGTTGCTTATCCCCATCCCTGCAGAGAAAGTTGTGATCATCATGTGGGGCCGGTAGGGAGAGCAAAGGGTTCACATTCACTTTGATTTCAATTTAGGATATCACTTCAGCAAGACCAGTAATAAAGCCATGATACTAATCTGTAATTGTTCAACCTATTTATTAACATCTTGCTGCCTTTGATATAGAAAACCTGTACAATTGGCTTTTGGTTAATTTAGTTTTCAGAAAAATAAGCTGAGAAAGGTAGTTTTTCCTATTTTGAGTGGAGGGCTGTTTAACAACAAAAACATCTTTGCTTGGAAGCAACCAGCAACTACAGTTATAATAATCAGAGTAGACTGTTGCCTGGGAGAACTCTTCATTTTTTCCAAAAACCTATGTTATTTTTAAAATATATTCTGAATTAAGATTTTCAAGTAGATCTAATTTTTTTGTATTGTAGTAAGACTAAAAACTTTCAGGAACAAGGATCTTGTCTACCTTTCCGTTATGCAGGTTTGGTAACATCAATAGCACTTCACAGACAGGTTTTGTCAGCAAATGGTTTATCTGACTTGGTCCATTCGAGTTGGTCCCTCAGTCCAACGCAGGGGCAAGCTGGTACTGGCAGAGCCTGGTTTGGTCTAGCACCTTCAGTCTGGCATTGCCACTAACATGAACATGCTTGGTTTCTTCTGGGGTGGTGTTGCACCAAAGAATCAGATGCACAGTTTTGGTTATTGAAGTCTTACTCACTGTCCATACCAAAGAGAATGCATGAAAGCACCTGTAATTTAGTTATCTTTCTGTGAGTATGCCATTCTAATCAAAGGAGATAAAGTCACTACAGTGGCGTAGCCTAAATAGCGATTTAGCTGAGCAGCCGTACGTGTCTGTTGCAGGAGAGCCAAGTTGCTCCCTGGGATTCACTGACTGTAGCAACTAGATCTCAGCTGAGTAGAAGAGCAATGCAGACACTTAGGTTTAGGTGTCTCTACCTGGAGCTGAATCATCCTGCATTGATGCAGGGAGTATGTGATTTATAAGGGAAGTATGTTTTTACTCTGCTCAAAATTTTTAAGTATTCATTTTAAGTAAAATCAGTATCTGTTCTGCTCATCCACTTTTGGTTTTTAACAGACTGTCTGTTACTGAGCAGTCTGAGATAAATGTGATGGTGGGGAAGAAAAGGCTTTTGTTAAAACTTTAAAAGGAAACAAAACTATTCCAAACAAAACTCAGAATGCAGAGAGTCAGCCAAGAAGGTCATGGTCACAACCAAGGGCTAGTTGGAGTGCCCAGCTGACACAGGCTCTGCATGTTCTTACAAGTGAAGAGGAAGTGAGTCTCAGTGTTGAATATGGAAAAAAAAATAATAAATGAAGCTGATGGATTCAGTTGATCAACCTGTTACAAGCACTGTGTGTTTATAACTTTATGTGCTAAAATACGTGTCAAAGCATGGAGAAAGAAGGCTTTTCCCCCAACACTTACGGTTCATTTTCATTGATAATTTCAGTGATAATTTTCAGACCATAATTTTGGTCCCCTCTCTGGCCCTGTGAGTGTGTATTGCCTTTTCTGAGGAATGGTATCCACAGTGAGTCCTCCATTTTGATTTTGTTTGGTGTTTTTATCCAATGCCTTGTAAAAGTGATTGATAATCTGGCCTTGTATGTTTGTGCCTTCTTTGCTTAAAAATAGATCAGCTTTTGTTTTTTAATAAGAAAAGCAGATTTATTGTCTTCTGTCCTATGCACAAAGCACAGGCTTTTAGGCTTTAGTGTCAAGTTAACTCTCAAATTTCTTGCCAGATTTAGTCCTTGATGTTCAAAGAAGCTTTGGCCAGGAGTCCAAACTGTTGACGTCTGTTTTATCCAGATAGAACTAAAACCTTTGAATGTTTTCTTTAATCATCTTATTCTTTGATCAATGGCACAAATAGTTGTGGAAATTTGTATGTGTCCAGGTGTTCTGTGCTTAGATTATGAGTCAACAAGAGATTTTGACAGGTTTGGTTAAACATTTAAAGCTTGGAGTGAGCATCAAAAGCAAACCCTTGAGGGTCTGTCCTCCTGCCTAAACATCTGTGATGTGTGATTTCCTTTGTCATCTAGAGTACTATGAAGAGCAAGGGAAAACATATTTAGCATTTGAGGTATGCAAAGATTAATTGTTTCATGTGGATCACAGTGTAAGATGTTGAGGAGGTTGACATGCAGTTGTCTGCTGCAGGATCCTCTGCTGCCTTAAATTTTCCTAGCTTCATTGATGTTGATGGAAGTAGGACAACGTAGACCTCCTGATGGTTTGCCTGGATTTGTTATATAAATCTGCCATAGATATTAGGGAGAGATTGTGTGAAAGATTGCTCTGTTGTATGTGGCCTCTTCACATTTTTACTTAAGTCTGCACTTAGGTCTGTGCATACTGGGACCCAGCTGCCCCAGTGACCAGATGAATATTTGGAGGATGTCACTGTTCTTAGGGAGGTTATGGGTGCTGGTGGCATAGTGAAAACCAGCCCATAAGACCGACCACTGTGTGCCCAGGTCTTTCCCCATGTAGAACATGCTTTTCTGAACAGGTCCTGGGAACAACCAAAGCCCTTCTTAAATTGAACTGTATGCGCAGACAGTTTCATGAATGGAAGCATGGGCTGAAGGGGGCTCACTGGTCTGAAATTGTAGGGTCTGAACTAAACAGAAAGACATAGAAACTCCCTCTATATTTATTAATACTGCTGTTTGAAAGGGAGGAAGAAAAGAGAGCAGACTACATGCAGATTACACAAAGCACCCGGAGCTTTGAGTTACGAGCACTGTGTGGGATCACCATCAGTCTGAGACTTGATAGCTGGGGGAATTAGTCCTGTATCTCTGTTTTGGTGGCAAAGGGCAGGTTTATCTCAGGAGGTTTCAAATGCCTTCTGGATAGTGTTACAAATATTTCTTCTGCCTCCTGATCAGTATACAAAGATAATTACTTTTTTTCTGTTTTGTCATGACAACTATTACTTTTGTCACTCCAAAATCTGTGCCACAAGACAATTTCTTAGCTGCAAGGGCTCCTTTTATGATTCTTAGGACCTGCCTTTCAGCTCTGGAAGAGAGACAGCTCCACACCTCTGTAGCACCCTGTTCTTGGCTTCACCTTCAGGTCATGATATCCTGTCCTCAGGAAACAGAGGAAGTGCTTTCAGAGTGGACTTTTCCAATTTCCAAGATCTACCTGGTGTTCCGTGCAGATACTGTCAGGGCTATTCAGTGTCAGCAAGGATGTGCTGTTCTTGCCTTCCCGGACTGACTGTGATAGCTTTTCTGTTGAAGAGCTGGTCCTTCAGGAACACCAACTGCATTAAAGCTCAGGGTACTCTGGAGCACATCATTACAGTTTTCAATGGATTCGATTTTACATCAGCTGATATAGTGGTGCAAAATCCCTTCTTTTCTCTAAAGGGATTTGAATTCTGGAAGTGTAATAATCCACATTCAACGTACTTGCTTTTAGTATGTCTCATGGGCTTGCCAAATGTTTTGGCATATTGTCTTTGGGAACTCTTCTCCTGGATCAAATTGGGAATGGGATCTTTCTGGTAAAGAGGTAAATTAGTAAAAGGGTCTGTCTGATAACCAATCATCTTAACCAAGAGACTGAGAGATTTCTGTCTCTCTTCCCTTGCCCCCCATACCACAGGGAGTAAGCGCTCTCTCACTGAATGGGTGTCCGTATTCAGTTCCTTTCTCATGTTGTGTCCAACTCTTGATTTTTTCCTAAGTTACAAAATTCAGCTGCCTCTGCTTTTCTCCAAGCCTCCTTTGGTGGAACCGTGGGCTTGGACACGCTTGTCACACAGGCCATGTGTAGAAAGCAGTCTTTCTGCCTGCCCAGGATCAAGCCTTTCAGATGGCCTTCCTGTAAATGTGTGAGTAACTAAGAAACCAAAAAGTTTAGCAGTTTCCTTTCAGTGGCTATTCAATGGGATTGCAGTCTTGTCCAAGACCGTGTAGAACCAGCTGAGCTGGAGTTACTTACAGTAATGAGAGCGTGCTTCACAGGAGGTCAGGGTGTATCAGTGACTTTATTAAAAAACAGCTGTCATTCCTGATATGTACAAAGCAGCTCTTTCTTGTAATTGTAGCCATTTGTAATTGAAACTAGTTCCAGCCACCCTGTAAGTACTGTGCTAATGTTCTACTTGAATAAGTTCTTAGTCATCGTTTCTCCAAAACAATGAGTTTTGAGTTTTATATCCTGACCTGAGAATTTGAATGTGTCACACTTGAAGTCACAGGTAGAGAAGAGGTGCACACAAACAAGAAGGCAAGGGACAGTGAACAATGGAAATTAAAGTTTATTGAGTGTGTGTTCAAGGCTTGTCCTCTGTGGGTGATAGTCCTGATAGCCCCCTGATGAGAGGGGATCAAGGGGAAAAATAACATGGTGCTTTTGCTGTATTGGTAGAGCAAAAGGAGGAGGCTGATAAATACCTTCACACATTATAGATACTGTAAAGACAAGTGTCTGCGGTATCTGGGTCTGCTGTATGGCCAGGGACACAGAGAATGCATCCTAAGCTATGCATTGTGCTTCCTTACTGTTCCCCTGGTTTAATTGCTGTGTAAAGGCTTACAGACTGCAGTTGCAGAGCTGTTTAGTTAACATACTCTGCGTGCTTATTCAGAACTCAGAGAACCTTCACTTCAGTCTGTAATCAGATGTGTATCCTACTGAAATGTAGTCACGTTGCTTATATATTCTGCTTGTACAGAAAATGAATGCAGGCATGAGTACAGCTTTAGCAAATAATCTTTGGAAATAAAATGCCAAAAGCGTGATCCTGTTATGAGTATCTTTTCTGTGTTGTGGTGCTCTGTCTAAAGCTGTTATGGCAGAATATCAAAAAAGGCAAACTCAGAATAAGGAGTCAGTTTTTAGGCTGTAAAGAATGCTGTGAAAATTGGATTGACTTGTTGCATAGCATCTTCGTAGACATGAAATGGGTGCAATGTTGTTACCTAGATGTTTGTTTTTTTTAAAATGAGTGTTATCATGCAGATGCACTTTGCAACGATGCCTTTCTTCGGGTCTTCTTGATACAGAAATTGCTGCTGCTATGTCAGACTCCATTTCCTAACATGCCTGTTCTTTGAAGTTGGTTTTGAAGGTGAAACCTTATTGTATCTTAATTACTTTTTCACAGTGACACTGCAGGCTATTAAGGTCAAGGTATTTAACTGCTTTTCTGCTCTCTCTTGTACTCTGTCACCCTAATAGCTATTTTTTTTCTGCACACCATGCAGGAAAAAAAGGTAGAATTCAAATTATATTTGTTTTACAACCCGTACCTGGATTGAGTCCTCTGGTTTATGGTAAGCAATAAGAAGCTGTGATGAAGCTGAGGTGCATATTTGCCATTTGTACTTGTGAATCAGCGGTGAAGTAATCCAACAATTATTGTGCGTTATGTAGAACCCAGCTAAACAGTGCATGTATTTACAAGCACAATTTATAAATAAGGTGATGTGACCAGAGAGAAGCAATCTGGATCAACATCAACACTTACTACATGTTGCTTTCATTTCCTGTTCTGCAACCCTTCTTGCTTCAACTTCAGGTATCTGGAGGGTGGTGGTTGTGGCCAAGCATGGTGGCATTCCATTAGAGCAGTGCTGTGGTTCCCATGCAGTTGAGAGCGATGCTAAAGCAAAGGAGATAGCAGATAATGGGCTCTCAGTGATGGGTTTGAGATGCACGTGTTCTCCTCCCATCAAAGAGCAAGTGCTGATAATGCCCCTCCTCTGCCCTCCCCAGTTTGGGAGCAGCAGTAGGCATGGCAGGGCTTGTGGATGGAGGGGGATGGCAATCCCAGGGTTGGTTGCTGTTCCTCAGTTCCTTCTGGGACATAGTGTAATATGGGATGGCAAGCTGTCTTTCAGTTGACTAGTTCTCTAGTGTTTTCAGTGAATGAAAAAGTATTTTTGATGGCTACATGAAGATGTGGGGTTTTTAGATACAGGAGCTATTCCATCCTCTTATTCTTTTCATCACTTGTAATTGTGCAACAGAGTACCTCTGGTGACAGGCTCATAGTTATGCAGTTATGCTTTAAGTGGTGTGACTTAAATGTTGTCTCTCATTTTTTATTTGGTCTCCTAAAGAAAGATGAACAACCTTTTTACAATTATGAGTTTGCGAAAAATAAATTACTTGAGTTGTCTTTTCTTACTGTAGTTACTGTATGTACAAGGGACATGTGGGAGTTGAATGCTTTTATTACCTCACATTCAGGGTCATTTCACAGGTGACAGATAAGAAACGTTAATACATGCTAAGAATGCATTTATTAATGGGGCTAATGCAGATACAGGGACAAAGCTGTCTCACGTTCTACAACCATAAGGCATGCTAATCCCTTTAGTTGATGGATTCTTAAATGAGCAGATTGAGTGAATAATTGGGTTGCTCTCTTAATCCTTAGTTTGAAATATGAATGAGAAATGCTTTGATATTTGTATTTGCATAAGATATAATGTCTTCTAATTGATTTATTTAATACTTTTGTACTGACATAATTGTTTAGTATGCTTGTTCTCTATGCTTTGGAAAAATTATAGAAACAGAGGGTTACAGTTTTACTGTTTCTCACATAACTTTCAACTGCCTAATAAGGTGAGGAGGCAAACGATACTTATGTGAAATTGTATTATTTCCATTTTTACTGGCTGTCACATTTCTTGTGTGAAAGCCCACAGCTATTGCTTGACATTGCTGGGAGGAAGATGCACAGACATGTCATGCATGCTTTTCCAGTTGCCCTTTTACATTTGTATTTGTGCAGTCCTCTTACATTTATTTATATAATAAAATTCTTAAAATGGGATGTCTGTTGATTTTTGCTATGGAAAGCAGGCACAGAGTGGAGACTGCAGTCTTGGGACAGTGAACTGCAAGTTTGGTAGTACCTTCCATGTTGTTCTTTGCTGAAACTAGGTATGGTATGATGTCAACAAAATGTTTTGCTGTTTTGTTTTGGTTTTGTTTGGGTTCTTTTATTATTTTGAGAGTCATTGCTAGTGTCTGATTTTCCATAATAAAGGAGAATCCTGTAAAATTTGTAATGTAGGGATATCTAATGATCACATAGGTAGGATGAGACTCCTCACTGTATTCCCAAAACATAAAGGTGAGTACTCCTGTTTGCTAGGGGATTGTTCTGACTTTTATGTTTAAACATGCGGGGTTTGGCAAGTGAGAACGTAGTTTTCCCCAAATATACTGTGCACAGATCTACAACAATGACATTGGAAGATTTTTCTTGAACTTTATACAAGAGTTTATCTTAAAAAATGTTTGTGTTGGAAGAGTTTGGAGCTTCAAGCAGCATGTGACTTTTGTCATATTTCCTGTTGGTCTTAAGGCAACCTAGTCTTTAAGTTAATGCAGCCCTCATGTAATCAACTCTGTTGTTGCTCACTTGCTCTGCTGCACCTGGCCATTTTAGTTTTGTTTTCTTTTGTCCATTTTTGGCAGTTTCAGTCTTTGTTTCTGATTTTTTTTTGTTATTATTATAATTATTATTACTATTATTCATTTAATTTAACTGCTGAGCTATTTGCATTGTTTTTCAAAGGGCTGCTTAATCCTGTACTTAAATTGCAAACCCATACAATTTTCTGAAAAATTAATTCAAGCTGTCTTATGCAGCTCCAGTGCCTCTTGGAGTTCATAGTTTTCACAATATAAAAGATTGTGCTCTTCTGTGAAAGTTGTAAGGTTGGGTTTGTATTGTTTTCAGTTTTCCAGCTTCTGCGTTTCAGTCTCAGAGCAGCTCTTAAGTCCTTTGTACTTACTGTACCACTGTAGATTTTGTACACCTGGAGCTATAGAAGTGAGGAAAAAGAGGAACATGTTACGGGAAAAAGAACTTTGTGCATGTATTACAGGCTCTTCTCTTATTGCTTGGATAGACTGATACCAGCTGCTGTCAAGTCTTTCCTCTGTGTATTGCAGTTTTATTAGATTCTTCCTAGAATCTGTCCCACATCAAAATTAATCTTCTGCTGTTCCTTTTGATATGCAGGGGAATGATCAGTAAAATCCAGCATAATTCCGAATGCACTTACAACATTGCACTAATATGATTTGTTCATACTTTGTAAGGGCAGGCTTTTCTTTTGATCTTTTTACAACAGTGGATTTATAAGTTCATAATACCATAAGCTATTCCAGTTTCTTCTGTATCCTCTGGTACACTGAATGTTGAAGATACTTTCTTTTTTTTTTTTCTTCTCCCCTCCCCTCCCCCCCCCGGAGTTGCTGCCATCTTAGTATGCCTCAGCTTTGTAAAGTTGAAAAAAAAAGCCTGGCTTTCCTTGCCTATTAAGCTGTGGTACGTAAGCAAATGTTTTGTCTTCCTGGTAATTAGTCTCTCATTGCTCTATGAGAAATCTAAGAATTCTCTGTAGGGACTGTAGGTGATATTTTTTTCATTCAGTCAGCCAGATACAAAGATGTGCTATATGAGTTTTGTTTTGTTCTCCCTTTTTATTGTTCATAATTGTTGGTGCCTATTAGCAGAATTTCTCTTGGTTATTTATGTCCTCTGAGAAAAAAATAAGATTATAACATGCTGTATTCTAAAAATGGACGTGGGCGTCTGTGCAAGCATCACGTTGTCTTTGTAGCACGTTTGATATCATGGTCTTTTGTGCAGTGGGGGTGAAGTACCAAGATGTATATAAGTTACTTTCTACTGAGTTAGTCGTGGGGTATCTGTTCATGGCAGGGGCAGGCTCACACTGCCTGTGGGCTCCCCCCGGGTTGTCAGAGGGCAGCCGTGGCACTGGAGCACAGGGATCGATTTGCAGCTTTCAATACCTTCGGTGCCTCCTGCCCACACGCTGTGCACTGAACTTTGTCACGGTAGGGCTGTGACAGCCCATCGATTAATTTGCATGTGGCAGTGCCAGGGAAATAGACAAACCCTCACTTAATTGAAATATTTTATTAACTGATTAAAGTACCTGAGTTAGTAAAAGCAGTAAAGCTAAAGAAAAAGCTACACGAGGAGGCTGCCTCTGTTGGGTTCCGATCACTGATCAGGATGGGGTTGTGCTGACCAGGGTCCAGGTCGGTGAGCAGCAGAGTTTTGTCCCAGGTCCGACAATGAAGAAAAGGCTCCAGTGCTTCTGCGCAGTTGTCGATCCTGTTGGCTGATGTTCTTCCAGGTCTTTGGAGGATCTTCCCTCTCTCCTCTGAGCAAGTTGTTCTGCTATGCCAGCTGATGTCTGTTGTCTCTTGGCCAGGGTATTACAGGAGCCTCTGAATCTAACACTTCTTTAAATGATTTCATCTCATCTCATATTTTCTATTCTTGTTGGTTTCTCTCTGATTTTACTTTTGGGTACTGATCATTAGGGCTATTTCTTCATGTTAGTTTTGGGATGCTGCCATCAGTAATCTCCAGGCAAACATCTAATCCCCTTCCATCAGTCATTCTCAAAGTTGGTCTTAGTTACCCCTTCCTTACAGCCAAGAGCTATAAAGACTGCTTTATGTGATTTGTTTCTGGCAAGATCATAGTGTCAGAAGAGGCCACATCCACATCTATTCAAGTGTTTGGGGATTTTTCGAAAGGTTCCATGGGGTAATGTAGGGTACTACATTTCCAGCAGATTGGGTAAAGGGTAGGAAAGGGGCAAGTATCAGAAGTGTTGCAAGGTTTTAAAGATTTATTGCTGTGCAGTAGTGAAAGCCTTCCAGCTTTTCAGGTCTGTCCAGACAGGACCAGACTATCACAGGTTCCTCTGATTAGATTTACAGACTCATTAAGTAGGCTGTGCAGGCTCAAGTCTGTTATAACTAGTATAATTTCATTTCATTAGTGAAGTGGCTATATAGTTTTCAATGTCATGGGCAACAATGTTGCAGCATGTTTGAATTATAATAGGTATTTTTATTGTTTTATTTTCATTAGTAGTATATTTTCCACTTTTTGCTCTTGAAGAGATTAGCCACTATTTTTTTAGCATTTTCCAGCAGGTCTCAGGCTCTGGGCTTACCCTATGGGCTTAATTATGAATGCATGTCATGTTTGCAATTACATTAAACATAAGCAACAAAATGTTACATGAGTTAAGCTGGACAACAGCCAACTGCCTTTCAGAGAACAACAAAGTCAAGGAGATGCAAGGTGAAAATTAAGCTAGATATTTTCTTATTAATACTTGGATCTGTACATCTGTATTTTGGACTTCCAAAAAGTCTGTGACACTAGTTTACAAGAATTAAGATTAAAAAATGATGTTAAGCAGTAGTTAAGTACAACTTGTAAATAAAACCATGTAACATGGTTCAGTATAGAAGACAGGATTTATTTGTTTGCATTGTAACATTCTGTTTAAATACTGTAAATAAGGGGAGGACTAATTTATCAGGAAAACCATGCCTTTTAAATGAATTTCTGTATTATCAATTGATTTGGAAGTATCTGTCCTTTTAAATGAGTGTGATCTGCTTGAATTTGGAAAAATGACTGTTACTGTCTTTTGTCACTGATGCTTAGTGAAATCAAAGGTATGCACTATATATGTTCTTAATAGCTACCAAAGGGGTTGTTCTAGGGAGACAAATGTATGCTTTGTACAAGGAACAGGAAAAAAAAAATTCCAAAACTTGCAGGATGATTTAGATCTGTTTGGAGATCCCTCTCAGAATTCATACACTCCCTCTTTTGTGACTCTAAAAAGTGGAGGTAAAGCTGAAAGTCCATTTTTGTGGAACCTTGCATTGCATCTGTAGGCAGGGGAGCCATAGAAACAAGGTGTTCAGCATCTTTCAGGAAGAAGTTTAATGATCTTGATTGAAAACTTCATGCAAAAAGCCAGGAGGGTTTTAGATTACCATTTTCATAAGAAGTTGGTAAGGAAGGCAAATACATACAGACTGCAACTTGGTACACCTAGAAAAATTGCAGTGAAGCTGCATATAATATGGATAATATTTTTTTTTTCAGTTCCTTTTTCAGTAATGGTAGATCTCAATAATAAGCAAAAGGTGTGGTGAGAAGTTGTGTATAACTGGCAGAATCATTTGAACTGAATTAGAGTCACTGTATGAAGGACAGAGAGAATAACAAGTCAGGTAGCTCTGTTCTTTAAAGACTTCATTACCTTTGAGTTACTGAGAATGGGTAACCATGGGTTTTTGCATGTGTGTGGATCAATATGCTGCCTGAGGGATCTGTTACCAACCCTCAAATGATACTACAGAAAAGAAGAACTACTTTAAGTACCTCTAATTCGCAGTTAATAAAATGGTGGTGTTATGGAGGAACCTCAATTTAAGACATGTTTAGTGGAAGATCTGTGCAGTTGGACATAAAACAAGCTATTGTTGCAAGAAAATAGAGCATAATTTGCTACAGCAAAAAAGGTATTGCATTGACTATATAGGAAGCAAATTCCAGTTTTCATTTTGATGGATAAAGATGAACTAACCACTGGACTGGAAGCTGATGGTTGCCTAGGGACCAGTAATCCTGGCCTGGTTATATTTAGTATAGGCAGACAGAGGACAAGTCCAATCACAAGCTTGTATGAAAAAGGCTGATTTCCCACAACTTAGGAAAGCTGTATTTGAAATTGTCTGGGAGGAAGATATAAACATAAAATTGGGAGTAAGGGAAGGGCACCAAAATATCTATAGGTAGGAAATGGAGGGAAACAGTGACATTTTTATTCTGAAATACGTTCAGATCAAGAGAAATTAGTACGATGCTACAGACTCATGATAAGAAAGAGGTGGAAAAATCTTAATGCTGATTTAGGGAAAAAAGGCAAGAAGGATAATTAATTTTGAATTGTATATCACAGGATGTACTGATGAGATTGCAGAAATCTTTTCAGATCTTTTAGTACTAATGGACAGTGTGATAAACAGCACAGACTTACAGAATGAGAACTGCTGTTACACCTGTGCTGTTGCTGGAACAAGATGGAGCAAACCTACAGAAAATTGTTGCAGTTGGTTATTGGACTGATGAAAAGGCATTTAATCACTCAAAGGGTTGTATCTTAGTATCTTACCTTAAAAACTCCACTGCTTTTTGGGGAAAAGATTGCAAAGGCAACACTGTTTGCTGATGGCTTTTATGGGACTCACAGGACCCCCATCTTGAAGGTCTATACCTATGCTATGGATTAAAAAAATAATACTAGCATAAAAAGAAATCACTGCTAGTATTTTGTTGAATCAATGCAGCTTGGCCAGCTATGAACAAATGCAAACTGTTGAGTTCTTATTCCGTCAAACTAAGTCCTGGAAGGACTAAATTCACCAAGGAAGCAACTCAGAATAACTGCACTGTAGCTCCGCAGGTATCTTACAAACATAATTCATTTTAGATTCACAAATGTGTTACACCCCCAGCAACTGTGTTCTGTAGGTAGACTAGAGTGAGAAATAGAGCATGTCCTATTCTCATACAGATATTTTGTATCCTATTCTGCAATGTCTGGAATCTTTGTTCTGGCTGGGTAATGCAGATCCATCCTTAAAATCACAGTAGCTCAAGGTGGTGGTCCCTTTGCCAAAAGAAATAAAAAATGCTAAGTATCTGCTTATAACATGTTAGTGACAGCTCTAATAAGGGTAATAAAATATAGGATACCCAGTATGGTGGGATAGTTACAAACTAAATTAAAATGAGTGTTTCTTAATTTAAAAAAAAAAAAAAAAAAAAAAGGACAATTTTCCCGCAGTTTCTCAAACAATTTAATCGTCTGTTATAAGGAAGTATTGGGAGGATTACTTACCACTAATCCATCTCAGCACCCACTGTTTGTGCTGTTTTGAATGATCTATTTTTTTGTTCAAATAAAATAATGACAGATCTGAGTGCATGTAATTACCAATGCTAATTTTTTCTTATCCTTTCCAGCCTTCAAAATGAATGTGGCAGAAGAATGCATATTCTTCACATTATGTGAAGTTTTATCAAACTTGCTCAAATCAAAAACGCTGCAGATGTGTGCCACTGATCATTGTTTCTAAGTGGTCCAGTAAATGGACACACTGCTTGATTCATCTCGTGCTTATTGAAATCTTGCTTGTCTGCAGTCAGTAATTTAAGCCCTGTTATGTTGTAATAACTAGCTTGTTCATAGTGTGATGATGCAGTGATAGTACAATACAGCAGTGATGCAAGTTATATACTACACTGAAGTTATCAAGAAGATAAATAAGTTCCTCTGGCCCAAGTTGGGAAAAAGCCTCCCTTCCCCTTCTGCAACAGGGAATAAAATCTCTCCCATGCACCATTTCTTTTTCTCTGAGTAGATTATCTGAGGATAGAAGCATATTAAAGTACTTTTATTTTTGAGGGACAACATTTTTACAGGTTATCTGAGAAGTATGATGTGTACATAGTGATGGCTTGGTTCTTACGCAGTTTTGAGTACAGTGTATTTACAAAAGTAGCTATGATATTTGTGAACAGAAAGGCTTAATTCTGCGATAGGTGATAGGAGTTCATACTTTCTTTTTAGGTTCTCATAGGAAAGACAATCTTAAGTCATGGCTTTGGCAAATTGATACAAACCGTGGCAGTTAAAAGATAACACATAGGCTTATCTTGTTGCTTTGTGGCACACATCTTCTTTCTTCATAACTTTTTTTTAATGAAATCCAAAACTACTGGCTGAACACTGGCTTGTGGAATTTGTACTCTCAAAAGCTAATATAAACCACTGTTTTATGAATGCGTACGTTGAACTGAGATAAGAAATTCAGAAAAAAACCCCATCTTTATTTAGTGCCTACAGGTAATATAATTGCTCCCAATAGGAACAAGAAAGAATGGCAAAAAGTTGGAGGGGTGGGTCCAAAAGAATTGCAGTTTTGCCTTGGCTTGATAACCTTTCAAGGTGCCTGTGAAGACTTTGGAGTTTTCTGCAGGATCATTGCAGTTGGACTCAATCTTAAACTTATCTTTTCCAACCTACATGATGCTATAATTCTATTTTATATAAAATATATCAGTTTTGGTTTCTGATTATTTTCTTTTTCCCATTAGACCAGTAAGCTAGGCTTAGTTGAATACTGTTGGTTAGTGATCATAAAGAAATGATCTCTGGGTTGCAGGGAAACTGCGTCCAACGTCATTGGTATCACTGTCTTTGGAGGCTTTGTGAACTGTCTTGTCTTAGTTATAGAAATTCATTTAGATGTGTTGTCTTTTTGGCCGTGAGCGGTTTATAGCTTTTTATATTTTACTGTAGTTAAGTATGAGAATGGTAATGAATGCTTATCTAATTCCCACCACTTGGAATAATTTGTTTATTGCAACTTCTGTTTGCTAGCCTCTTTGCATTACAGTAACACTTCAGGGAGAAATATTTAATTATTTATGTCAAGTACATTTTAGAGATTTATCAACAAGAGATAGACTTGTAAATGTCTGCCAAGCAAACTGTAGAGATGGGTATTTCTCTTCACAGTCCAGCATGTGCTCTGGTTCTAGGTCATTCTTGGGCCTCGGGCAGGGGGTGGGACAGATGCTGCAGTGCCACTTCAAATGGTGGGCAGGTTCTTTATTAAGTCACATATATTTAACCACACACCTGTTGTGCATACATCTAAGTCTCAGTTGGGGAGCGTGTCAGGAAAAGATGATCTGATCCTGCTCTCTTACTGTTATTCCAAAGCTCAAGTCCACTAATCCTCCTGATTCTACTTTTTCTTCCTGCAGTCTGTCCTTTGGTGGTACCACGTGTCTGTTGAAACTTGGCCATCTACCCCTGCCAGTTGTTACGGCTGAGTCTTTTGAGTTACTGACCAGTTCATCATGAAAATGAAAAAGCAGCTTCATCTCTTCCAGTCTGAACTACAGGGAAAAATAATTCCTTATCTTACTAATATGAACAACAGTATACTGATTTGCGTGTTAGAGACTATTGCA
The DNA here is from genome assembly GCA_035590215.1 of Microhierax caerulescens. Taxonomy (NCBI): domain Eukaryota; kingdom Metazoa; phylum Chordata; class Aves; order Falconiformes; family Falconidae; genus Microhierax; species Microhierax caerulescens. Next base: position 55,139,272 of record JAVJGJ010000014.1, read on the forward strand.
ACTGAGTAGAGAAAACAGGTGGCTGAGTGGAATTTCTGTTGCAGTTTTGGTCTGGGTTGGATGGCCCTGGTTAATGTAAGTCCAGACTTCAAAATCATTCTGCTGTCAAAGCCATCTCACCAAATCCCTATGTGGGATCTGTAGGAGGAGGGGGCAAGGCACTGAGACTAATTTTTGTTGTTGTGGTGATTGTTTCTGGGGCAGGGAGACCAGTTTTGCAACACCTCCAGGTATCATTTGTTCTTCTCGCTTCTTGTCGAAGTGAACTTCTAGGTTCTTGTTCACCTTCCTTATGTTCCTTCAGATAGCATCTCTGTAGGTTTCAGTTTTGATGTCCTATAAAAAATGACTTTATATTTGTATTTCTGTTTACTCTTTCACCCTTCTGTCATGCTGTTTCTGTTGAAGGACCTCAAGAGCTATGGGTTTGTCAAATAGTGAGCCTGGTAATGTTGTTAATGTCAAGTTCTGGTTAAGTGATATTCAGTCCCGTTACACGTTATGAGTTACCAGCTCCACAGGTCATGATGAAAGGTAAAGAAAGTTGTTGCCATCTCTCCAATAACAGCGAGTCTTAGTTGCTGAACATACCTGCCAAAAGCTGAACCCGTTAATTAGAAAGTTTAGATATATCAGGAAAACAGCCTCTATGTCTGCCTTCTCCTATGCAAGAGAAATGGGGGCTTAAGTCTGTTTCTAGTAGAGTTCATTTAGTTCAATGTCTTACCACTTACTACCGTTCTCTAAGTCTGTGTTGTGTCACTGGTTCTGAATGGGTATGGCATTAATAGCAACTTGCACTTCTTCTGTAAGGTTTGCAAATATAATGCGAATTAATTTCCAATCTTGCTATAGATAGAGGTCAGCAGCAGATGATAAAGCCACAGAAGATCTCCCTGTGATAGTCATCTATTCCTTCATCTATTCCTGTCCCCAGTCCCAGTGCAGAATCTGTAGTATTTCCTGATAAATTAAGAGCAGGCTAGACAGATGCCTAGAAGGGATTTCACAACTAGAGGGATGATGGCCTTCCTAAGATGTTGCATCGTTCCTTAGACTCCTCTTTTTATATTGAAGATTATAGTATAAAAGCATTCGCTATTTTGAGAATACAAAATGACAGTGTAATTCAAGGAGGTCATAAGCCAAGTATTACATTTGGCGTGCTGCAATATATAGAATACATTTCTGAATTTTGACTCTGAAGGATCATCCTGCAGGTAGGGAAAGTGATCAAGCTTTTCCATTCAGTATTGGGCTTCAGTAGGGGTTTTTCACCTCTGCACCAGGTTGTCCATCTCTGGCAGTATAAAGAACAATGATTATAATATTCATTGCAGTTCCAGCTTTCCAGATCTTTCCTTTTCTTGAAGACTGATGCTTTCTGATCACATTTTTTCATTATTTTTATTTATTAATGAATTTACTTATTAACTACGTGAAAGTACATGAAAATTGAAAGTTAAGGTGGGAATGTAATAAAATGTTCTAAAGAAACAGTGGCAGTCAGGGAACTTCTCAGCTGTAGAGACTTTTACAACACTAGTGTATGTCTATAGCATCTCTGCAGAAGTATTTGATGTTCAGAGGGACTATCAAATTGATAAAACTTCTGTATAAATTCATATCAGTTTTGTTACAAAGCTTGTTTTCTGTGCTAAACAGCTTAAGAAACAATAGACTGTTTTGTGTTTCAAAGAAACTGAATAGAAAAAGTTCTCAACAGATAGTAATGAATTTTCCCTTAGTCTTGGTTGAGAGGTATGAGATTCACTTTGAGCTTGCTTTATTACCTTAAAGAAGTAAATGGATGTATTCAGAAAAATTGAAAAATAATAAAAAGCTTGTGTCAATCTGTTAACAGAAGTTAAAATAACGTTAGTATAAGCTCATTCTTGAAATTAATAGATCCAAAAGACCACAACTGATGGGAACCAGAGTTGATTCTGTCATATGTAAACTTAGCCACAAAAACCTCCTGATCTGTTCATCCTGTCTTCAACTCTCTCACATTTGCATAAAGTTACATTATTGATCCTTTGCTAGAAAGAAGTTCAGTTCAGAAAGTTGTCTTCCCAAGTAAACCACCTTCTTCCACACTCCTTTCTGTAGTTTGTAAAGTTTTATATATGTGGTTAATAACATTTTGCCATTTTATAGGTGAATCAGGCAATTATTTTCCCTTCAGGGAGTTGGGAAATTTGTTACACTATTTCTATGGAAGTTAATTGGAAATAGAAAAGTTAGAGACGCATGGTTCTTTGGCACTTACCTACTTATGTAGGTGGACATAATTTAGGGAATCAAGTGTTATCTCAGACTACACAGGTCGTAAAACCCTGATGATCAGATGCAGCGGGGTGCTAAGAGCTACCTACTGCAAATGTAAAGTGTATAGAAAAAGAGTGAACAATTCCTACTTCCAACGAATCTGTGTATGCACAGATGAGAGACAACTTAATGTGCTTCAGCAGTTAAATTATTTTTATTTTGAACACTTCTGCTTGTTATGCATTAAATTGTTCTTGCAAGCATTTAAGGAAAATGCGTAACAACCCCCTAGAAGATGGATTGATTAATGTGTGCACAAAGTTTTGTAACATAAAGCAAGTTAAGTTCCATATAGCCAAGAGCATGAGAAGCTGAATTAGATGCGATTTTACCCATATGGAATATGGTTCAGGAGGTGTGTAATTTGGAAATGTCAGCTACTATGTAACAGTTTCAAATACCTTAGAAAATACTTATAAATGGCTTCCAGTCATTATACTTTAAGATGAGGTTACTACTGTGCACCTAAATGAGATGCTTATTTCAGTCTGTGAGCAGCTTAATTTCAAGACACCAAAGGTCAGAGAGGCGCTGGTAATAATCTAATAACAATTGACTGCACGTTTCTGGGAGATTTTAGCTGCATTAGAGCCTGGTTGCTGAGAGCGGGATGAATTAGTGATTACTTAACTGGCATAACTCAAAGCAGCATCAGCCATTGAATGTGACTAATACAATGTCATGGAGTAGCCAAAGGCAACTAATTGTTGGACAAGGCTGTAGAAACTCAGAGCATAGTCACTGCGGCTCTGAGCAGATTTGTCTGTGTCCCAGCTAATAAGAATGCGATTAAGCTGGAATTGGGGTACCCAGTGTCATGGTTTTAGCCAATAGGCATCAAGCCATGGTTCTGGAGAGGAATTAGATGGTGAAATATTTTATTTTTCTTTACAGATGATGATTCTTAGAGCAGCCTGAATCACTCCAAAACTTGCCTCCATCTGAATCTTGCCATGATCAGATTGTATGATGAGTGTAAATTCATTTTGAGATGCACAAATCACAGGCACTAGGAAATTACAAATAATTTTTATGATATTGATAGGAAAATAATATTCTGACCACAACATCTAATAGCAGTTTCCCTGGAACACTGAATGGACGTTTAAGTCTCAAGACCAGAGGCTTGTTTACAGTTTAATTAAACTAAATGCACATGAATAGTGATAATATTAGTATTCAGTGTCATTGGGAATTTACAGGCAATTAATCTTCATATTTCCTAGAGGAATAAATGATAATTTTGGAATGGCTAATTTGATGTAGTAATTCTAAATATGAATTTGAAATTTATTAATATGATTTTAAAAATGCTTCTCATTTATTTTCTGGTAATCTAGTGAAGATGCAGTTTAAAAAGGGAAGTTCTGGTTTTGAGTGAGTGTATTTGTCTCTGGAGTTGGAGGTTAAAGCTCATATGTCATGAGAGGGGGAGAGGCAGCCTTGCTGTTGCAGTTTGCTTTTTCCCCTGCCCTTGATGGTGCAGGGCTGTGAGATGGATTTTGTCTCAAAGGAGGCAGTTGTGCACCCACTCAAGGTCTCTGATGCTCACCGTACCACTTTGCCGAACAGGTGAACTCGCCAGCCTGGAAAGAAACTAGCCTAGTGAAAGAAATTAAATTTCTTTCTGGCTAGTGAGTTGGATCAGCTCATAAAAAGATGTAAGATATGCTAAAGCTCGTGCCAAAGGATTGTGTGATTAGGGGAAGAGGAAAATTGTTGCTCTTGAATCAGCAGTAAGCTGCTAGGTTAGCTGCCGGTCATGGGCTTGCTGCCTTGGTCTGGGACAGTTTAACCAAAGCAATTCTGTGTGAAGATTGACACTTTCTAAAAGCAACTTCCAGCTGTCTGAAGTAGTAAATGCTCTTTGAGAAAGCACTTGGAGAACACAGGAGGATCAGTTTAAGAGCTCTGAGGAGTCATGACTGTCCCTGGAATACGTTCATCCCTCGTCTTCCTTCATCTTCTTTCAAGGATCACAAATTCCATTTTTCCAGTCATTAATTTTTTTGAGGCTTTTCGACCTCAGCAATAGCATCATTATTTTATTGAGAGGAGTATGTAGAGCCGAGTTTTGTTAGCAAACTCAGTTTGGGAATAATGAGAGGCTGTATAGAGTTAACATGATATTTCTTTGTGGGGGGAAGTTACCACAAATCTGGCAGGAGATTATGGTCGGGATCTAACAGAAATCTCTCGGAATATGCACTGTTCAACATATTCCTGGATCTAGAAAAAGGTCAAATAGTGAAAAGGCATAATTCTGTAGCGTCAAATAATTAAAACATTAAATTAACACCAAAGTATTACAGAAGAATCTCAGGATGTTCAGTGACTGGGCAATAATGCAACAAATGAAATTGTAGCAATAAATTCAAAGTAGTGCATAGGGGATAAAACTATTGCTTCTATCACAGTGATGGGCTGTAAATTATCCATTAGCACTCAGAAAAGAGGTCTGGAACTCATTGTGATAGGAGGCTGAAAATGCTGGTGCTGTGCTTAGTACCAGTCAGAACAATGTTAAAAATGATTAGGAGAGGCGAGAACAAAATGGAAAGTGTTTTATAAATGTAGGGTGCACTTACATCTTGAGTAGGAAACAGCTACTGTACAAGGAGAAATTAACTAGTCTAGGGTCTCTTGTTTACAAAAGAGGTGACTGAGGAGAAACTGATTTTAAATATATATATATACACAAATAATCAGAAATGTCTTGGAGAACACTAGACTAGAGGCTATTCAGTAAAATTAACAGGAAGCATTTCTAAAACAAATTAATGGAAATGGTTTTCATACTGTACCTAACTAGTCTGTGGATTTTTTTGCAAAGGGATGAATGTCCACTGAATGGATTAGGCAGGGAGGGTAGATCAAGGACTGAGAAACACAAGGATGTGTACAGATTCTTCAGCTGCATAAGTCTTTAAAATACATATAGCTGAAAATGGGAAGAATTAGTTGCATACTTCCCCCACTTCAATGCAATTTTCTTCATCTCCTACAGCTGCTATTAAGGAGAGGACATTGGTTAGACTGACATTTGGGTTTAAGCAGTACAGCTGGTCTTACACATAGGTTAACATTTAACCACAAGAGATACATTGTAATATAAAGAAATAACGGCCTACATAGTCTCCTGGCAGCACTTAGGAAGAATAGAGGGAGCAGATAGTAATTGTAAACATCTCTGGTGGTCCTCTGTCCAAACCAGTAAAACTGTGTAACCTGTAGTGCTGAAGGCATAGCAGAGGTGAAGGGCAATTGTAGAGGTGAGATGGTGACAAGACGTGGATGCTAATAAAATGTGTGTATAGAAAGCTTTGATTCTGTTGAGTAGTGGCTGTGATTATGAGAAATAGTTAGAAAGCGGTAACTTTAGGAACAACTTAAGAGCAGAAGGTGTTATGCCTGTTACTGTTAACTCTGTCCTTGACTGTTGACAAGTTCCTTGAAGTTTCTGGAGTTTAATATTGTTTTGCATTTTTAAAATATTGTGTGATGTCTTCTATTAGATTAGAAGAACATCTGGGGAGCTATAGTCCAATGGGAATTGAAGACTAGGGGTTAGAAACTGAAGGATTGCTGAGAAATTTGCCAGGATTTGAGAGACAGATCTTCCTGAATATGAGGAGAGACCTAAAGTTTATGGAGCTGGATCTCTAGCCTGTCTACCCAAATACGTTGTAAAAGAAGTTGTGTGGAAAATAAAGCCTCAAGAATGGCATAGAGAAAACCTGGAAGTGGTAGACTGTGGAAGAAGTGGAGGAAAGGAATACAGTGCTTGCTATTTGATAGAAATGTTAAATCAGGAGCTTTGGCCTTCCATTGTACTGAATTCATCTTTCTTTGAAAAGATAAAATCGGAAGACCACCTGCGGAGAACTGTAGTTGAGTGGAAAATTTTGTGTATGGCACATTATATGGAAGATTATGGGTCCCTATGGATCCTTAAATGGTGACTAATTCTGTGCCTAGAAGCCTGAGGAATTGGTATCCTCAGTACTTTTAATGTAACTGCATGGTAAATTCCTGTGTGACACACTTCCACAGGATGGTTGCTGCGTTTCCTATCATCCAATGTATGTCTTTTAGATGAAGAGGATTACAGAATTATCCAAATGGATTCAGAAAAAGATGGTGCTTTTAATAGTAATTTGGTGTTGTGACTCCATAACTTAATGCGATCTATCAAAGCCATTAAAAATGTTCTGTTGCCACCTCACTTGTTCAGACAATCCTGCAAGCACGTACAGCATCCAAAGTGCAGACAAACGTGGTAAAGTAGAGCTTTTGCCCCCCCATCATGAGCAGAATCAGTCACAAACTGGGAAATTCTACTTAAGTTAGTTTATTGCTGATTTATATTAACTTATAACTTCTGATTCCAGTATCAAGAAATAAGATGAATGGTTATAACTAGCACTTAAAGAAAACATCTCAGCTTCCAGACCCTTCTCCTTGCCCCTTCCCGGTCTGCAGTCCCCTGGCCGCACGTTATACACAGTCCCTTCGTGGGGACACAGGCAGTGCAGGAGGGTGGGGTTAGTGTGTTCATTAGCTTTTTACCTCTTCTTGTTTGTTGCTTGTCTGCCGTGGTGTGGCTTTCAATGGCTGCAGTCCCTTTCAGGAACACTGCCTGCTCTGGCGTGGGCTCTTCCATGGGCTGCAGTCTCTTTCAGGGGTTGTACCTGCTCTGGCATGTGTTCTTCTCTGGGCTGCAGTCCATTTTGGGGGTTGTACCTGCTCCGGTGTGGGTTTCTCCATGGGCTGTAATCCCCTCAGAGGTCTTTCTACTACCGTGTTGTCTTCTGTGCTTCTGCCCCTGCTTGGGCATCTGCTCTTGTTTCTCCTTCTCTCCAGTGTCTCCTCTGTCCCTAGAGGTTATGCCCTTTCTTAAATACATTTTTGCAGAAGTGCTATATGTTCCTCTGATTTGGTAGGTGGTCCACTTTTTTTTGTTGCTGAAGCAGCTCTGACCAGCACAGGGCAGTCCCAAGTGCACAGGTCACCCTTGCAGGTTCCACCCCACCCCGACAGTTATGCCAAATACACCCCATGACCCATAGCTCTTGTATTCGTTGTGGCCTTGTTAACCAGGTTTCAACAGGACTGGGAAAAGGTGGCCTGCGCACTCTCACCTAGTGGTAAGATGCATAGGTGAGGTGCATTTTGCAGCCTGTGGGGACCAATAAGCATTGGAGGCTAATAAGTGAGGAAACTTTTCTTCCATAAGCTCAGTTTTAAAGGGAAAGTAATTACTTCTGGTTTTAGGGTGGTCATATGAAGTTATTAGTACTTAGTAGGATGCCAGGAGCATACATAGCGACTGGCTTTTCGGGGAGCTCTTGCATTGTTTTATGTCGTTCCTTGGCCTCAGATCTGATGGAATCAGATGGGTAGCCAGTTGCTCAGTTCTGGAGACAACTGAACATGTGCACAGCGTATCCTAAAGATACTTAGGAAACTGTTATGTTGAAAGACCAGTGTATTTAGGAACTGCATTGTAGGGAAAGAATGAAAAGTAGAGGTTGCATCATACTCTTGATTTTTGTGCACCAAAAATCCATTAAATACTCCTTTGGATCTACCAGCTGTAGAATTTCTGATTATTTTCCCATTCTGCATATGTTACATTTAATGTTATTCTCAAAGAAACAGACTTGCATGTAAAAGCAGAAGTATATTAACACTTGTGTGAGTATCAGAATACAGGAAACGTTAATGCTCCAGTTTCTCAATCCTTTATTCTTCTAATTATGAAGTTTGTCCCAGCAGTATGTCACTGATATTTAGTGGTAATTTATCTAGGCAGTAGTGTATAATGGAAGATACAATCTTCAAATTATTTTAGTAGCATGCGTTCATAACTACCTTATGGAAGTAATTGAATAGATTAGGCGGGAGTGGACACACTATATGTGAATATAAATCTTGGTATCTTTCAAGTGTGGTATCAGAATTTCATCTTTATGTGCATTGCTGGGATTTTATGTCACTGCTGACCTATGCTTCTATATCATGGGTGAAAAGGTATTGATGAGTCTACTTTCTCATGTAGATTGTGTTAGTAGATTAAAGGAAAATAGATTTGATTCTAGTTGCACCGTATTCTTCTTAAAGAGAGCCAATTAGTGTGCTTAAGCAGAAATGCTTTATGAAATCAGAAAACCTTCAATGGGAAGGTTTAAAGACATATCCACCAAATAAGAATAAATGAAGAAATGGTTAATCTGGATATGTGCTGGGCTCAAACTTGTTCATGTATTCAAAACTGATGTGTAATGCTGGATAGTACAGAGCACAGTGGAAACTGGAAAGAGATGAAGAAAAAAAGTATATCTGCAAGCCTATTTTTCTGGCCTTTGGTATAATTTTGTGCTGAACCAGGATCACCTGATGTTTACAGGGGAATATATCAGGGTGATTGGCACATTCTGTGCGACATAAAATGGACTGTCACATGATATTGATTAAGATATTTTAAAGTAAAATTAACGAGGTAGTTGTGAATAGGTGACAAATACTCTTCAAGGTTTTCTTAGGTTGTTTTTCCTTTACAGTATTCTGTCACAAATGTTTCTAGGTGCCTTTCACAGTCCCATTGGTAAATTTGTGAATTACTCTGTCCAAATCAACACACAAGCCGTGACTAAGATTATCTTTTAAAATGTCCCATGAGTATTAATGAATCTCTCTACATCATCCAGCTATTAGAGAAAGTGGTTGGTATTCTTGGGTGAGAAATTATCATCTTCTTCTATGTACCTTAGGATTTATTCAAGTCAGTAAGCTGAGGCAGAATTTAATCATAACCAACCATCTAATCTTGCTGCCTGTGGCACGAGTGCTTTGAGTCATTTTTGTTTCCTTTTGAAGTAGTGGAGCCAATACATACTTTCAAATGAGATGCATGATTTGGAAGTTGGGTAGTGTGTTCCCTCCTTTCACTGTGCTAACTCTGTATAGCCTAGGGTATGAAAAAGATCATGACACTTCTCAGAATGGCATAATAGAAAGGAATTATTTTCAGAAAGTCTATTTTCAAATAATGCTTATTATTTGTAATATTATGCAGCATTCATACTCACATGATATCTGAGGTCTCTGCTCTAGGATCAGTAATTGGTTACACTCTTGCTGCCATAACAGATGTTGAGATTTATGACTACCTTTGTATCCTAGACAAAGCACTGAAACGATTACTGTCTGTTAAAATACAGTATACATGCTTCTGTGATGACATGCTTGCAGACACTTGAGGAACACCTTTTAAAAAAACAAAACTGGACACACTTTCATAGTAACTCAGTCATGAATATTTATAAACAGAGTATATTCCTTTGGCATTTCCAGCACTACTGACTCAGACATCTCATCAGACTTAATTTATAAAGTAACCCTGAAGAATTAAATGGAACTAATTTGTTTGTCAGATGATCCAGTGTGTTGCCTATTCACTCCTGTTGAGTTTTGTATGTGTATTTTTCAGAAAGTAGTAAAAGTTCTGCATTCACTGAAGGAATTATTTATTTTCATTGAATATGGGTGCTTAAGCCTTGTAGTGTTCTATTTAATGAGCTCTTCTTAAGGCATTTGGCTTTATAATATACCTTTTGTTTCACTGGGGGATGACTTCAGTGGGCTGTGGAGATGTGTGGTGATGATCAGTCTGTCTTGCTAGTGTGTATGTACCTTTTTGTTTTTTCCCTCCCCTCTTCAAGTAGGACAGAAATTGTATTTCTATTATCATAAAAAAATAAATACTCGTGAAATTTTTGGCTCTTAACCTTATTTTACTGGAAATGTAGAAGCACAGATATGATTCTTTACCATTCTTTTTAATACAAAAGAAGTTGAAAACATTTTAAGAAAATGCTCTTGAAAATGTGAAGACTCTCCAAGCGCCTTGTCGTCAGCAAAAATGCCTGTTGCATTCATCCCAGAAGGTTAACCGTGTTGAGTGAATGTGCATTTGCTCTTTGTTCTCTTCCATTGTGCGTTCTTCTGCATCATTTACATATGACAGGTGTATCCTACATCAGATACTATCTTCTCGTTGCCCTGAACTGTTCTTTGTAGCCCTCACTGTAGGATGCAGGTTATCAAAGACACACTGGAAAAAACCACCCTCTCCTCCCTGATTACAGCAACCTCTTAGATCTTTGTAAACAATCTTTAGAACATCCCCATGAAGGGAGGTGGTGCTGTACTCACTGCTTACACATCAGTTTATAATAAATAATTTTTGACTGAAGAGTTTGAGCATGTCTGGGGCTGGGCATTTTTATTTAGTGCTATCCTACTGTGTTTTTATATCAACAGCAGTTATAGCTATTTGGATTTATTAAATAGTAAATCAGACTTAGAGCTGCCATACTGAGTATAGTAGAGATGCAGAAAGACATGTGGGTGGAGAGTGCTGGGTGCCCAACATCCTGTCTCAAGTCTATAGAGGAGAAAAGCTCTACAAGAGAGCAGTCAAGTCCACCTGGCTATGTCTGACCATCTGATTAAGCTGACTTAAATACCTCCAGCTAGTGGAGAAGAAGCTGAATCTTTGTGATTGTTTTTAAAGAGGAGTTTTGATCAACATCATACAGGAGCTACACAGCATTGTTAGAGATGACATACGGTTCTCGAGATCTGGAGAGCAGAAACCACACCAAACCATATGATCTGCTTGTCTTCTGAAGTCTCCTGTCTGATTCATTACATACTTTCTGACTTCTGTGACAGCAGAAATAAGGATGTGCCATATGGCTGATTCTGCAGACAGGTATCACTGACATTGTCAGATTAGTCTGTCCTGTATGTAATTTAATGGAGAAAAAGGACACAATCATGTAACTAACTACATGTTGCATCTGAGCACATAAATGATGAAATAACATTACTTAAGGAGGGTTTCTTTTCTTATCTCTTGATTTTTGAATGGTGGACTTGAAATTTTAGCATCCTTTTTGTGTTTTAATGTTCTAAATATCCAAGTTTGAAAATCTGAATATGTTGAAACTGTATGGTAGGGTTTCTCCTTTCCTTCCCCTTGATGGATCATCTGTGGTGTTGGATTATTTTCTACATTGAGCTTGTCTATCAGGGTTTTCTTAGCATGAGGAGAATGTCATCCCTGTATGGGCTTTCCTCTAGAAGATGCTGGAGAGCTAAACTGCCAACAGGGTGGTGTTCACAGTGACTTTACTCGAGCATTTACCTAGTGTAGCCAAGTCAAGAGAGTCTCCCTAATTTAGATAGCATTGCTGGAGAATCACAGACCATCTGAGAGAGATCAGCAAAGAACGTAAACCTTCCAGAAGAGCAGAGCTGACTTCATGAAGAAGCGTTCTCCAGTTGTCACAATACTATTTGCATCCCTTTTCTCAGGGCCCGTATGTTTCTTTTTTTGACTTAATGTAATACTCTTCATGAAAGTTTATGCCTGTGCCTTTTATCCTGTTCTCTACAGGACTTTTGCAAGCCGTCACCTTATTCCATCCTTCGCTGCTCTGGGTCTGTTCTATTCCCACTGCTATTTTGCATTCCCTTGCTTCCTGTCTCTGTTCTTTCTATCTTACTTATTTATTTTGTTAGCATTCCTTATTCTTCTGAGTTCTTGTTTGAAGTGCTTATTTATGTTCTTTCCCACTGTCTCAAGGGGCCGTACAGAGTCTTTCTTCCATGGTTTGAGGAAAGGGAAGTGCCAGCAACTTCCAAGAAGCAGTAGGAGTGCTTGCAAGATATTCTGCTCTATCTGTGCTTATCTAGCACAGACCTTGCTTAATTCTGTGAGGATGGTGACTGCAGTATGCCATGGGCTCACAGGAATTTTGAGAGGCAGTGCACATGGAATCTTCAGAGGATGGAGCTGCTCAGATTTTCATCTCTGGACCAGGCTTGATCTAGGTGAGGAGGACATTTTCAAAGAGTTGTACAGGAGCCATCTGGGGGAAGTGGCTAAAGCAGTGTCCATGGTGATAGAACAAAACTGCCCGCTAGATATATCCATTCTGAAACATGAAGGTCATGGAACTTGGGTACAGCAGAGTAAGACTAGAGCTTTATAGAAAAAAAAATATCTTTCTAAAACTGACAACGTAAGTCTGCACACAGAACGCAATACTCCATAGATGAGTACTGATGAAATAGGAGTACCATGTTTTAGTTCTGGTGTGTGTTGTTGCAGTGCTAATTTTGTCATCCAGATAACAATTTCTGTTGTGTGCTGCACATTGGCAAAGTTGACAGAATATGGAGAGCTAGGTTTGTGTATGTGTGGCAAAGCTAATGGCTGGCTTTCATAATTTTTATAAACAATGCCTTAAAATATACTATATGCCATTGTATCATTTAGTGGTAATAAATGGACCAACACACATGCAGATGTTTTTCAAGGCGCTGTTAACTTCTATGACTTTGAACCAACTTCTACATACCTTTTGGTTGCTATTTGTCATAGGAACAGCTCCAGTCTGTTTTGAGATTTGCTTAAAAAGCTGTCTTACCAATCAGAGTGAAACTCAGTTTCATTCTCTCTCTTGACCTGGGCTGTTTCTCATATTATTTCAACATCTTCCTACTCTGATAAAGAAAAAGCTTAGATTTTAAGACCTGCGATAATAACAAAATAGTTCCAGGTAGCATCAGCATTTGAACAAAACAAAATGCCATTCTGTTACTGTGCATGACACTTACATGGTGCCTCAGAAAGGATGTAGCAGCATTAAGTAAAGGATGGAACAAATTCTGCACACAGAAAGATTAAATTAAGTTCTTCAGCTTGAAAAGGAGGAGTTGTAGGAGGGTTTTGATGGTGTTAGGAATGATCAGGAGGGGAGGAGAGAGCATGACTGAAAAACATCATGCTCTCTGGAGTCCACCTTGATCTTACATCATGGGGAAGGAACAACTTCTGTGTTAAGAGACTCTAAATAAGAAAGAATTGTTCAGTTTAGAAGAGGAATGACTGAGGAGAAGTAAGAGTGAAGTATATAAAATCATTAATGTCATGGAGAAGGTGAAAAAGGAATAATTATTTGCTGTTTCTCATAGTACAAGAGCAAGGGGACATCCAGTGAAATGATCAGGCAGTAGCTTTAAGACAAATGAAGGGAAGTAGTTCTTCATGATGTGCATAATTAAATTGCAGGGTTCATTGCTGCAGAGTGTTGTGGAGGCCTGAAGTCTGAATGGGTTCAAAAGCAATTAGACAAATTCATGATGGATACTTCCATCTAGGGCTATTAAACAGAATGATGGGAATTGGGAATCCCTAAATCACAATTTATGGGAAGATGAAAGGTTGCTGGAGGGTTGGACAGGGGAAGGAGGCATTGCTCTGTGAAATAGGATGGCATATTCTTTTCCTTAGCATCTAATACCAGCCACTGCTAGGGATGGAAGTAGTAGGAAAGGAATGATGGCACCCTCCTATCTGCACCTTCCCCTCTGTTATTTATATACACTGATGAGATTCCCCCAAGCTTTCTTTTCTCTAGAGCTGAACAGTCCCGGCTGTCTCAGCCTCTCCTCATACCAGAGATGCTTTAGTCCTTTCATCTTAGTGGTTCTTTGCTGGACTCTCTCCTGTACTGGACCCAGTACTGCAGGTGTGGTTGTACCAGTGCTGAGTGAGTGGAGTTCATACTGCGTTTTGAGGGTTTGGATTTTAGCTGAGCTCAGGGTGGGTTAAGCAGCCAGCTTTTAAAGTACATCTGACCGTGTCTGGGTAAGAGTCAAGGACCATTTCAGCAAAGCAGAATTACTTTTTTTTTTTTCTTTTTTTTTTTTTTTTTGTGTGTTGGGTGTCTGTATTTAGGCTTTAGGAGGATAGATGCTTGTGCATTGCTGTTTGAGTGTTAGGCTGTTAGAAGCTGTCTGAAACTCTTAGAACAGCCTGAATGTCACTTGATATTCTGAAACTGGCACTTCAGGACCATCTGTATGCTCACTGATTATCTACAGTATATGCAAAAGTACTTTATCTTATTTTACCATAGAAAATTATGTATGTGTTTACAAACATTACACCAGTTACCAGTAGAATGAGACTGGAAAAAGAAAGCAAAATTTTCAGGTACAAGATTAAACTGGGTTCTCATTGCTTTTCTTTTCCAAAATAAGAATTTGAAAAATCTATACAGTGGTTTTTTTCATCCTGTAAAAGAAACATAAACATTTACCCATATACAATGTGATCATGTAAGCTACTTCTGTGATGCTGCAATGGATGAGTCATTGTGCTGGATTAATTAATGCTTTGCCGCATTCAAATAGCAAAAGATACTTTGCAAAGAGGAACATTTAGACTAAACGTATTTGAGAGATGAATTACATAATTGTAATTATTTTTAGTTCTTAAAGTATCTAAAAGGATTTTTGACATTTTGAAATGTTGCAAAAGTCCATCATTTGTATAATACCTTTTATTGTTGCTTAAGGCTTATGGACATCTTCCCTGTGCATTTTTGTGGTTTTTAATCATTGATCAATTGATGAAAGATGCTTACTATTTCTGGGGAAAAGAAGAAAAAAAAAAAAAAAAAGAAAAGCTGTGATTAACATTTGAGAACTTTGAAGCCATCAGAAATTGAAGCCTAAAATAGTCTGCCTGAGAGTCAATGTGTATGTTACTTTTACATTACATTTTTATTATCAGCTTTTAGTGTTTGTTGTACAGTGAGAACCAAAAAGCCAAACTGGAATACGAAATTGTAAACAGAAAACAACTAACTACTTAACACTTGGCTGTGGTTTGATAATAACACATAGTGTAGGGTCTCCTGACTAATGCTATTTTTGTAGTTCCTCGAAATTTGGAAATGGAATGTAGAGATACCACAGAGCTAACCTGATAACTTCAGCAAATTCTGTGACTTCCATAAAGCCTGGATTTTATATATTTCTTAAAAAAAAAAAAAAAAGTCTCTCAAGTTACTGTAAATATAAATGCTGCTCAAGCAAGAAAACATAATAAGCTTTTTGCTTGTACAGGAAAAATTAAAAATTAATTGGTGGCATCCATGGTATACTTTTTCTTCTTTTCTGCAAAGAACTCTCTGGCGGGAGTTTTGAGGCTGGTCATGCTGTGATGTCCTATCCTTCTTGATTACTGCTTGAAGAATGATAAACCATTGGTACAGAATCAAGACATAGCAGATATATATGTAAGTCTTAGCATGACTACTCTGAAATTAATATGCAAAAAATGCTTAGGATTGTGTGTCAAGCGATCAGCTAGAGTAAGGCAGAAGAAAACCACAATATATTAAAAAATACTTCTTCTGTTACTTGTCGTGCACCATTTTTTTCTCTAGGTTTCTTGTGTCAAGAAAAAGGGATCTACTGAGCACTTGTAAAACATGTTCTAGCTGAATAACGTTTTATGAGACATGGTTGTCATTACCTTTTATAATATAAGAACTAAGAGTTATTAAATGTCAGCAGGTGGCAGGCTCAACATAAACATGATAAGACAGTTTTTTGCATGAATCAATGAAATGGTGAAACATTTTACCAGAGGATGCTTCTGTATGCTAAAAGTGTTGAAAGAGACAAGTTGATGGAAGAAAAATCTGCTGAGGGTTATTAAACACAAAGATCCCATCTCTGGCTCAGGAAGTCCCTGAGCTGAAATCTCCGCTGAAATTGGAAGGAGATGGTGAGGAAAAAAACATTACAGGTTTGGCCTATTTTTGTTATCTCTTTTAGGTCTGTTGCTGGACACTGTCAGAAATAGGACAGATTAAAACCCTTTGGTCTTACACAGCATCTTCCTTTGGTTGCATAATATCTGCGTTAGATTTCTGAAAGGAAAGGGTTAGCGAGCAATATAGTTGCTAATAATTTATTTACTTGGATTTTTTCGCATCAATTTGCTAATTTTATTTTTCCATTTCAGAGAGTTGCACACGAAACTTTACCCACATAGTCCTTGGTTCTGCCTCGCTTGCTTACTTTAGAAGTTTCATCACTGCTATTTCAGTTTCCTTTTACTTATTTCAGATAGAGTGGGAGCACTTAAAGTGGGAGCAGCAAAATTTCACCTTGTTCTAAGGATGTTTCTCATTTCTTCTTTGCTACCTTTATCCATTTCTCTATGACGTTTGGGTCTACTGGATTACTCTAAAAATATTCTACTTTCCTGAATGCAAGTAGTTCACGAACTCTCCTCTACGAGGCTCAGTAGTATCTTCCTATATTGAGTAAAGGGTTCCCTTTCAATCCTAGTTACCCTGCTAAGCTTGCAATAAGAGTTGCCTCTTCCTCCACACAGCCATTGGTTTTTAATAATAACCAAATTTTTAGTTGATTCTGTTCTTCTTTTTAAACAGCTAAGAGCTCAATCCAAGCAAGACTGATAGATGTGAAGTGGGGCCTGGGAGGAATTTAAGCATCAGAGTCTAATTGTGTCATCCTAACTTTTGCCAAATTTCCATCAAGCCCCAAATCCATAAGCACTTTAGCTAAAATTAAATTATTTTGGTGCCTGGAAGTCTGCTTGTGCACACTTCTAGCAGTGCAAGCAGTCTTAGCAGAGAGGTCTGCACATCATACACAGATTTGCGTATTTTTGAATATCCTGCTCTCTGAAGAACCTTTGATGTGTGTACAGATCACCCCGTATACAAGGGACAGAATGAATAATGTGCATAATATGTTCATCATGACTTCCTGAGAAGCAGAGACACTTTCCTGAGTGTCTCAACACAACAGTCTCGCTCAGAAGTATAGCGCTTAGGATTCATAAAACAAGAGAGAGCAGTTGCACGTTCCCATTTCGTGGTCCGAACCTGTTCGTACCCTTCCCTGTCGGGGTAGCCATTGGATAACAGATGAGGCAGGGCAGTTCAGGAGCAAGAACTCCCTTCACTTTTCTTCAGAGAGTGCCTGATCTCCCACCGAGTGCTGCTCCCTGATCTTACCCCTCTGGCTTTTAAGTCTCACATACCTTTCTGCCTTAGGAGCAGCAGGCACCTCATTCTCTCCCCTTGTGCCTGTGAATATCTTGGCTGTGTCCGTGGGGGGTGTGCATATGTATGTTTTGGAGGTAGGATGCTGTTGGTCCTCTATTAAACCACCTTTGGCATACAGGGTAGAGGAAGTAATCTCTGCATCTGCATTAACATGCACATCGTCAGCTCCAAAGGGGTTCTATCTAATCTTTCCCAAAGTTTCTACACCTGTATTTTCTTATAAAGGAAATATTAAAACAAGAGAACCAAATTCCTAAAATGATTTTCCTTGAGATCTGTGACTTGGATATCATCCCTAAATTATGGCAGTGTTCCTTCTTAGCCTAAAAAACCTCAGTATGTATTGCTGTGTTCCCCACAGTAAGAACTGTTGCATTACTTCAGTTAACTTAAATTAATACTATGATTTGGCTAGGAATGAAATGATCATTAGTCCTTGTATTAACTGTAAATACAGATTTAGGTTTATTTGTTTCTAATTGCTGCTTTTCTTTACTCTTCCTTTGCTAGGAACCTACCCTGCAGCTGATTGAATATTGATGCGGAAAAATAGTCACATAAAATGCTTTCTGAACTTGGAAGAACTTTGTTTTCTTTTCTGATCTCTAGCTAACATTTCCTTTGCCTTGTTTATCTTGCCTGATAAATGGAAAACATCTCGGTCACACAGGTCTTACGTGATTTCATGATGTTCAATCTCCTTTCATAAAGAACTATCCATAGTTTACCCTTCCTGTCTTACAGCTGAAATAACTTTTAAAGCACCATCTAACTTGAGCAATTGCTTTTTACCCCAAACCCCTTTATAAAAAGGAAAGTTTATGATGTTCCTTGAAGGAGCTGCAGGGCTTCAGGAACCACACATTATTCAAATGCTTGGTGAGAAGAAGCAGATCTGCAGGGCATTTAAGTATTATGAATAAAAAGACAAAATTACAGTGCTTCATTTCTTCCAAGCTGCTGTACTTTATTACTCATTCTGAGAAGACCTGCCTACATACCCTTCCAGGTTCTGAAATACACAACAGAAATGCACTGTTTGTCGGTAAATTTATCCTAAAAAATATATATATTTAAAAGTTTATCTAATAATATGAAAACAGCTTCCTAACAAAGAACACATGCGCCAAAAATAATTTGCCTGTTACTGTGTTTGAAACTAAACAATTCAGTTGTGAGAGTTATAAAGTAATCAGTAGTCTTTGCCAAGATCAGGTGGTAGTTTTAATAAATAGCTAATATGGACAAAATCATTTGATTCAAACATTTGTTTGAATCATTTGTTTTGAGTACTGTACATCATATTACGTTATTATTTAACACTATTTACCTTATTTAGCTGAACATAAATTTACCTTATTTCTATTTCTATTCTTCCTTAGTGCTTATTTCCAATAAAATTACTTGTAACTCAAGATTCTGCAAAATTTAGAGGTGATCTATAAAACAGTTTGTTTCATATGGATAAACTAGATTAAAAAAAAAAAGAAAAGAAAAAAACCTGTGGTAAGGCTGTTCAACTCAAATTCTCTTTTAGAAATCCAAGGCAAACATGTAAACCTTTTTTGTTCTTATTTTGGTTGGTAACCATTTCTACATCTTACTGTAATATGAATTTCACAAGGTTTTTCTTTTAGAAACCTGATGAATTCTGGGCAGGGAGAACTGTTTCTGACCTCAATATAAATTAAGAGAAAGTGAGAGGGTAGAAAAACAAGGCCAGCACACAAAAAGTTTTGCAAACCTCAGATCTGAGTAGGGAGGTCTGTGATGGGGGACCATGAATAGAACAGGTATGTTGTGAGGCTGTGTCACAGCTACTGCTGTAATGAGGTTACTGAATATGCTTTTGGGCTATGCTGAGACAGTAGCTCCTGAGTCAAACATCACAGTAGTTATTAGGCAGATGGATAAGCAACGTTACCTCTGTAGGTTAGAGTAAATGTCCTATAGTTCTGCAATGTAACTAGGATTTCCTAGATATCAAGGTTGTCACAAAACTAAAAACTCAGACTAATTTGACTTTATGTATGCCCTGAGTTCTCCAGGATGACATCTGTTTAAACAGATAAGGTAAACATGAAAGGCATTTTTCTTTGTATAAGTAAATAAAATCTAGTTGCAATAAAGCCTCTCATATACGCTTAAGAGTTTGCTTGGTATACGTGATAACATTGTTCAAACCCACCAGGCTGGGTGCAATGTCTGAGCAGCTGGGTGCAAAGTCCTGTGTACTTAAACTGTGGTGGACAGTTTAAGGGAATTGCTTCTTAATTACAGGGTTGTCCTTGTAACAGTGAGAAAAAATTGGTTTGGGCAGTATTGATTCCAAGCACTATTGTTCCTCTTTGGGGATGTTCCCAGCCAGCAAAACATTCACTGACGATCAGATGAAACAGCACAAGTTAACCACATCATAAAGATCCTTTCCAGCCTAAATGATTCTATGATTCTATGCTTAACTTTGTCAATAGGAGCCTGTTTACACACTGCAGAATGTTGGCCATGTTAATTTAGCCCTGGAAATATCATCATGTGACTCTGAGGTAGAATAGAAAACATGTTTATGTTAAGTATGTACAAGTCTATCCAATTCTCTTGAATTTTCATAGAACCATAGAATCGTTTAGATTGGAAAAGACCCTTGAGATCATCACGTCCAACCATTAACCTAGGACTACACTGTCTAGTGCTAAACCATGTCCCCAGGCACAGCATCTACATGTTTTTAAAACACCCCCAGAGATGGCAATTCCACCACTTGCCTGGGCAGCCTGTTCCAATGCTTTCAGTGAAGACATTTTTCCTAATATCCAACCTGAGCCTCCCCTGGTGCAACTTGAGGCTGTTTACTCTTGTCCTGTCGCTTGTTACTTGGGAGAAGACACCGACCCCCACCTGCCTACAGCCCCTGTCAGGCAGCTGTAGAAAGCGATAAGGTCCCCCCTCAGCCTCCTTCTCTCCAGGGTAAACACCCCCCGTTCCCTCAGCTGCTCCTCACAGGACTTGTGCTCCAGACCCTTCCCCAGCCCCGTTGCCCGTCTC
>JAVJGJ010000014.1:55160313-55170937 GCA_035590215.1 Microhierax caerulescens
GCCCTGGTCCTGCTGGCCACACTGGTTCTGACACAGGCCAGGATGCTGTTGGCCTCCTTGGCCACCTGGGCACACTGTGGGCTCATGTTTTTTCATAATATTAATTTTTACAACTTTTATACGTCTTTGTTTAGCTGCATATAATGATTCTCTCTTTGTAAGCATTTGGTTTGAAACACATTCATTTTTAGCAAGAGCTGTGTCATGCCTCCTGTATCGCAGCGAGAACTGGAAACAGCCTTTGATGCAAAATTTCACCTTCATAATGTTGACCAATGTTACTCACAGATTCTGAGAGATAAACGAGTGATAGTATGACTTCTTAAGGAGAAATCGGGATGAAGTGAGATTAATTGCTTTGCCTAGGGCCACCATTCAAATCAGTTGTGTAGTTCAAACGTAAAGCTGTGCAATGGATAGGTCTGAAGTGGTTTGCGTGGGTAGTCTGTCAGTCTAATTATAAAAGGTCATCCATGTGATACGCTTTCTCGTTATCTGAAGTGAATGATTAAAAGTCAGATGAAACAATAATGCAGGGTTGTGTGGTCAGGGTGGTTTGGTTTTGGTTGTTGTTTCTTTTTAAAGCCAGATCAGCTACAAATGGATATAGTCTCGCATACAAATACATCTGATGTTCAAGCTGCAGTGTCCAGTTTTGGGTTTTGGGTTTCTTTGTTTGCTCTAGACATTTCCTTAGCTGTGAATATTTTTATTTGCCATAGTAACAACATAGTATCAAAAGAAAAACAGTTTTGAGATTGCATTTTGGGGACTTTAAATTCCCTGATCATATTACTGTTACTTTTAGGTATGCTGTGGCAGCAAGTCTGTTAGCAAAACAAGGACTAGAGTGGGAGCTGGTGAAATGAATACAGAATATAGGCAGAAGCAGGTAAGACAAGACTGCAGCACAACCCATGGGTTGAAACAATTTTTGAGCAAGGGCCTTTCAGCACTGGAGAAATCCCTCAGAGGTGAGAAAATGAGTGAGCTAATAATCATCTTAATTAAAGGCATAAAATTAACCGTAATCTTAACATTTTCTTCTGAAAAACATGGAAGAAAAAGATCTGTGGCTCTGTGAGGGATATTGTGAGCAGAGATGATTGTGTTTTAGTGCTATGGAGCATAAGTAAAACTTGTTCTCGTCAGTATTGCTGTAGTGACTGGTGGTGCTCCTTGGACAGGTGACAAGTATCAAGAATCAAATGAAGGTTGATTTGGCTGCAGTGCAGATCACATCATATGTGTCAAGATGCAGTATAGGCCAGCAATTTATGAGACTTCATGACTATTTCCAGCGTCTGATGTGATGAGGAAGGGTATACAGAAAGCCACAGGACAGGTTTTTGTTACAGGCTTGTGCCCATAAAAGAGAATGGTAGAATAAAATCAGTTCTAAAACAGAAGGAAAGAAAAATACTTTTTCTGTTATGGTCATCTTCCCCAGCTTTTTTTCTAAGCAAACAGAGTGTTTGTAGAGCAACTGGCCATGGGATTTGTAAATAATTTTTAAATTCATACAACAAAATATATCTTGCATACTAGTAGAGTTGTTATAGAAAAGATAATTGAGTGGTGTCATATTGTGCTCATCTTTCATTTTTGACCATTTAATTTCACATTATGCATGAAATGAAAATGAACCAATTTATTTTCATGTGTGAACCATTTCAGCTTTTTTTTAAAACTATGGAAATTAAATTAATACTCCATTATGGCTCTGCTCTGCAAATTCAGTGTTACATCTGAGTTATGCTACATCTAGTAGCTTCACATTTAATAATCCTGCAATTATATAAAAGTAATATAATTTAAATTATGTGATTTTAAATTAGCTTTCTCTGGCCAAAGGACTTGCTTCTCCAGTTACAAGATGCATAAATGAGAGAAAAATACAATATTTAAAATATTCTTTATGTATAATTTTTGTAATGAAGTTTGACATTGCAAACATAGATGAGCATTAACCAGAAATTTGGGGTTTGAATGGCACTGCATGCTTTAATTAAGTTTTTTATTAAAAGTATTTCTATTTCTTTTCTGTTGGTCTTACCTAATTTTCCCTTGTAATTCTGCTTTTTGAAAAAAAAACCAACTATGGTATGCTTCTGTTTAAAATGCTCATGTACTAACAATTTGATCTTTAATAGGTGGAGTTTTTTTAACCTGGTAGTGAATAAAGTAGCAATCCATGATCGCTAGTGATATTTTCAGGTACTATGTGTTCTAGACAAAAGTTCATGTCCTCATTTTAGGATCCCAGGTATTGTTCAAACGTCTAATATTTCACTTTTGGAGTAGTACAGATTTGAAAACGTAGGTATCCCACGTTTTGTCTAACATTAAGCTGCTGTTCCTGCAAACATTTTGCTGCAGCAGGGAGTGCAGAACAGTCCTCCACTCCTCACTGTGTGTATGTGCAAAGTTTAGTTGTAGCTCCTTTGGCAAGTTTTCTGCGGTGACTCTGGGTATTGTCATATGTAAAAGCCAAATCCTATTTTTACATTTGTTCTAAGTAACTTCTTGTACGCAGTTGTTAAAAATCATATTTAGATAGTTTCCTTTGTAATTAAAATGTTATTTTCATTTTTCTTTCCATCCCATTTTTCTGTGTTCTCTAAGAGGAAAGAAGAAATTCTGAATGATAGAGAAGCAGTAGCTCTTTTTGTTCTGTCTTAAAAATAAAACCCAAACCAATACAGTGGAGAAAGGAAGAAGTGCTCTTCTCAGAAAATTGTTTACATAAAATACTGTAGTCAGAAAGTGATAAAGAATAACTATTTTTTTAGCAGCTGGAGAACATCAGAATATAGTCTTCAATTCCCTTACGTGTTTTGTAATGCAGATTCCCTTTAAAGTAGCCTTGCCAATGTACCTTAAATATATTTTAGAATTATTTTACCATGAAATTAGTTTTTCTCCATCATTGGCTTAGTTGAATCCTTCTTTTTGATCTATGCTGGGACATTAGAAGTGAAGCCATGGCTGCACATACTATTTTAGTAGTTTTCTGTCAAAATATGTTCTGCAGTAGACCATACCCATTGAGAGTGGAGGTTATTAGTGTAGCCTGGCTGCTGTGTAACTGGCTTCTCCAGTTCTCACCATGAGTCTTACTTAATACCCACACTCTATACTTCTGCCACCGGGTTGTATTTACGTATTTATTAACCAAGAAAGAGCAGAGAAGAGAATTTCCATCTCAACAAGAAGTGTTGAAAGGCAGAAGGCTCTTCAGGCGGTCCTTTTGCCCTGCTAGTCATCACTCAGCCCAGCCTAAACTCCAGTCTCCAGAGCTTCCTGGCTATGAAAACAACTTGCAAAATATTACCTGCCTTTTAACCTTATGTATTAGAGAATAACAGGTTTTGTGGGTTTTGGGGTTTTTGTTGGTTGTGGGATTTTTTTGGTTGGTTGGTCAGTTGTGGTTTTTTGGGTTGGTTTTGTTTTTTTTTTTGAGGCAGGTAACATGAAACACTTCAAGGAAATAAACTGGTCTGGATAGATGATTTTGGCTTACTAATATTTCAGTGTCCCTGTCCCATTAATGGCTTTTTTTTCTGTTCACTTGCAGGTAGTTAAGTTTCTTCCCTTTGTTATTATTTTATTTTTACAGTTTTACCTGGTAATAGCTGTGCAGAAAAATTGTTTATTGTTTTGGAATTACATAACGTCTTAAAGAATTACTATACTGAAATCAAGGTGCACCTTTATGAGGAAATTAAGGTTACATCGGAACAGTTGAATCTTACGTTTGGGAAATTTATTCTTCCTAAAACTTTGTGGTGTTTACTTGCCATTTTATCGGTGGATATTCTGTGATACTTTTAGGCAGAATGCTTTCTTTTTTCTTATTTTATTTTCTTTTTAAACAATAGTTTCATGCCTATCACAAGCAAGAAGTTACACAAATCAGTAAAAGATGTGGTAGCTGGATTTCAGAGGGTTGAGCGCCTTACTGCAGTTCCTGTAACTAGTTTTCCTCTAAAGTGAAATACCACAAGTGACTTTCTGAAATAAGAGCATACAAGTGCAAGGCTGACCTAATCTAGGTTTCATGAGAACCAGGGACTCGGAGCATAAAGAGTACATGGAAAATTTCTTAAAAGGCTGATCCACACATCTAGGAATCTAATACCTGTTTTATTTTTGCATATGCCTAACATTGCCTGTGTGAGTAGCCATTGAATATCCATGCAGGCCAGGTTTTCCTTAACAAGTGTTTTAAGAACAGAAAAAGAAACCTTAATTTTTTTATGACATTGTGTTATATCTGTTGTAGTAGGTATTGTCTGGGCAGCACATACAGAAATCACCATGGCTCTGCAAACGTGTTTTGCTTGTCTACACTTCCATCCACCACTGCAGGCAGAAGGACTAAACAGATTCAGCATCTGTTGAGAATAACAACCTTGGTTCAGATGTGTATCAAAATCAGTTGGGTTTAAGTGTTTGTAACTAAAGATGATTATTTCTCTGAGCAGCTCTAGACAGCAAACTAGTAGTTAATACCTCGGTGCTGCAGCTTTGTGCTACATGAAGAAAGGGAAGCTGGTTACAGGGTGATGCTGACTTGTCTTTTCTCATGTCTAGTCTTGAAACAGGTAATTTGACATCAAAATAGGATAAACATTGTAATTACTATTAATGAAGAAAAGTGCTGTTAGTGACAAACAGATACTAGTTTCAGACATCTAGTTTTCACCTGGGTTTCAGATGTCTCACTTCAGCAGGATCTACTTACTACCATTGTCCCTGTTGTGAGTACAGGCATTTTTTGCAGAACTGGTTACAGCCAGGACCCTCACAAGGTGTGCCCACCCATGCGGGGCTCCCTTGCATTTCCTTATCACAAAAGCTGGACCACATGCAGTAAAACTAGGCCTGTTGCATGAGGTAATGTTAGGAAGGAAAAGGTAAAAAAAAAAAAATAAGGGAGGAATTACAAAGGAATTATAGAGGACTGTATGAAAAAATTATTTGCAAAAAGGTTGTGATGATTGTTAAAAACATAAGGTATGAAATGTTAAGGAAAAAAAAAGAAAAAAAAGGGAGGAATTGTAGAGGAATGAAGCTGGGTTAATTAACATTGATAATATACAGCTGTGGGCTGGCCTGCAGAGGATGAAGAAACAGCACAGAGGGTAGATGAACTTCTGAAACCTTGTGGGGGATTGGTGGCTGTGCTGGGGCAAGGCGTGGGAACTACTTACTGAAGTTAACCTGGTATGGGCTGGTAAAAGCCTTGCAGCCGGCTGGTTTTGATAGTGGTGCGACAGGGTGTCACCTAGCACATGGATTCTGGAATATAGAGGTGCAGAAGGCTGGTATGAGAGATATAAACTTGTTCCTTAAATTTGACAGCCTGCATCTTAACCTGATTTTAAAGACAGATATATTTGTACCATAAAGTTTTCTGACCCTTTGATATTTTGGACAACATACATACTGCATGACTTAATACTTTAATAATATGTAAAACAGATTTCCATTTTAACAGAGCCTGCTAGCGGCAGGGCAGTTTGGCTTTTGTTCAGCAAGTAAATTGTGACATGATGCATGAATGTACTTTTTTTTTTTTTTAAAAAAAAAAGCTTGTTGATATTTTTAGAAGATGTGCACATCGAGCTGAGCAGCTGGTGGGGTGCCAGCCCGGTGCTGCCTGTGGAGTACTCCTTTCTAGGCAACTCTGTCACGTGTCTTTGTACTGCAGTGACGAGCATGCGAATGGCAAATAGTGATGGTGCCCTGTGTTAGGTTTCTGTGTCCACTGTCTAGGCAGACTCGGCCTGTGACTTTGCACATTCATGAAACCTCTGTTACAGATGTCACATGTGTCTGCCTGTGGGAGGGAGCTGGCTTGCAGGCTTGGCATCTTGAATGCTCTGCTGCAATTGCCTAGCGCCCGGTTTGCGCATCCAGGAGCAACAAGTGTGAATTCATTTAACTGAGACTTCGACTTGCTGTTTGGACAAATAAATCAATCCTTGTGTGCAAATCAGATCTCAGCTTCCGGAGTTAATTTTTCACATGGCTCAAACTAATCAGTTTCCTTAACCTGCTTAGGCCTGATTTTTCTTAACTGTTCTGCGGTTCTCTGCTTTTATTTTGCCATTTGCCCCAGTACCTCTGCAGGTCTAACCACCCCTAGGTACCTGGGCTTTTGGTTTAGGCGTCAGGCTTTTTCCCACCTGTCCTGCAGAAAACAGTGTAGTGGCAGAAGCAGCTTGGCTTTCTCCCAAAAACTCAGTGGTTTCTGGAGTTCATGACCCTTGCTCTGCCCCCTCCCCTGCCCCGCACCTACCGCAGCAAAAGGGCTGTGGGTCCTATGAATGGGCTCTTCATTCAGCCCTCTCCAGCTGAACAGGGTTACATCTCTGTATGCAAGGAACAGTGACTGAGAGATGTGTGTCTTGCTACAGTCCCAAGTCATTAGCCTGGGTCTACTATTGAAATTCAGTTTGGAAGCCGGGAAGCGGGACAGCATCTGAGATGCCTGTTTGGGCAGTGGTAAGATTTGCCCAGTAAGAGTGTGCACTGCCAGGTGCTTCTGCACCCCACTGCGACACCATGGCACCCAGCCCAGCCAGACGGTTTGTGTTCCAGTGCCTGACAGCTTGCTCTTGTCATGCTGACATCTCAGGCATGGTCCTAAGCCATGATTTTAAAACCTGCAATATTCCCAGAAATTCCCAGGTGTGCAGAAGAAAAGAAACAAACAAATGAACAAACAAGTAAATAAACCCCTCACTCTCCCAGCCTTTGAGACAGGAAAAAATGTAAACAAGGTTTAAATTCCACAAATAAACCAGTAAAAATTCTGGTCAGTCACAGATTTTTTAGATACCTGTTTATTTTTTCAGAAAAGCTAGATATTGTATTTAATTTTAGAGGGCCATGGAAGGGAATATTACATATTAACTCAGCTCACCTATCTTCTCACTAATGTATTTTGTTACCATTGTTGACTACCTTCTTTCTATATGTGTTGACTGCCACCTATGCTATATCTTCTGGTGTGTCACCTGCAGATGTGTATTGCAGGCAGAGTCTGAGAGTCAGCTTAAACTAATCACAGGGAAAGCAAAGAACCTATGAGTGCACCATTCCCATGTATGCTTCTTAGCTTTGCTGGATAATGTAAAAGTAATAAGCTGTTAGTGTTGTTTTGAGCCTGTTTGAACAAATTTACCTGGAGGGAAGAAAGAAATATCTGCCTGGATTGCACCCAGGCAGAATGGAACACACCAAGGTATTAGAGTGCTGTGCAGTAGCGGTGTGTGAGTAATAAATCAGCTGAGTAAACTTACAGTGGAGCAGGGGGTAACTTGAGCTAACAAATATTTGTTATTTGTTTTGAAGGTTTGTTTTCTGCTTAATGTAACCTAAGCTATGCAAGCTCACCAAGTGAGCACTAACATGTAAGAAGGGCGTTTATTCAATTTAATACTGATTTGAAATATATGATTAAATTGTCCAGTGACTGGGTGATAGATGGCAGGTGAAATTCAGTTCTTGTGTGAAATATTAAGGTGTGTGTTGAGGTGGGAGAGGATGAATTATCCTGACTTTATATGTGTGGCAGTGCGCTTAGAATCCATTCAAGAAAAAAATCTTGGAATTTTAACAGGTAGTTCCATAAAAGCATTATTTCTGTGCTCAACAGTAGTCAAAGAAACAGAATATTTGGGATGATTATGTGGAGAATAAAGAACAAAGTAGGCATTGCTGAAGAAACCTATGACTTGTGTGCCTCTGCCCCCCATCTTGAAAAGGAATTAATAGAACTGCAGAAACTACAATTCAGAGTAATAAAAAAAGAAGAAAAAAAAAAAAAAAAAAAAGGTAGGGAAGAGCTTCTGTACAAA
Source organism: Microhierax caerulescens (assembly GCA_035590215.1). Taxonomy (NCBI): domain Eukaryota; kingdom Metazoa; phylum Chordata; class Aves; order Falconiformes; family Falconidae; genus Microhierax; species Microhierax caerulescens. Next base: position 55,168,185 of record JAVJGJ010000014.1, read on the forward strand.
TAAATGATTAAACAAACCAGGACTTATCATCCTTGGAATGAGAGGATTCAGCACTGGAAATAATAAGCACAAATGGAAAAGGTGAACAGCGAGTGGTTCCCATTCAGGATGTCTCCCACCAGATCCGAGGCAGCAAATGCAGCTAACAGATGGCAGGTTCAGAACAAAGGGAGCTGTGTGTTGTGTGCTCAAGGATATTGTATGTTCTAGAAATTTACATGGGTTCAGAAAACAAAGTGAAATTGAGTAAAATGAAATGAAAATGTGTCACAAAACACAGAAAAATCTGTTAAAGCACACAGGTACTGTGCCTGTGACTCAGGACAATGCTGGTCTGCGTACGGCTGGGAGCATATCCCTAGAATGTGTCTCTATGTGATCCCTTTGTCCTTTTGCTGAAGATCCTGAGCTAAAAGACCCTTTGGTCTGACTTCGTAAGACTTCTCTTCCATCTCTTTGCTGTGTGTGGGAGGCTAGAGTTCAAAATAGCAGTGCAGTTAAGTTCTTTGGGTTGTAAAAGACATCTGAACAGATCTTTCCAGTGCACCAGCCCATCAAAGATTCTTGGCCGGAGCTTTGTCATCTCTTGCTTTTCTTCTGTTCATTACCAGAAATAAATCTAAGCTTCCTTTCTTTGTCCTGAATAATGTAGTGTAAGAGGTCGTAGAGTATATTAGACTTGGGTTTGGGTTTTTTTGTATTGCCCATAGATTTTACACTCTGAAAACCCAGTACAGGTAGGTCTAAATAACATACCTACAGAAATAATTAGTAGTAGAAGGTCTGTGTGTGCAGATGAGCATTTCATCACATAATCTTAACAGAAGGAAGGAAAACTTCGAAAAGAATGAGGGAGGGGAAAAAGCTGAGATCTGAAATGAGATGGAAAGTGATTAAAGCAGAGGCGAGAAAGGGAAGTCTGATTAAAGATAAGGAATTCTGATTATGTGACCTTTCATGCCTGCTGCATCTTCAGCGGCCAATGCAAAGTGAAAAGAAGGGTTGATTTAAAGGGCAGCACAGTCTGAGGTTGGTTGCCACACATCAGCAAAGGACTTCAAAACCATGGAGAAGGCAGATTTGAATTGTGCATTAAAACAAAGGAAAAAACGTAGATGTGAGGGACTGGTAGTGTATTGGCCCTCATCTCTGTCTAAGGGCTGGAGAGCTGTGACATGGGTGAGACAAAGCTGCAAGAACACAATTTCACTGCAGCTGAAAACATAGCAGGGGCTTGTACAGACAGTATTTTAAAGGCAGTAGTGAAATGGGGATTATTTGCTGTCCATGCTCTAGATTTCAGAGGCTGAAGCTGTAATTCAGCACTAGAGGGTAACATATGTTTGGTTCCCAAATAAAACATTAGATTTGCCCGTACTGGGTTGTCTGCGAAGCTGTGCCTCCCACCTGCTAAATGACATATTGGCCACTCCTGGTGGATATGCAACCACTGCATGAATTTGCAGGGAAGGGGATGGAGGGCTGTGCAGCTGACTGGAAGCTAAATTGTTTGCTATAGTAACTTTCAGCTCTCTCTCACACACACAGGCGAGTGGAAGATCTCTCTTCTCCTGGGGCCATCATTCAGAGCTGGGAGAAAAACTGCTGTTAGAATTTGCAATTTCATGCAGCTGTGGAGTCCCTCTCATTTCTGTCCCCAGGCTCCTTCCTGGTACAACAGCCTCCCCTTGCCTCCTGCATCCTTTACCTCTGCTACACCATCTAGGTGGGCTGGAAGCAGGCAGGATTCCTGGGGTAAAGATACTGGCCTGACTGATAATGGCATTGGGGGATATGGGGAGGGGGCAGATGATGTTGGACAGCTTTGTTGATGACACTTTTAAAAATACCTTCCTTGAGAGGAAAGTGCAGCCTTTCAGCTTTCAGCGGACTGCTGTCAATCCTTTGTTATCCCTTTAGGCTTCACATTAATTAACAGATTTTCAGTCGTAAATAGCTGGCTCAGAAGCCTTTCTTGTGTTATTCCCAAACATCCTCAGGATTCGTATGAGTTATCGTCCTTACTCCTACAACTCTGAAGTTGATTATTGCATACTAAAAAATTTCTTCTGTGTAGATCTTCTTCCTGTTGCCTAAAAAAGTATTGTATTTGGGTGCCTCAGCACAGTATTACCCTTTCCTGCATTCATTTGTTTCAAAACCTTTTTTAGCTTTGGGATGTTCCCTGAAAAGGTCAGATTTTGCATCTCCTTTTCACATAGAAAAGTGATCCATGCCTGCACCAGCAAAGTGTCAGTGGGGAGCTGGGAACCAGAATTAGATCCTGAAGATTTCTGAGACTGTGGAGACATCTGATAATGCCAAAGTCACAATCTAAGCAAAATTGGTTGAAACACCACACACCTGTGTTTTTCTTCTTCTCATACTAAACTAAAACTAACAAGTTCAGCTGAGACAGGAAATATGCTTGCCCATTCCCTGACCTTCAGCAGTGGCAGTGGAGGAAATCAGGAATGGCTGTGTTAGAGCAAACCGGTAACATCTTCTTTCCAATATCCCGCATCTGGTGGTGCTGCACCAGAAGCATCGGTCACGGTTTATTCTGTGAAGCGCTGCAGGTATTTATCATAGAATCACAGAATGGTTTGGGTTGGAAGGGACCTTAAAGATCATCTAGGTCCACCCCCCCCGCCATGGGCAGGGACACCTTCCACCAGACCAGGTTGCTCAAAGCTCCATCCAACCTGGCCTTCAACACTTCCAGGGATGGGGCACCCACAGCTTCTCTGGGC
>JAVJGJ010000014.1:55171037-55189717 GCA_035590215.1 Microhierax caerulescens
TGGGCAACCTGTTCCAGTGCCTCACCACCCTCACAGTGAAGAATTTCTTCCTCAGATCTAATCTAAATCTACCCTCTGCCAGTTTAAAGACATTTCCCTTTGTCCTATCACTACATGCTCTTGTAAAAATGCTTTTTTTATCTTATCTGTTGTAATTGTGTATTCCTGTGGTCTCATGTGAGTATGTAATCTCATTTCAAATCCCTCTAAGCTTTTTGTATAATGGAGACACATATGCCAATATCTTTTCCATATATCTATATACATAGAACAACTTCCATGGTTAATTATGCATGATTTAGAAGTAAAAAAAAAAACAAAAAAACCAAACAAAGAACTTTTTTAATTTATTAAAATAAAAAGATGCTGAAATTAGATGATCTTTATTAATTTTAACTCTATTTCCTTTACCTTTCAGTTTTATTAATTATTCTCTTGCTCTTCTGAGATTGTAAAGAGAAAGCAATTCAATGTATTATCTCTCCATTGGTTTATTATGTACTGTGCTTACTTCTGTCCTTCCTATCTCAGGTTTCTGTTCCTTATGAGTCATCTTAAATACCTGTGTTTTTTCATTGCCTACTTTTTACTTACTGCCTGCTATAGCTTTTTTTTTTTTTGATAGATGACAAGAAGTACCAGTCATTTATTCTGAGTTAACCTGTATTACAGCATGATAAAACTGGACACATAGTTAGATTTTGTTCATTTGCCAAGTATGACCAAGTTCTTGGTAAATATGTTTTTGTAAGTGGACAGAAATTGTGTGCTGCATTACACAAAAGCTCTTGGAAAAAGTGAGCAACAAACTAGATAGTTTGCTGAGGAAGTTTAGGTTCTTTGTTCATATTTTTAAGAAGTTGTTTGGAGACCTCTGTTTTCAAGGAAAGCTGGAAACCCCAGGCAGTTCTGCAGCAAAAAGAATGGTAACATTTGCACAAATCTTGATCAATTTAAGAAATCTGGCACTTCAAGGGGTGGGGACTCTTCTACACTACATACTAGGCATTCTCTTCCAATGACAGAGTGGTCTTACCCAGCCTCCTGCCATGTACTTTTAAGACTATTGCTGATAAGGAACAAGTGTTCCTTAGCCTTATAAGTATTCCCCGGACGTTTAGACAGCACATATGGTACTACTGTAGCATTGCACATACCTTTTTCTAGCTTAATTGCACGCCTGACTGCACATTGCTTCTAGGAAAACAAATTTACTGTTCATGTTGCTTGTGAGCCTGCCTCCTTGTTTCACCAGGATGCGCAGCATATAAACTCTGCATGTTGCCTTTGGCCATGACTCCTGCTGATTGCATCAAGCAGTACCTGGAAAGGATTGCAACTTTTGAAGGAAAGGCAGCGGCAACTTGCTGTGTCAAAGAGAATAGAATCCTTAAATTAGACCTTAAGGGTGTAGAATGAAAGGAAAATACGCTGCCATCAGGATCTTCAATGCTTTCCCCCTTTCTTTTCTATAAAGAGATGTTCAAAGTCCAAATTTATTTTCACTAGTCTCATTAAAAGTCAGCAGGTTTTTTTAGCATAGACCATTGTAAAAACACCTGGTAAATTATACCCTGAAATAAGTTAATTGTTACCTTTTTGTAATTCTAATCAAGTTCTTTTATATTTACTAAGGAAAAGTGCTGCGTGTGAGCATTGATAGTATTATTGAATATAAACCTCCTAATTTAATTTCATCATGTTTTCCCGTGATCTGATTATTCTGAGTGGCAAATCTATCATCCTTGTGAACACTGGGAACATTGACTTTTACTTGGTATGTACTCAGTTCTAACAGGTAAGAAACTTGCTTGTAAATATTTCTGCAGCACAATTTTCACCTATATCCTACTTAGAGCAGATGACAGTTTTTTCGTCTTGCACTATGCAAGATGCTTTTAATTAGTTTAGTGCTGTCGGCTATGAATCATTTGCTGTCCTTGAATGCCAGAATTGATGACTGTCATTACGATACTCTGAAGAAGTGTGAAAGAACCCAGTTAATGAAATAGCTATTTGGACATCCTTATCGCTTCCATTTACATTTTTGTTTCAGTGGCAGCAATAAAAAAGTTTGTGATTCACAATTATGTTCATGTTTAAATCAAACAGCTCTTCCTATATGTAGTGCATATGGATGCACATGCAGACAGTTGGGTACCTACTGTGAAAAAAAGTTATACAATTGTTTCAAGAAAGTAATGATCACAGTGTGGTGATTTTCTGATGCATGAGAAGGTAGTAGAGAACTGCTGACTGTTAATACTGGAGCTTAAACTGGTAGTATAGGGACTAACTCTGTGACTGCTGCTTAGATACTTTCTTTCCTCGGTTAACATCCTTGGTTCTTCCCTGAATATAGCTTGCTCAGAAGTATGTCTTCACCTGTTTGAAAAGGCTCGTTGTAGGATACAAACATTGGGGAGTCGTGAGATGGTGTGAGCTTCTAAAATGGTACAGGTTTTAAATGCAAGGAGAAAGCACTCATGTCCACGTAAAACATGTTATGTTGGAATTTTGAAAACTGGTTTGTGTCGTCATGTGAGTATTGTAAAATACTGCATTAATAAGGCTATAGGTCGTTATATAACAAGATGGACCCTGAATTGAACCCTGGATCTTTGAGGATATGTTAAACACATTTGCTTCGGCATCCTCTTTTTTGATCTGAATTACTCTCAGAAAAGTAAAAGTCCAAAATTAAATTTCAGAAAGACAAACGTGATCTGGTTCACTAAGTAATATATTTACTTCTTTATGAGGAAAATCTGATTTCCCGTTGATTTTATTATTTGATTAATGTGCCCAAAATATATGGGGAAACAATAACGACTGAAAGTGAGAGAGTCAAAGAATTATGAGGTATGTATTTGATCAGGAGTGTTAGTATATAAGAGAACACATGTAAAAATAATATCTTTTTTGCTGTTTTTTACTGTTAGACTGTCACAGAAGAGCTGCGTCTCTCTGAAATACAGCCTTTTTTTCAAGCTGTACCTAATGGGAGCAGGTGTGAAGGAGACTATAGCCCTTTCCCTTCACACATTCTTCCAGCAGCATTTGGTGTAGGTGCTTCCATGTGGCTTTGCAGTTGTCCCTGCCATTGCTTTTGTTGTTAGGTCGATGATACACGTTTGAATTAATAGTAACAGAGAACAAAAATGCATTCCTTGTACACAACAGGCAAGGCATGGTACAGAGTAAAGACGCTGCAAGGCATAAAGCCCACAAGGCAAAAGTAAACAAGGACTCATCCTAACTGCTGAATGCTTGTTAGTTTTTAAATATTTACATATTTGTAGTATATATTATGTGCTGAATTTAAGGAGGAGGAAAAAAAAAAGAGTGGTGTTTGTATTGATCTGTTTTGTCTCAAACAAAAAAGGAAAAATAATTGAGTGGTGTTTGTATTCATCTCAAACACCTGTTAAAAATTTGGATCCCCTAACAGAGCAGGAAAAGTGGAAGCTCCAAATGGGACAGTATTGAGCAAATTGTTGTATGGGCACCAAGCTACTTAATGCTTGCCTTCAGTTAAAACAACTAGTTATATTTGCATCTGAAAATGTTTGGAAGAAATTATTAGGAAACGACCAAGAACCTGCTGTAGAGGGAGCTTAAAGTCAAATGATTTAATGAAATGGCTAATATGCTTAAAGGATAATCAGTGTTTGGATGCAAGTATGTTAGTTTATGTGTATTACAGTATTAAGCATTCTTGATTCAGCACCCAAGGGCTTGGACAAATGTTTCTCTGGTGAACTTCTGAAGTGTTAAAGCAAATTCATGACAAGGAGAGAAAAGCAATTAAAATTCAATGTCTGCTAGTAGTGTGAGAGTGTATCAAGAAAACAGTGAAATAGAACAGTACAGCCACATTCTGGGGTTATATTCTTGCCAGTTTTTTAAAAAAACTACCAAAATGATGAAATTACAATATAAATAATTAAACAACATGGTAATATTCATATACTTCGGAAAGGCAGTGAATAGAAAAGGTATATTTGAAGATGTTTCAGTTAAAATGCAGGAAACATCAGGCTCCCTGGGAATGCACTCAACAGAAATGTCTTAGTTTGTGCTCATCTTCTCAAACAGGTCAGTGCAATCCTCACAAACCTCCCCACCATTCTTCTGTAACATGTTTTATTTTGAAAGTGCTTGTGGGAAAGGTTTGGTACTTACTGCTTGTCAGTATGGTGAAGAAAAAAAAAACAGTGGTTAGATTTATTTGTAGCAGGTCTTGTGCAGTTTGTGGTCCCTGCTGTGTGCCAGCACTAGAACAGAGCTGTGAGGACTAGGGCGATAAATATCTGGTAGTCTTGGAGCTTCTGTCAAATCAAAGGCAGCTATTTTTGTGGTTTTAGGTAACTGGATGCAACTGAATCAGGGAGAGTTTTGGGAACTACAAAAACCTTCTTCACAAACAGAAATAAGAATCTATTTTTATATAAATTTTTGCTAGTCCTGAAACTCCTGGATATAAACTCTAGGTGCTAGGAGGCATTGACAATCCAGAGGAAATTATCAGGTGTATGCTGGCCCTGTAAGAGGGGCAGAGATGCTGAAACATGATGTCAGTCTCCACAGCTGGAAACTTATTTTCTGTAATTTTTCTGGGTCCAATTTTATTGTGATACCTGGTTATCAGTTATGCATAGTCTTTTCCTGCAGTTCTGCTAGGGCCATCATTAAAGTGTGGACTGGTACATTTGGTTTTCTTGGTGCTGGACTGGATAATTTAAGCCTTAGGAGAGCTTCTGTAATCTATGCCCTTGAAATTCTGGCTATTTCATTGCATATTCAAAGCATTGCAGCACTTAAGCTTTACATGTTTGACCCACTAGACAGAATTCACAATGTGGAATTGTGTGCCTTCATCCTGTAAGTAGTGAATAGGACCCAGATGCTTTGTGGCTGGTTTTGTGACAGGCAGCATACCGATAATAACCAAAGCCAAGTAAGAGTGCATCTCTGCGGCTGGGATGATGCTTTTGCTGCTGATGCAGAGTAGGAGGAAATGGTTGTGGCTGCAGAGCAAGTGTTCAGTGTGGGAGGGTGGCTCTGAAGCTCTGCGCTTGGGCATTCGAAAAGAGAGGGGAGCCAAGCTGTCCAGCCCATCCTGCTCTCAGGGCTGCTCGTGCAGGTACCCCTGGCTATATCCCTGTTCTTAATGCTGATTGCAATGTCCTGGTCCCATCTAATTACTGCTTCTGAACTCAGAATGAAGTGTTGGGTTTTTTTCCTGCTCAACACCACAGTTTTCAACAGAAGGTGTTAAAACACCTACTCTTAACTAATGATTTGGTGACCCCCCGTTCTCCTCAGTGGGTTGCAGCAGGCAATGAACTGGAGAACTGTTCCAGTCAATGTAGGAGATTGTGAAAAACGCAGGAGAAAGTCTCAGTTCACTGTACTCCAATAGACAAAACTGTGCAAGTGAGGATGCAAACTGTGAGCCTGACCTTCACCAAAAACTCAATGTATGCCACAAGGCAGATGCCAAGTTACAGCACGGTACACTTTTCTCTATCCCTCTCCCCAATATTTCCTGCTAGCTGGTTTACTTCTGTGAGTCTAGGGCACGTAGGAAGCGATGTGGATCTGGGAATATCCATCCGGCACCAGAGGATGACAGGCACGGTCACTTTTGGCATTACCCCATCTGGGCTCTTTGTGCTACTCGCATGAAAGCTGCCACTGGTGCTGAGCAGGCCTTAAGTGAACAAGGAGCTCACTTGGCTGGTGTCGTCAGGTTGTTGTTGCTCCATTGCTATTTCAGTAACAATCATCAGTACAGAAACAAAATCATTCCAGGACAGTGAGTGTGGAAAATCCATAGGAAATTTTTGCTTCTCTGCATGCTTCCGCTGATAATAATCCGTAGCAATGTGGTTAGTCTGGCAGAGGTAAATATTTTTTCTGCCACCTGGGATATTTGTTAGCTGATTCAGCACTACTGCCTAAAAGCTAATAATCTCTTATCGATATATGCAGGCTATCACAGTAATACTTTTATCTGTGTTAGGAGAACAGGGGTTTGTCTACACAGGGTCGTTCAGGAAAACTAATCCAAATTGATTTTTAAAGTAGATTAATTAAATTAGGTTCCATCTCTTTGAATTCACTAAATGGCCAAATTTAAGTTAGTTAAATTAGATCAAATCCTTGTTTAACCTTTCTGGTTCAGAATTGCAATGGCCTTAATTTGATTTCTTTTAATTCAGTTAAAAATCGAGAGGAACCTGAGTGTGCTTACTTGTATTCCAAATCAGAGACTTAGATCTCATTTAACTTAAGAACTTTAAAGCCAAATCTTTGGTTAGTTGGGATTCATGTTTGAGTGTCCTGAGTGGACAAGTATCTGGAAAAGAAAATGCTGAGCAAATTATTTGTTCAGTTTTTGAAATTGTAAAACGTAAATAATGTCTGTTGGAATTAACATGCCTTTGCTATGTTTGAAAGTCTTGTGTCCTCAGTAAGTATTTCATGCATGAATTCAAAGATGAAAGACAGAGCTAATATTTGACAACAGAAGAATTAATTTTATCTGCTAATAAAAATTGTACTAATATACTGTAATTTGAAACTGTGTATGCAAATACCTGATGATAGAGCTATCTGAGCTTGCCCGACACTAACTGCCAAGAGTTATCCAGCTGTATCTTACGTCTGAATGTGTTACTGCGTGTATTGGTATGGCACGTATGCTTTATGCAGTATATTGTTTAACCTTCCTATGCTTTTAATGTAAAAGATAATGATGTGTGTCACAAGCAGAGTATACAGGGGCTGGTAACAATATATGTGTGACAGTTCCCTCATTCTGTGTGCACTCTTCTTCTGGCGCTCGCAGTGGTCAAGGGAGCTGGCCTGACCTTAACAGGGTCTTGCAGAGCAGGACTAAATACTTAGTTATGAACACCGGGAGTGAAGTGAGGTCTCTGAATTGTACTGTTAACCAAGGTATTAGTCAGAGTAACATTGTCTCAGCCAGTTCTTGCCTGATTTATGTAGCAAGCCTTGGTGGCATATTGCTTATTTATCACTGATAAACTGTTCTTGCACAAAAGTTTTTTGTTTTTTTTTTTAATTCAGTCTCTCACTGCTGTGGGCTTTTGATAACATTATGATTTATATTTATCCATGTTTTTGCCTGACAGTAGTTGAATAACAATAAAATTCCTGTTGATTTTGGGTGGTCAGATGAAAACTTAGAGCTACAACCAATCTATTAATCAGTGCCACCCATCAAAATGCTATGGGTCAAAGCAAAAATTGATATAAAAGTTATTTTATTTTGTTATCTTAGTGAATAGCATGAAGTATTTCCTAGGTTTCCTTATCACTGGTAATGCATTAACATTGGCTCATCTTCCTTCATAGCCTGTTGCTAATCGATAAATTATTTTGATTTGTGATTTTTTCCAAGGAGTGTATAATCTAGAATTAAAATTAATCTTTGTGGAAGAGTGAACCTGCATGTTTTCTGGATTCAATTACTCACGTTGCTTCAAATATCTGGTTTAGTTTGGCTAGAAAACTGCTGTGTGAATTTGTAGATGGTTTCAGAACGTTATTTTACCACTGCATAATAACAAAACCAATTTAAATTTACAGATGATTTTTGATATGCCAATAGTACTAGTGAATTGTATATAGTCTTCCCAGCTGAGCAGATAGGTGGCTTGTAGAATCAAAAAAATGGAAACAAAACTAGCATAGTAAACAATACATTAAGTCTGTTATTATCCCAGAGAAACACATCCTACTCCGTAGAACCAAGACAACAACGAATTTGTTGCGCTGTTCAATGCCTTAATGGTATGCAATGCTTTAACAATAACACCAGCTACCCATGGTGGTAGATCTGGGTCAAAAAGAGTAAAAACCTTTAAAAATGCTTGTTTGAAAATTATACTATATTATTTCAAGATAAAAACATTGGATGGCCTGTTTCCCACTTCCTCTCCCTTCTGGAATTCCACTACCAAGCTACTTCGGTGTTGCTGGCTTTATCTAGTGTTGGCTAATCAATTAGAAGCAGTAGGATATGAATTGGTGACAAATCATGCATAATTTGCAGTGAAAATGAACATAGCAAATGTTCTGAGGTGTCGTCTACATGCTAAAGGTTATGGATTGGTTTTGGAGCATTATTAACTATGGAATTATTAAAATGCAAATTAGTGTCTTATAATTAAAAAAATCCACTGCAATATTCAGTGGCTGAATGCTCGTCAAAATTAGTCAACATCTTGTCAGTTCACTCTTCAGTCTTTCGGTACTCCTTTTTATGTTGTTCTCCTGGGAGACTGTGATCGTCCTCAAGTCTTGTTCATGTAGTGGATGTCCTTTGTTAGAAAAATGCCCTTTTCTGTCTATTCTGATGTTTGATCCCTTTACAGCTGGGTGCATTTTTTCATGTTTCCATTATAGTGAAAATGCAATTTTTTGGTGCCTTACTGGAATTCTGGTGTATGGGGTATAAACGGCAGGATTTCAGTAGCAGGAGGCAGCCAAGGGTACCCCTTGTAGGAGGGGGCCAAGAACTGTCCTGCACAAGGCTCAAGCAGTTCAAGCCAGCTCCGAAACACCCCGTAGTGTGCCAGAACTTCAGCCAGCCAGGGGAGCATACGATGCCTCTGCTTAGACCCATTTCAGAAAAAGCCTCAGCTGCTAGGAGTGGAGACATAGGAGGAGATACGTGAGGGGGGATATGTGTACAGGTGTGCTTGGAAAACAGGGAGGAGTAACAGAAGTGTGGAAGAGGATGCCCTTCTGGAAGAAGATACCGTGGCAGAGGAGGGACACTCCCAATAGGACTATGGCCTGTAGGCAACCAATGCTGGAGCTAGAAATCCCCAAACAAGGACTGCATCTTATGGAGGGACCCATACAGAAGCAAGTACATCCCTGAAGGGACTGTAGCCCATGTAGGACCCATGCTGCAGCAGATACACACCCAAAGGGATTGCCACCCATGCAGGACCCACATCAGAGGAGACCTGAAAGCCTGCAGTGTGTGGAGAACCCACGCTGGTGTACGAATACAGCCAAAGGGACCGTTGCTGTTGAAAAGACCACAGGAACCCACAAAGGAGCAGAGGAGTAGGAAGAAGCAGTGGAAGAAAACTGAAGTAAAATTCCCTGAGTCAAGACTATTTTGCCTGCAACATCTGATCAGACTGTCAGTGACAGATTTCAAAACTGTGTCCTAAATACTGTTCTTGGTAAACGGTGCTCAAATTTGTGATTCTGTGGGAAATACAAAAACTGCAAGAAGTCCTAAATTTGGAATATCAGAATTTTCACGTCTTTCAGGGAAGGATGATTCTGTTTTATTTGGGAAACTACATAATTACCCCTTCCAGAGTAAAGATGACCAGTAGCCATCTTAATTTCTGCAACAATTTGACTGTGCTGCCACCAACAAGAATTAAATCGGAAGGAAAAATTAAAAACTACTTGTGCAAACAGCTACTACATATTATTGCAGGTGCTGCTGGCGTGATCACTGTGTTGTTCTCTTATCAACAAAATAATATTTCATCCTTACTCAAAATTTATTTTTAAAAATGGCTTTTTTTCCCCATTAACCAAACAAGTAGATACTCTTGTTCTAGAAGACTTATATTCAGAGGTTTACTTCTAGTGAGTTTATTCCTATAAAGTTTCCTTAAGGAAAATGCCTGGGGCTTTCATGTTTGTTTTTTTTCTTTGTTATCATAAGTTTTTGTTTTATCTATAGGTTTTTCACATAGCGGTTTCTTCTTTCTCTACCTTTCCTCCGTCTCTCCTTCCATCTGCTACTGGTGATAGTGTTTTGTTCTGCTTTCATTAAATATTACCGTGTTTTTCCTTTAATTACGAGAGGTGTTTCTATTTTGTCAAAGATAAATTTGCTACTTCTGTTTGTGTTGGTGTTGAGAGAAACGCCACTACTTCATGTCTTCTGGTTAATTTATCTCTTAGTTGTAATGCTAAACTGGTTAAGACATGATTAACAATACCCTGTGGACCTCATTTTTTTTCTGTCCAGAGCCTATTTTGACACTCACGTTAACACTTTGCTATTTGCTGCATATTTACCCAGAGCTTAAGTTTGATATTTTTCTGTACGCTACCAGTGGTTTTGGTTCTTCTAGAATTATTTTCAATAATTTCAACTTGAAATTTTTCACAGAAGTGTAGGCAGATAGGGCAGTTGATTATGAAAATGTTCTTGAAATGTCTAAAATGAATGCTACAACATACTAACCATTTTCTGAAGCATTTTAGAGTGAAGCCTTTTATTAGAATTTTTAATTGTACAGTATATCATTGTGTAAATGCTAGTGAAAGTATCACAGTTTCAGTGCTAATTTATTGGGCCAAAATCTTAGACCTTTTTTGTAAAATAAACCAAGATAGAGCCAGTGTAATATTTTAACAGTGAAACGGAAATATGCACTGTTTGAACCATACCTTTCATGCCAGTTAGAGCTTCTTGCCTGTACCACGTTTTCTCATGCCATTTCCTTCTACTTAGAAACTTTGTAACAGTCTTTATAACATGTCTGATAATGAGAAGTTTCTATCTCGTGTCCCCTGAAAATTACACAATGCATTTCCATGCTCGCGGACTTCTGATTTTAGACCTTTGAACATGCTGTATCTGTTCCATGTGACACTGTCCTGGACTATGCCAGGCAGCTGCCCCTTCTATATTCTTCCTGGTGGAAACTTTTTGGATGCCTTATGTGATATTTCCTCTTCTTGTTTGCCTAGTAAGACATTGTTAGCCACTAAAACATCAGCCACCTCAAATACTTAAATTTAGCCTTCAGATTGCTCAGTTTTAATAATCTTGTGATACAGTAAGGGGAGGAAATCTTACCAAGAAGGCAGGTAGGAATGATCTGCTGGCATAGTGCTAGGTAGGTAGACCCTTACCTAGCAGCTAGAGTAGATCGATAGTGATTTTGAGTTCTTTCTTCAAAACAGTAAGACGTTATGATTCCAGGGTGCAATTCCTTCTAAAGGGCCTGGAAAAACAAGGTTCTCAGATTTGTTGTCAAGACATTGTTTCTGAAGTGCATTTATTCTGTCACCCTGTCTAGCATTAGGCTTGCAGGACCATCTTGGAGCCATATAACCTGCAGCAGCTCGGCATCACAAGGAGTCATTGCCTTTATCCCATTAGCCAGATGGAGGAGGGTCAGCACCCCCAGCCCGCTGCCATCCCAGAGCAGTTAATGGCTGGTGTTCCTTGTCTTATTGAGGGAGCCCATGGAGACCTTCTCATGTTCCTCCCAATTACGTGTTTGCTCCAGACATGTTTGTGAATGTTTGCAGGTACAAAATGTAAACTTCAGGGGATGAAGTTTCTCCAGATTAGACCACATATTTTGATTTGTATGAGTGAGGGAGGCTGGAAGAGTTCAGCTCTGACTGAAACGGGAAGCTGTTGATTACCCACTCAAAAGATGGTGCCTGGTCTTAATGTGGAAGTTCCATGTATCTAAGCAAGCAAGAAGAAGAGTTATTTTCAAAGAGTGGCAAGGCTTTTTTCTGGATAAATGAAAAGTAATTAAATTGTAGGGGCAGGGGGAGAAGTGGTAAATACATTTATAGGGAAGAAACTTAATTCTGTCTGGACCCCCAGGGAGCGCAAGGAGGATGTTCCCTGTGGAAGTGAGAGCGTGCTGCTAGGAGTGGGCTCTGTAGGTAAGGCTGTCTCTTAGGACAGGGCATGCAGAAAGTCTAACAGTGTGTGTCAAAGTCACCTGGATAAAAGGGGAGAGAAACCTTTCAGGTTTGATCTTGGCGCAGGTAGGCTGCATCCTTTTTCCTTCAATTCCTCACTTTTGTGTCTTACACTTATTTGTAGCTGCATTGACTACTTCGGATATGGTAAATTAATTCTTGGGTTTAACCTCAGCCTACTCACAATAAAGAGGAATTTCAACAGAACTAGCTGAAAACAAAGCAAGTTTCCTAATGAAAATGCACAGAAAATTTACAGTGTGGCAAGAGCTGTGCTTATCCATGTAATTCTTCCAAGTGGACGAAAAAGATGCCACCTTCATAGAAGCTATATGTGTCAGGATGCCCAGAGTCAGGAGAGGAAGAAACGCCTTCCAGTTGCAAATAATAACAAGAAGAGCTACTGATTGCATCTTCTCCTCCCCACAACTTCATGAAGAGAAAAAGCTGTGTTTAACCAGAATGTGTGTGAAAACAGATTAATATTCTAGAGTTAAAACATCCAGAATATATATATATGAGTATGTAAGATGGTTATGGGGCACCTGACATGTCCTTACCTAAGTGAAAATAAAATGTCTTCTGATGAAACTGAGCAAGTCTTCAACCAGGGCTGCTGTGGAATTAAGAACGGTGCGATTACAAAGAGATAGAGCTTATCAACTTCCTTCCTCCCCACCCCTACATTTACAAACTACATCCCTTTTGACCCAGATTACTTTGTCTAACCAGCATAACTGCTGTGCATGTAGTGGCCTGGGTCACAGCTGCCTTGAGCATATGCATCCTGTACTTGACGTGGATGTGTCTTCAGCAGCTTTAGAGCAGTTTGACAAAAATTCTATAAATACAGCTATTTTTTCATGGAGTCACAAAACGTAACCAGCAAATGTAAAATAAATTGGAATCACTTACGATCCATTTTTTGTCAAATAAGGGAATGTACAGCACTCTTTCTGTTTTGGGTTTGGGCTTAAATCTCAGGCTTGTTTTTTCATGCTTCTGAGTCAGCACACTAAGCTCTGATAGTAATTTTTTTATGTCAAGATTAAGCTTACTTTAGAGAATCTTTTAAAACTTTTCTGTAAGATTTGTGTTAATACGTAGAATTTTTCTCTTGCAACATCCTTGTTAGAGACTTGTTGATTAGGTAGATTCTGAATGTTTGGCACAGAATTTCATGTGTCAGTTCCAAGTAACATGACATCAGGCAAACCACAAGGAAACAAGAGAGCAGCAGGTATTTTGAAATGATGCAAATATGTATGTACTGCCGACAAACATGCTGAAGCTACCATATTTCAAGCTTGAAGTAGTTTTCTTAAAGGCCCAAGATAATTCTCAGGTTCAAGACTTGGTCGTTTTGTTCTGTGTGTGAATGGTGCTGTGTAAGCAGACTGGCAGATTTTTAATCTTCATGAATTTTGACATACTAATTACTGTTCTGTTCAGTTGGCGTCATTTTTCAGTGTTCTTTAGTGTCTTGACCTTTCTGTTAATGAATGAATGAATGTAGCAGTTCCAGGTGTGCTATGCAAGACTATGGACAGAGAAATTGTCTTGATACAGTTATGTTTTGGATTAGAGGGTGGTGTTGGTGAGAAGGACAACAGTCTTGGTTAGTCTTAATGTTGACAGCATAAATCCCTGACAAAACTATAAGAGCTTGGAGAATATTATTTTCTGTAAATAAAATGCATTATTCCATTATGGGTTTCTGACAAAGCCAAGCACTGGATCCAACTTCTGTTGTCATGTGACCATGAGCCAAGGGTTTTCAGCTTTCTCTTGGTGTAATTTGAATTTAATTTTGTCCTTCTTTCTTTTAGGAAGGAGATTGTATTAAATCAGATTGTTTTTTTCAGGTTCTGAAGGTCTGAATAGCAGAGGAATAGTAAGAATAGGAAGCAGTTGCTAGTGCTTCTGCTTATTAGAATGTTCAATTAAGGTTAAAATAACCCTCTCTAATTACTGCTCTGACACTGTCAAAGGGCTGGGAGTTGTTTTACAATTTAGCAACTGACTGTACTATGATTCTAGACATCCTTTTGTTGTTTTGGTTTTTTGTGTTGGTTTTTTTGAAAGAAAGAAAGAATCATTACACTGAAGTTTTAGATTATTTTTTTTCCCAGGATATATTCAGTATATATTTATACCACTTGCCGTGGTGATTTGCTGTGTGGTGAGGAGCTGAACGCTGAAAGCAGAGGTAATAGTGGGAGTATCACGCATGTGTGGTTATGACAGCTGACAGGAGAGCTCAGGCACTGCAGAGAGGGCCGGAATGTCCACAGAACTGCTGCTGATAGAGATTAGTGGGTAATACTCTAATTTTCTCAAAATGAAGGGTAAAACTAAAAGGTTATGTAAGGTTGCCTGAGCTCAGTGCGGTGAAAGATCTCGTCACTGGGTTTTGCCAACTCCCATTCCCTGTCAGTGAAGATAATGAAGGATGTCTCTTTCTGAAGGCAGCGTAGGTACAGCGTTCAAGTATTGGGATAATAGCATTTAGATAAACTGTATTAATAACGTGATTTTGTGCTTCCTTCTTTTCAAGCAGTAACACAGGAAGAGGGGTTTTTGGTACATTGTACCTTCATTCTGTGGCATAACTGGGTGGTGACAGGTTTGAGAAGCGTTGAGCACACTGAAGCGAACGCTCCTCTGCTGACCTTGTTACAGGGGCTGACTGAAGCTGTTGGGAGGACCTGGAGAAATATCTTTATGACACGTTCAGCTTTGGCAGTGTTTACTCCTAAGCAGCTTCCTGTTTCCATGCAATCTCCAAGCTGAACCTACTTGATATTGACAGGTGATATTTTAATGGATAGATTGATTGGACTGGCAGAATGAATTAGCCATCAGTTTGACAACCATATAGCATTATGTTGCGTATCTGTTTACTCAGCACTGGGTGAAATGCAAGAGTCTATTGAAAATCAGATTTCCATGCTGCTTTGTCAAAGCAAATTTAATCACAGCTAGAACATGTGGCATCCATCATTTCCACTTCAGAAGGCATCAACAGGCACAGATCAGCAACAAGCAGTGCTGCCACTGCTGTCTTTGACTCACATGGAAAATTAAATTTTACCATAGATTTTTGATAAATGGTGCAGTCTCAACCATCAAACATGATTACTTAAGTGTTCTCTATTAAAGTAATCCCCAATAGCTTTGTATCTAGAAACAAGGTGTTACTCCATTTGGCTTTGAGTGATTCCTCATGTGGGCTAGGCTTTTGGATATTGCCTTTGTAGATTAGATACTGCTTTCTGTTTGTTTTTCTTTGAAATCTCAGATCTGCCTGGCTGCCTCCTTTTGCCAGCATTTTAGTGACCAGCTCAGCTACATACTGTAATTTATTCTGTGTTTCTCTCTAAAATTTTACATTAATGTATCTCTTTCTACCCTCATGGAGATCAGTGTAGCAAATTATAAGAAATTGCAAGGTAACTTAAGGAGTGAAGCAGTACAGAGGACATGTAAAATGCAACCAGCTCTTTTGTTTGTACCTCATATATGGTAGAGTGCAGCAATGTAAGTGTTCAGATTTACAAAATGTTGAAAAACATTTTAAGTGTTAATTCTACACGTTTTACTTAAAATGTTTTCATCTCCTTTAATTTATCACAGACACTGAAACTACTCCAGTTTAAAATCTGTTTAGTACTTTTTTTGAGGTGATCTTTTTTCCCCTTGTCCGCTTCCATTTAGAATGACCAAGCATGTGTTTTGCAACACTGATGTCTATTAGTATTATTCTTGTTAAATTTTAATTTGACGTGTTAATGCCTCTATAACAGTGAGTTCAAAGCCTTTTTCTTCCAGACATGAAGGTAACAGCACAGTTTTTCCAATTCCTACTAATTGAGCTATGATTCTGAGATTGTCTCATGTCTTGTACAGTCTCTTGTAACATCCTCAAAAATTATGTCATTAATTGAGAGGAGCTCATAGTCACTAATAGGTCTTCTGAAAATTGTTCCACATTCACTGTTTTGAATTATGGTACTGCTGAAAACTCTCTTGCCTGTAGACTATGTGAGTTCAAATAATACTGCTTCCTGTGTTTCTTTGTTTCCTCAAGCATCAATATTACAGCTGTTTATATTTTTGTACTTACAATACAATTACTAAATTGCTTTCCTTTATAGTGTTGCTGGTATCAATATTTTGAATCAAATGTCTGAATAAGCTTTTTTGGCTTTTTCCTTGAGACAAACTGTTTCCTTTAAATTTCCACTGATAAAAAATTTATATAGGTATGCAGTGATAACCAATGGATACCAGTGGTTTACCAATCTCAACTTTTTTCTCATTGATTGAAAGCAACATCTTAATTGAAACATACGGGCGTGTTCATTTTATGTGTTGGCTAATTCTCTTCTGAGGCTTTTCACGTCTTTATAGTCAAGGGGGAAAAATACATACTCCAAGGGATGATTCACCGTTCTAAGACAGGCACCTAAAAGAGTCCAGATAAGTCACCTTCTGGAGGTATTACTCTCTCTTGACTGTAAAAGGTGCCTGGGATGGGTAGCATTACCTGGGAGTGTTCAGCGATAAGCAGAATTCAAGGGAGAAACGTGCCAAACAAGCACAGCCTCTTTGATATATGCTGTGATACAGATGTATTGACAGTACTGCTGGTGCAGTACAGATGTGTCACACATCTGCCACTGGGAAAGCTGTAAGAAGTTGTGGGCGATGCTCGTTCTGTGATTTGTACTGATGCTACACAAATGCTGCACAAGCAAAACAATATTCGAAGACTTACGAGCCATGACTTGCCCCTTACTCTCCCGGGTAGTTGCCTGCCAGACATACTCTGAATTTTCTGTTATCTGCACTTGGACATCTGTATCAGGGACATTTGTGTAGAGTGGCAGTTGAATACATACAAGAGCTAATCAATCCCTAAGGGTACAGCAGTTTTGTCTCTGTCAGACTGGTTTATTCCTGTTTTTCTTAGAAAAATACGAAGCTGATGAAGTATAGCTTACCTTTCAACACCAAAAGGTGTTTCTTCCCAAAAGCTGAAAGATGTTCAAGATTTATGACTTTTTCTGCTGTCTGATTTGCCAGTCTGCATGATTTATGGTGAGCCTGTTCCTACGCTAGCTATCAGATCATCCTTTTCAAACCAGAGTCTTTTGTGTTAATAGTCAGTGCAATTCATAATTACTTGTCACTGGGACTAACTATTATCTGAGTGGATTTATACAGATCCACCGTGCTGCAGGTCTTGCTTGTTGATCCACTTTCTTCTGTGTGGGTCTTATAACTTAAAGGCACACTCAGGGTAATAACACTCACTCAAGATTTAGAGACCTAAATTTTAGACACCTAATTAGTTATGATGAAGGTTAGCTGTGGTGTCTGGTCATAAAAAAACAGGCAAAGTGTGGACTGAGATAGCCAAGCACAGTATGATTTTCCATCTCCTTGCAATAGCTCCCATATACAGCTGACCTAGTTTGTGTGCCTCCTGATCTTGCCCAACATGAAAACTCATTGATTCGTCTGTCTTCATAGGCCTGAATTGAGTGTTAGGCTGCTGCTTTGGGAATGAGTAGTGAGAAGAAACTGCTCAGTTTATGTATTATCTACTTCACACCAGCAGAGCAGTTTAACTGGATTTTCAGAACAAGGCTGTTCTTGGATGCTGAAGCAACGCATTAATGCAAAGTCTACGAACCTCCGTCTGAGCAGTAGTAACTCTGACCTCTGTGCTTGGAAATGCTGCCTTGCCTGGCATATGGAGTTTGTTGAGACCATGCACATGGGTTTTTTTCTTTCATATGAGAGAAAATATCCTTAAGTTTGTGTTCTTCACTGATGTCCATCCCTGAGAACAGCATAATTAGAAATGTCTGGAATAAAAAGATGAGTTAAGGCAAAAAAGTAATGTTGCTTGTAGCCATCCAGTCTAGCAAAGAAGTAGTAGCACTGTTTCTCATTTTTGAATAATGGAGTAAAATAACGTAGATTTTTTTTTTGTATTTTTTTTTGTATTGTATTGATAAATAACTTTATTCTGGCTTATTTTAAACCAAATAACATTTTATTTTTTTTTAATTTCAAAATTTCCAGACATTTCTTTATATTGTAGTGTCCCAAGAATATTACATTCATGATACTTCAAGTTTCTTGACAGTTTCACTAATATAACTGAGTAAAAAAAAAAAAAAGAAGTTGCTATTTTAGAGCTGGTAACTGTTTTATATGCAGTGCAAAAAAGAGGAATAGGCTTAGTTGGTGTTTTGAGCAAAGTGTGCAAATATTGCTCCTTCCTATGCGTCTTTTTATTCAGTAAAGAATCTTGTGTCCAGTTGAACAATGTGGTGCTGGGACCTTGTTAGGGTATTATTCCACTCTACTGAATCAAAGGCTTTTTCACAATTTTATGGAGCTTTCTGTAATCACATAGTCTCAGTCATTGTAGCATAATGTAACAATCTCTTATGCCTTTTGCTCTCATATGTATACATCCATCAAGTTTTAAATTCTATGCAATCTTTTTACAGCAGTTTAACAAGGAAGGAGTAATGCATGAAGCAGCAGTAAACATTTACAAGCCAATGCTTGTCAATTATCACTTGGCTAAATACATTTTAAAGATGAGGGCATCCTGATTTGCTCCACTGACAATCTCCTAATTGCAACAAATACAATTCAGAGCACACAGTTCTGGAAGAAAAGATGCTAGGGAAACCTAGAGGGATGGAGATCTGGGATTAGAAATAGCTGCTTGGTTGCTCACGGAAGCCTGTGTTTTTAAGAAAACAAGATGTTGCTTTCTCTATCAGTTTAAACTTTTTTGTTGTTGATTTTGGTTTTTTTTTGCAACACAGAGGACAAAAGTGGAAAACATTACTGAAAGCACACATCTATTGTAAAGGAGAATGCCAAGACTTCTAATATAACCA
>JAVJGJ010000014.1:55189817-55205441 GCA_035590215.1 Microhierax caerulescens
AGACTTCTAATATAACCATGACCGAAGTGTAGCATGACCTGTATTATCATCTGTCTCTAAAGGAAGAGAAATCTCTCTGCAGTTTTTGTTTTGGTGATTACAGATGCTTGCACTTCAGAAGTCTGGACTTTGGTTGTTTCCTCTCATGTGAATTATCCCTGAGTGTACAGTCTTCATTTCAGTCATCCACATTCATTTTGGAATCTCTTCAGGGAACTCCAGAGGAAAGGGAAAAGTCTTCATTGCCAAGGTACATGACATGTGCCATGAGCTGGCAGGTGAATTCAATCAAAAACAGCTTCCAATTCATCCTTTCCTCCTGAGTAATTTAATTTGAAGGAAAGGCATTGAACTTAACTGTTT
The DNA here is from genome assembly GCA_035590215.1 of Microhierax caerulescens. Lineage (NCBI taxonomy): Eukaryota > Metazoa > Chordata > Aves > Falconiformes > Falconidae > Microhierax > Microhierax caerulescens. The sequence continues at coordinate 55,190,181 of JAVJGJ010000014.1, forward strand.
CAAAAAAAAAACCAACTTGTGTGTGATAACTCTGGTACTGCATGTGGTGTTCTACCTCATCAGCCTTTAAGTTGTCTCTCTATTTCCCGCAGAAGTTCATACCTGTAGTTTCTCCTCAGTTACAGCATATTGTTCAGACACTGTCTATACTTGATTTTTTTTTTCCCCTTTTGCTAAACACAGACAGTCACAGATGTTTCCTTGAAATACTCCATACTGGGGTCTCTATACTTAGGTCACTGGAGTAAGCTCTGTGTGTTGACATCTCATCAGCAACCATCAACATCATATGCTGTGAATTGCCTGAGGTGATCCAAATCACAGAGAAGACCTGTTTTTGTTCCAGCTGCTGTCATTTCTTGTTGCTTACAGCCAATATCTGTTCTTTTTGAGGGCAGTCAATTAGTTGGGCTTGAGCCCTCTTTCCCTTCACAGCTGCTGAAAACTAGCATCATTTCTTGGGAGGCCAGGGCATGGACTGAACTGCACTGGACAGTTTAACTATTCTGCGCTGCTGTGCCTCAGGTTGGCAAGGCTCCCAGGAACTTCTGGATTGAAGCGAGGTGAATTTCTAGCTCTCTTGTCTTCCAAGAGCGTGGATGTGTCCTTACACATGCTTATACAGCAGCATGCTCTGGCAAGGTCACAAAGTGGCAGAGTTAATTTTTGGGAGATACTAAATGTGAACGTGTTCATGGCAAAACATGGTCTTTTCCAGGTGAAGGCTTATTCCTGGTTTCCTCATTTACATTGTGAATGAAGCTTTGAGTCAGGGGTAGATGTGCATAGATCTTTCTCCTATAATAAGCTCCCTGAAGAGGAGGAAAAGCTTTTGAACTCTAGCCAGATTTTATCTGAGTCAAAGCTGGGAGTAACTTCTTAAATCCAGAAAGCTTGGAGTAGCAAGGTAAGATGGAATGAAAAGAAAGTATACAGCATTTTTGTTGATTTAAAAAATCTGCTACTCACTGTGTCTGTTCAAAACGGTTTTGCTTCCAGGCAGTTTAACAGCTCTAAATAGCAGCAAATGCTGCACTGACTCCTCTGATGCTGAGGAATTTGCCTTCCAGCTATCTGTCTGAAGTCTGTGTTTGCTGCTGGCTATGGGCAGTCTCTATGTGAGCTGTAGGGTCCCCAGTCTGAGCTGTGACTCCCTTTTCTCTCAGCAAGCACTGCAGTCTCTGGAAGTGAGCCTTCTCACTATGCTCAGTAGTAGTTCCTTAGAAGAAAGGCCATCTCCTGTCCTTCCTTCTGCCTTACTGTTGTTGGGTTGGTTTTGGTTTTTGTTTGTTTGTTTGTTTGTTTGTTTGTTTTTGGTGGTTTTTTGTTTTGTTTTGTTTTTCTAAGGAACATCACATGCTTGTGCAAAAATATAAGCAGGCTCACACATGCATTTGAACTTTCCTGTTAAGGTCTAACCTATGCTTTTCCTATGCTCCCTTTTATACCAAAGTAAAGTTTATATTGAAGGAAGGCTGTGTCAAAATTATTTCATAGCTTCAGCCAGATGAAATGCTTAAGCTCATCTACCTTGTCATGCTGTCTGCAAAAAAGATTATGAACCTACCTCTAGGCAGGAAGGATCTCCTATCTCTGTATTAGGGCCAGAATCTTTATTCTACTTCTTCCAGAACAGCGGGTTTGTCCACAAAGAAGCTGGCTGTTCAGGGTGTTCTGCTGAATTGCAAAAAAGACCCATGATGATCATTTACTTTATGTAATAGAGGTATTTTTTGCACCGCAGTCATAGCCACAGGTACCTCCTTAGGAGAACCCAAAATGTCTTGTACTAGTACTTCCATCTTAAAAAGTCAGACATACTTTATCTAATATGTAATTTTTCAAGATCACAACAACAACTATTGATCTCAATTCATGAATGGGTAAAATCCACTTCTGTTATGAAAACACTATTGCATCATACTAGAAACAGTGTATTTGTAGGGATCAATTTTTTTCCTAATAGATTGCAGGGGACATTACATAAACTGATTACAAGTTGCTTGCAAAAAGGTACCTTTGCATATGCGTCACATCTTCTAGGATATAGATGTCATGGAAGTCCTTCTATCTGAGCTTTCTGAGGCAAGTTAATATAAAGATGGTGTCTAAACTGCTGACAGATATTAACTCTGTACTTTCAGTTTAATTAGAATATTCTGTATTTTCCCTACACACATTATTCACTATGGGTATAGGCTGGTTCACTGTCCTTGGTATCACTGAAACCCTACCATTTTACCCTGGCAGGGCAAAGTCTTTCAGGCCCTCACTGTTGGTATTGTAGGCTGAATGGGTAGAAACTAGACCAGTTTAAACTTGACAGTTTCCAAACAAGTAACTTTCTTCTGATTATACGCCTCCCTCTAGCAGATATCTTCCTTCCTCTGTTACAGCTTGAGGCTACTCCTGCAGTTGGTTGAGAAACTTGTCAGTGTCAGGGGTCTGCAGAGAACCTACATGGCAGTTTACTTGTAGCTTCCAGAAACCATTGCTCTGGGAAGATGAGGACTTCAGTAAAGCTCTGGTGATCTGAATCCTTACACTCTCTGTCTTTTAGACACTCGTGGACTTGAAAGTTAAGTATGTGCACCATGCACACACAAAAGAACAAAAATCATGTCTAATGGCCTCAAGAAGTGGCTACAAAATTGGTACTTGTATAGAGCTGTAGATATTGGTCGAGTCAGCAGACCAGCTGCATTGTCGAGGAAGGGTGTGTGTGTTTGCCTCGTGCACCCGAAATTGCTGCCTTGCCATACAGTGCTAGTGATAGATAGCTTAGTGAAGTGATCTGTCGGTCTTTGAAAAGGCAAAGAAAAAGGAAATGGAAAAAGGGAGTCTAGATGAAAAACTACTTGTCACATCTTGCAAAAATGATTGATGGTTCAAAAGGAATCTCGCCTTCAACAAATGAATATAGAAATGCATAAATCTGAAATAAATAAAATGTTGTGACTTCAACATTCTTTTCTTCAGTCTCAGTCTCTCACTTCCCCACACCCTCCCCTTTCTGTGATTCCCCACTTACTTTTCTTCTCTGTCAGCATATGGTTATTCTTTATCATTTTTATGTTCTTTGTGGATATCCCATATTGATATTCCGCTTCCCTTTCTACCTGTCACTGCCTCTGGTTTGTTCTTCTGTTTGTTCTTTTGATAGCCAGAGGTATCGTACTTCCCCCTCCTCTTTTGCAGCCCCCATACTTGTTGGAAACTCTCTTTGCTCCACCAGATCTGCATCTTCTCTGTTCTAGGGCTACATGCTGGAGCATGCATGTCGAGGGCAGTCATGCTGGCTCCCATGCAGTTTCAGACTGCCTAGGCTGAAGGCTTGCTGCTCAGTAACTGCTCCTTCGTTCCCCCACGAAGGCAGTGTTTTGGGAACCCTGTGATGATGTTCCCTTTCCCTTTGCCATTCCAAGAGCATTGTGTCATACGGAGTTCTGCAGTACTCTTATCTCTGCCTCTTGGACCTGTGTAAGGTTTAAATCCTCAGTGAGGATGGCGGCATGACCTGGAGTGTGACCTGCTAGTTGGGTCTAGCTCAATGAGGCCTGAAACTGCAGCTATTAACTTGTCATTAACAATTACAGAACTGCAGAAGCTTTTGAGCGTGTAGTAGATTCAAAATAATAGTGTAGACCAGAATCAGTAAAACCAATACCACATATAAGGTGAACAAAAGTATTAATAAAAATATCAGATTTTTTACAAGTAGCTTTTTTGAAAAAGAAAATATATTACTTAAGCTAAAAAGAAATTATTCTCAGGACTGTGAGACTGCAGACTGGCACTGCAACAGAATTCTGTAAAGCCTTCCTCCACTGAAATTAACTTTTATTTTTGTACTAGATGATCATATTTTGGTATTCAACTAGTACAGAATACTTTTTACCTTGAACCTATTAGTAACTATTTGAATAATAAGGAAGAACGTTTCTTACACTGTTGCCTTAATTATAGCTTTTTATGCTAATTCTTACATTTAGTTTTAAATGTAGAGATAGGTTTTACCTGTGTAACACTTGAAGAAAGTGGAGTCTTATAATGGAGTTTTTCTAGATTATTAGGCAACATTTTATTTTATTTTATTTTTTTTAGAAAATGGCTTTATATAATCCTCAATGTGATGCAGCAGGCAGTTATTTTTAATGAACCTATATTGATTGAATGCTTATGAAATGTTCCTAATATAAAAAAAATAATATAAAAATACGTTGGGTAGAGAACAACATTTTAACCAATTATAGCAATAATCTGTCTGTAAGCTGTTTTATTTTATACTGGTTTATGTTCAAAACTGTCAGTAACAAAAAGCTTGTAATGTAACATTGTTTTCAAAAAGATGTTTGTATGGTTCTAAAAAAAAAATAATAATGTTGAAAGTGTTTTGTTGTATGGACCCGCCCCAGATAACTATTTATTTGTAGATGTCTACGCTGTAGTACTCAAAAAGGTGCAGTGAATCTCAGCTCAGCTTCCACAGAAGTAAGAGAGATGCTTTCGGGGGCAGCTAGTCCACCCTAGAATAGCCAGCCATCTAAGCCATACTTACTAAGTTTTGTTGTAATTAGCAAAATGGTATGACAAGCCCTCAGGAATAAAAGCCAAAACGTACAGTGGGTGAAGATAAAGTGTATTGCTCATGGTGTAGCTTAATTGTTTGGAAACTCAGCCTTCCTCCAGTTGAGAAGAAGCAGTGCAGCATGAGTCTCTGTGTTCTGTGTTTCATTTTACCACAGCAGCTATCAGTGGTGTGTGAGTGGTCTGTCGCGTGCTAGGGCTCCTTTGTATTTCTTCCTTACACCAGCCTAACTCTTCTCAGCCATTCTTCACTGGCGTATAAAGTCAAAGTAAGGGGTGCAACCGGCAGTGGAGGGGAGCTTTTATTTATCTCTGTCACCATGTGAGGCTGCACTTGGACACTTTGGTGTTGTAAGGATGTTGAGAAGCTGGGAAGGTGTTACGGAGAGTCTAGCTGCAATGGGCAGGAGCTAGAATCCGCATCCTGTGTGATGTTGAAGGAACTGGGCTTTTCCTGTTTTGAGAAGAGAGCTAGGAGCATTCTAATAACAGCCTTGAAATGCATTTACAGATATGACAAGGTCTTCTAAGTAGTGCTGGAGAACATAACAAGTGGCAATAGCAGACGGTGTATGAGGAGGTTTAGGTTGGTGTTGCGAAAGGAGTGGTTAGGTCAGGTCACTTACAGAATTACCACCAAAGAGTTTCAGTGAAATGGTTTTAATATGAATATGTGAAAATGCAACTACACAAGATTCAATGGCAAGATTCAATCCACAGAGGTAAATCACGTTGAAATCAAAGCAGAATAGAGGTAGAAACAGTTTATAAAGATCAAAAATATAAAAGTGTGAAGGACATTCTCCTGTTGAGTCACAAGGTTTAGAGTAGACCCCCTTGCTTTCTAAACGCTCAGAGTTTATGTGTGGCTGGATCTATCCCTAGTCTCAGACATGGACAGTGGATTAGATCTAAAGGGGATGGGGTGTGTGTGTGTGTGAGGAGAAAGAAAGTTTATTCACATTCCATAACATTTTAGCAGTTTACACAATTAACCTAACTACTTCAAGCTTGCAATATATTACAACAAAGGTATACCTTCTAAAAGTTTGCCCTGGAGTTCAGTGAAATACTCACATCTTACACCTTTGCATTCCTCAGCAGGCTCGAGGAGCAGGAGTTCGTGCATTAGCCTGGGCCCCCATCGTCAGCTTTCTGCGACTTAGTGGTTTGCGAGCCATGAGTGGCATCCCGCTCAGAGGGAGATGCTGGCTGCAGCCCACTGTGGCCCAGGAGAGCTCAAAAGGGTCTCGCTTTAGGGCCGCTGTTCATAAGGCTGTGAAGTGAATGCCTGTGGGCATCGGCAAATTTCCATCCCAGCCGCAACCTGAGCTGTTGATTTTCTCAAAAATTCCAGGAACAATGTGTAGCTCCGCTCAGTTGCCACTAGGCTATGACCTGCTAGGAGCATTCCGGGGTTGTCAGGATTATTTCCGTGCTTCTTCCCTGCTTTGACCAGCCAACGGGAGTTCCAGCCAGGCAGCGCCGCGCTCAGCCATTCTCGAGCAGGAGGTACTGAGGTACGGCACAGCCAAAGGGCTCCGAATCGCCCGACTCATCCCTCCAGGCGCTGAGGCCCAGCCCGCAGCTCCCGAGGCCATAGGCAGCCCGGAGAGCGGAGGAAGGGCACCACCACTGCTGGACATTAGAAAAAGAACTTCAGTAGGGTCATACAGCACTGGGACAGGTCACCCAAAGATGTGGCGAAGGCTCCGTTCTTGAAGGTTTTTCAAGACTTGGCTGGATAAAGCTCCAGGTGACCTTATGGTACAATGTAGGTGACAGTCCTAGTTTGAGCAGGAGGCTGCTTGGACCTCAGGGTTAGATGGTTCCATGACACCATTTCTACAATTTCGTGCTTTCCATTTTCAGATGATGCTGTTGCTGTGATGTCCTTGTTTCTGGCTCACCCTTGCTGTGGAGAAAGATCTTGTGGTTCATTTGCACCTTAGAAAGCATGAGTGCAAAAAGTTCAGAAAAAATGGGCATTATGCCTCACCTGGAAGGTCCATATGTTTGGGTATTAATATCGTTAATTTCTAAAAGGATCTGCAACTGAACTTTTTTTTTCTTTTTCTGTTGGTGGTAGGAAGGGTCTCAGTCCACAAACCATGTGGGGAACTGTGAACTGCATTGGAAAATTTGCAAGCACAAAATTGTGATTTTAATTGCAAGGTAGTAGGAGAGAATGGTAGCTGTAGTCTCAGGCCCTGGACCCCCACTATTTATGTCTTTCTGTGTGTGCTTAGAAGCAGACAGATAATCAATGTACCGTCTTAAGTGCAGGTGTTATAAATTTACTTTAGTTCCTATCAGCTAGGGGACAATTGGTATAGTAAAACACTAGTATTTAAAACTTGCACATCAAACCTTGTGGATCCAACAACTCCTCTAACTGTAGTCTACATAAAATATCATTAAAAGACTTAACAGTACTCATGACTAATTAAACTCTCTCACTCAGTATCATAACCATTTGAATTCCTAGGGAAGGTCTTCTGCAAATAAGTTGAAATACAGCGGTTGACTTCAAAAGTGTGTCTGTGAAAGGTTTTGCAATTTGTCTCCTTTTAAACCTTGGCTGACAAAATTAGTTCTGAAAAAATAATGTTTGATAAAGTTTATTTGGAAAGCAGATGCTTGCTGAGTCGGAGTTCATGGGATTAGAATATTGTACACTGATTATATCAGGCAGCAGCTGTGGCTCTTGATTCGTGTGCCAGGTTTACATAAAAAAAGGTATTTCTTCTGGAACCAATCAAAAATACTAATATTTGATCAAGGAATTACTAGGTGAATCTTTATTAATTGCATAGTGAGATGTTCAGTGACCTTTATTTAAGATGATTCTTTAGTACTAAAAATTAGCTAATCTAAGTATGTTTCATTTAGAGTAGACTAACCTCAGAAATAACATTAGGAACTAAGCATCTGTTCATTAATCAAAAAACTCTTTATGGGAAGAGCTCTTAGGTGATACTTCTTATGAAGTCAAAAGAGACTTCTAGATGAAGTAAGTCCACCAAAATAGCAGATTTTGCGGAACTTTATAATACATGAAATTAAAATGAAGGCTATATCTCAACTCAGTGCAAAGGTAAAGATAAAAATTCATTATGGAGGATGGAAGTAATTAAATTGCATTTTTCAAGTTACTGTGGGTATATAGGATATGTTATCCACTGTTTTCATAACCTCTGCAGTCTTGAGAATAAGAGGTTCAATGAAGATAGAATTTCGCTGTAGGACTTCACTTACTTTATTCCTTACACTTGCTCACAAAATTTTATATAAGTGACTTCAATCTCCACTGGCTATGTCTGGCTAAAATGTGATCGTAATTATTTTTAAAAATGTCAGACTAATATAGTGTAGGCAATGCATCAGTGGTGCTGTATGTCTAGTTCTGTCCTGAGCAAAGCCTGCTGACTGCAGAGAAGGCTTTAGTGTAACATACAGGTGAGACTAAGTAAGGGTTCTTTCAGCCTCAAGGTCCATCTTCATTAACCTACAATTTCTCAAGTTTAGTGTGTTTTGGGAACAATTTGCCAGGTCCATTACCTGTCCAAGTATGAATTCGGAATATTTCCACAGCACTAATATCTTTTTTACTGTCATAGGAAAATAAACATTTCTTGGTTTATTTTCATGGGCTCTTCCATTTTTTGTGAACTCTTCATTGGTTTGTGAATTTAATTTCTTCCAGAAACAATCCTTTATAAATGGCAGATATGACTCTCTGTCATAAAATTTTATGAAATCATTGCCGTTTTTGTAGGAGGTTGTTTAAAAACTGGGGACAAGGGAAGAATCATATCTGTTAACTGTAAGCCTGTGAGTTACCTAAGCTAGCAATCAGTTCGTATTTGGCTTCCTAGAGAGTGAGCAGAAAGGGGGTTCAGAAACAGATCAGAATGGTTCAGAAATCATGTGGTCAGCTTTTAACATAGGCCTTTAATTTAAGTTGCATTTGCATTCAAAATTAGACGGAAATAAAAATTATTCCCTTGAGTTTGCACACTGATTTTATTTTTAAGTACTTTTCCAAAATTACGTGCTTTTGAACACACTGGTTCATGGGAAAGGCTTTGTCTTCTCAAGGAAATGTTCCTGGCATGGCAGGCTGGAGGGGTATTTTGCTATTTTATTCCATTTGTTAGTCTCCAAACAGAAAAATGAATACAAAATGCAGCATTTTCTTACACTGGTGGAATGCATTTGTAGTGAAAATGTTGCTCCTGTCTAATAAATTGTGGTATGCAGTGGGATTTATTTTTCTTAATTTCTCAATTTTGTCTGCTTGAAATGCATAGAAAACTTACCAGCAAATGTACAGTATCATGATGAAAAACTTAAAAAGCTGTGAATGTAAAGAGAGAATTCGCTGCTTTGCTTTACTGTTCCCTCCTTTTGCACATCCATATATTGCGGCCCTTAAGAACATGCTTCCAGTGAGACTCATTTCCCATTCAGTGTGCGTGTTGGAAGGTGAGGGAGGGCGCACATGGGGTTTGGCAGTTTCAAGGTCCATAATGTGCTTGCTTATTTTTCCCGTACGCACCCTACTTGTTTTTTGATAAATGTGATTCCCCTCTGTTTTGTAGCAGCAACATAGGAAGGACAAGTATATTTGAGTAGTTAAGAGAACATTGTTTGAAAGGCTCTAGTTCAGGGGTCCTCAAACTACGGCCCATGGGCTGGGTATGGCCCCCCAGGTTCCTCAGTCTGGCCCCCCGGTATTTACAGACACCCCCCACCGGGGGTTGGAGGGCGGAAAACCAAGCAGCCGCAGATGACCCTGCCACTTAATCCGTGCACCAGCCCCCTGGTTAAAAAGTTTGAGGACCCCTGGTCTAGCTACTCTACCTTCCTTGTGGTAGGAAACACCATCTAGGAGGAAAATGCAATACTCCTTGCTGAATGCAGGCACTTGCTGCTGAGCAAGGAACATGTAGTGGAACTAAGCCTCTATCAATGAGAATATCTGTTTTTCTAAGTGCCCCACCTTACATTTTATGGCCTTGTTTTGAAAACAAAACCAAACCAAAACAAAACAAAAAAACCACAAAACCACCAACAAAACCAAAACCAAACCACAACAAAACCCCCAAAACCCCAAACCACCAAACCCCCCTGTCATTTGTAGCTGTGCTTGATGTTTGCTTTGGTAGTATACTAAACAGAAGGCATGTGAGTAAATCTAGTGATGCAAGGGTTCTGTAGAACAGTATCTGTGGCCACATACTTAAGTGTGTTCAAAAGGACATAGCCTGAACTTTGGCCTTTCTGCCTCAAATGTAGTTTAAGTTGTAAATGTAACAAGGTCTCTAGGGGGCTGGGGTTTTTGCTTGTTTTGGTTTTGTTTTGCTTGTATTTTTAAGTTGTAATACAAAACCTGCAGTTGTGTTCTATAGAAATTTGACTGCAAAGTAGACTATACATAAACCAACAATATTTAGAACAAAACAGTGAATGGTTTATTTCCTTTTCATTGCATTTCTGCTATTTAAATACAATATAGTAGGCTAGCTAGTAAGTCTGTGAAGAATCTGATAATCAAGAGTCTTTTGGGCCTAGAAATCAAATCCCCTCAGTGGCTGTTTATCAAGACTGCATTTGTATTTGAACTCTAGAGGATTTCACAACAGATGTGTGGTTTACTAAACTGTTAAGCTTAAATTATGGTGAGTCTACATGTTTTTCTCCCGTTTTAGTCTTTGAAGCAACTAAAAGGATTCTATAAAAAGGAAACACATACATTTTAAATACATTTAAATGAATAATTTGAATGTTCCTCTGTATAAAAATAACACTCATAAGCTCTCAATATCACAGCGATAAAGATGACTGGCCGCCTTGTCAGCAGGAAGTAAGGAGGCAAGAATGTATCTGTTGCTTCTGACTACTAGGGGTTTGCCTTCAAAGGAATCAATACGAAATTTTTGAAATGCACTGAGATTTTAAAAAATAAAAATATTTTTAAAGCTTTCTCTCATCTTGCTTTGGTTGGTCTTGGCCTCTCCTTTCATCAGCAGACCAGTACACTGCAAGCAGGAGTACACTTGAGTTTCCTTAGTCATGTGATTGCCGGCCAAGGCTTGCAAACGTGCATCTTGCCACACTGTTTGCAGATTTCTTTTTGATGCCTATAATGCTATGGAACTTGAATTAATGCACAATTTGGCAGTTGTTGTGCTTTAAAATAATTGGTATGGGTTTCTTCACTGGTAAAACTGGGAGAGGAAATTAATAAGAAATCTTTTTTCATTTGCTGCTTTAGTGCTAAGCTGTTCTAGACATTTTTTTCCCCTCCAGTTTCCTGAATTCTTCCTTATCCTACCGAATAATGGGCTTTTAAGTGCTAATTGCTAACTGCAAAAAATAGCACATTCTTTTATCAAGAGATGAGGTTTCTTGTTCTGATAATATATGGTAGAGCGGTTTTATTTCTATTGTGTCTGTTGTACAGTTTGTTCCTCAAGAATTCAGTAATTAAGTAAGAGAGGAGACAGGGAGGAAATATTCTTGTGGGGAGAAGGTACTGTGAGGTTTCCTTATTTTTGTCAGTGAAGACATGCAATACTGCAGTTCTTTTTTTTCATGTTTAATTTCAATTAGGGACCTTAATCATATTTCAATGTCAAATTAAATGATGGTGCATTTATAATATGGTGCATTTAAATTTTGCTTTTTGTTGTAGTAGAAGCTGTTTTGTCAGCATCCCTATCAATAGGCTAATTACTTTTGCAGTTTAGAAGGAAATGGTTTGGGGTTTATATATATTGTAAAACAAGACACAAAGACTAACTCAGTGCTAAGTCACACTTGCAGATCTGCTATTACAGCTTCGAGTTAGTTTAATTTCAACAGCTTTACATAGCAGTGTTTAATTCTGTAGGATCATTCAATTTGCTTGATGTTTCTGTCCTTGAAAGACTATGAGTCTGATTTCTGTTCTGATAAGAGAATTCATGCAGAAGTCAGGCTTCTAACTTGCAAAGGTTTAGAGTCCTCATAGCACCTTCTTGTGAGATTTGATTAAACTTCTAGAGTTAGAATTTGCAAAATATGTGCCCTTCACTTACTTTTTAAATATGATGAATAGTCCACTGAGTTACGACTATGACAGTGTAGAGTCTCATGCATGTGATAGCTTGGGCAGTGCTGGGCAGAGCTTTGGAAGAGCAGTAAGATGCTCGTGTACATAAAATCCTCTTTGCTTAAGACCTTTTACAACACATGCCAAAATAACAATTGAAGAAGTGCTATGGTGGGACCCAGTGGTTCTGTCCACACTCCTCCTAACCATGATATCAGGAGCACACTACTTTTTTGTTCAGCTGCCGTGTGTCTATACCGGGTCTGTGCAGTGATGACTTTGAGTGTTCCTGGCAGCATCTGAAGCCTCTTGAGTGTGTGTTAGTGACATACAAAGCTCCAGGGTATGCTTCGGCTCAGGGGATCACGTGCATTTCCAGTGATGCTTTTCAAAAGACAGGGGAATCCAGCTTTGCTGATGTCCTTTTCTTTTCCTACACCGTCAGAAGTGAGAGTGTTTCTGCAGATGATAACCATCTCTGTTCAGTGTGTATGTCAGTGAACTCCAGTGATATGGTTTGGGAAGTTTCAAATGTAATGGCCTAGCAGTTTATTTGAAGAATACTTTATTCACTGATATTTTCTGGTAAGTAAAAGAAAAGTTAGTAAATGTAGTTTTAAAGACTCTGAATTTATTTAACTACTGTTCTCATTGAAGAGATTCAAAGCCTGTCAGGTAACTGTCTTTAAAATCTGTAGCACAAATACCACAGGAGATTATATTTGCAACTGAACCAAAAATCTGCAAAAATTATGTTGGGCAGGGAAAAAATAGAGTAATGTCTTCTGTTGGCAGAGCGATTCAATTCAAAATAGAAAACTCCACTTCCATAATGTTTTACTTTTTAGAAGCTGTAGGTAATCAGGTGTTTATCCTAAATGCAAACTCAAATAGCTGTTAGCACTTTTAGAGAGGTTAGGGTTACATATGCATTTAATTTCTAACTCCCTCAAAGTTTGTGCCTGTTTGGGTGAGTTAATCAGATAAAATTTTGTCCAGAATAAATAATGTGGTTACAGGTATTACAGTACCAGTAGCTAAAAGTAGCGTTAAAGAATTCCATTACAAAGCAAAGTGATTAAAGATACTAGTAATACAGGGCAGGCAGTAAAGGGTGAGATTTTCTCATCTGACACCCAGAACCATGTGTGGTGTAAAATTTTTCTGGCCACCCTCTCCTCTGTCTGCAGAGCCTTCTCCCTTGCAGTAATGCCCCTGAAAACTGGTTGTAGCCCAATTCTGACTATTTGCAGTTTTTCTTACTTCCCTCAGTTTTAGCAGAATGAATCTACCATCGTCCTTTGCAGGAGGAGCAGGCTTCTCTGTGGGTCTTGATTATGGTGCAGGAAAGATAAGAGAATCTAACTTTGCTAATGCCTTTTTCTTTTCCTGCACTGTCAGAAACAAGAATGTTTCTATATAATGAATAATCATCTCCATTTAATAAGGCTATGTCATCATTTCCTGTAAAAACTGATGGGAAGGGAAGTCTGTCTGTATTCTGTATGACTAGGTTTACAGAAACTTAGGAGATCTAAAGCATATTTTGGAAATGAACTGATTTATCCAGTTTGTCATGAAGCAACTTCCAGTGTGGAATTTCTTCCCCAGGGCTAGCAGTTGTAGCTCCAGAGGCCTCTCTGGTATCTATCCTTCTGGAGGATGCTTGATCCAAACCAGAAAGGATTCCACAGAGCTTGCTCGTCTAAATGATAATCAACAGTATTAATGAAGCAGGGCTCTTCAGGATTTTGTCCTGTCAGTTTTATGTAACACAGATCATTCCCCTGGTGTTGCTGGGACTTAAAGATCATGGGATGAGTTGTTATTCTGCATCCCTTTTTTGAAGGCAGACAGTTCCCTCCACCTTATAGAGGAGGTTGAAGTTGTATGGTTGAAGGGTTGTTAGGCGTAGGCAATGAGAAATGTTGGATGTCAGGGTTGCTGTGTCCTTGTCCGCCATGTCTTCCATTTATTTGTATGACAGTATTGCGCTGGGCATCAAGTGGCTTGTTGGCAATCTGACAGACTTTGCAGTAGTCCAAGTGTAGTCTCTGCAAACAAATTCTGTTAGAGACCATTTGTTTCTTGTAATTAGCTCCTTTTTGCACTCCTTGCACTCCATATTTTATCAGTATTAGTAGTTGTAGGCTGGGTAGTGTGCTGTGTAGTATGGACCCTGATAGTACATGGCTGACTCGCTACATGCTGAAGGTCAGAGGTAAAGGTATAGTACGTATGTGCATCCAGAATATGTACAATAAGAATATCTTCTTTAAGTGATCATGCATTTACTTTGCCATTTTATATGGTATTTTCTGTTTTTGTTTCCACTGCCCCAAAGTGCTAGTTTGCAAAGTTATTGTGTGCCCATGAACAGAGAACAGAGCTTGCATTTCTTGTACATTCATAGTGTTCCATGGCTCAGAGTTAGAGTCTAATATCAGAGAAGTGCATTGGCAGAACAGTTCTTAAAATACAGTGACAAACTCAAAAATCACCAAATTGTCACTCTTTTTTTAACGTTTGTGTTAGGGGTGCTTGTGTTATGGAAGTGGTTAGGTAATCACAAGTGATGTAAGCACGGTATGCCATACAAAATACCCCTCTGACTCCTTCCTTGAGGACTGTGGTGTGATGAAAACCTAATCTGCAAGAAAAATTCTAAGTATTAATAAAAAATGAATAGTTGCTGTGCTCCCTCTATTTCTCACTTATGACCCTTGTCTAGCCTCCTAAACAAAGAATGCGGCAATCTGTCACACAAAGTATTCTTGACATTCCTAAAACAAGCTTCTCCCCCACCTCCACTCCTTTTTTTTTTTTTTTTCTTCTTATATAGATTTAAGTTGTTGCATAATTAAAATGTCTTTGACATTGTGTTTACATTCATTCCTGTCGCAGGATCGGCATCCATCTGGCTCACAGCTGATGGAACTTTATACTAACCCACTCGCCTTGTACTAGGCACCACTTGGAAACTCATGAGCTTAAATGTCACCATGGCTGTAATTTATCAGCCCCTACCAAGTGTAATGACTGGTAGGCTGCACAGGTTTTTTAGGTTTTTGTTTGTTTGTTTGTTTTTTCTCTTGAAAAGCATTTAATGTGCAACGGCTTGCTCTTGTCCTCTTGTTTCATAGATAGAAACATATTGATTTTTTACACGCATTATATACATCATAAGCATGCTAACATGAGCAGAGATCCAGCGATTATTTCAAGGCTGTTTCTGGGCATGTCACCTTTAGCTGTTCTAACCGTTACACATCTTCAGTAGCTAAGAAATGCAAACTCAGCCTATTGAGAAAGGATGCTCGCTTTCCAGTGGTGCAGGTCGAGCCCACAAAGAACTGCATCTGGCCGTTCAGGATGTGCTGGAGCAGGGGCACAGGCAGAGGTGCGCCGTACAACATACGTGCAGTGAGTCCCGTGAAGCTGCCGTTTGCTGTGCGTGTGCCCTGCACGTACAGTGAGGCTGGCACAGCTGGGGGCTGCCGTGCGTGTGTGTATTAACACAGTGTGTATTCGGGGGGTCCCATCCAGCCAGACCACCGTGGCCATGTACAGTAGGT
>JAVJGJ010000014.1:55205541-55228962 GCA_035590215.1 Microhierax caerulescens
ATGTACAGTAGGTCTGAAACTTTCCGGATATTTTAGAATTCTGGACACAATTTTTGGTTTTGCCAGACACAAATTTCCAGGAGGAAGAATAGGACAGATCTAGGGAAAGAGCACCCTGGTTTTTGTAATATATCAGTAGCATTCTCGTCACCAGGCTAACACATTGCAAGCAGTTCTGCTGAAAAGCTTTTCAGGTACAGTGAACAGCTGAGCGATGGTGTAATGTAAAGGTGGGTTGAACATTGAGACACTGCAACGTGTAAGTTTGGATGTTTTCAGAAGTTTGTCTCAGGTTGGGTATGCTTTTTTTAGCTAGCGTGTATTTATAAAGATCTTTTTATGGGAATCCAAGAGTTTCATGAATAAATGAGATGGCATATTCCTTTCTTCATTTCATGAATTACAGTATCAACATTTTAGAGCCTGTTCATGAATTAATAATTACTTTAATCAATAAAAATAATTACAGTGCTAAGAACATTTTAACAATGAATGCTTTCATGCCGTTTCCACTCCTTTTTAATTAAAGCATGACAACTCATATTTACCATTTTCATCATGATAGCTCTAAATGGTGAAATTTGTCATCTTTGACTTGGGCTCTAATTATAATTCTTTTAGATGGTTCAAATTTCTTCTCATTATTCAATTATGCTTGCTCCAATTTTAAACTGACAAATTTTTCCTCTCAGAATCTCTTTCATGCTGTAAGAATATCCTCAACTTCATAATATCCATTTTAAATATTTTATGCTACCCAGAATAAATGCAAATTAAATATACAAAATAGAAAAACAAATATAAACTGCTGAATATAAATAAATACAGAAGACCAATTATATCCAGTTTAAATTCATCTATCATATTTCAGTATAGCATGAAATATTAATATAAATTTGTTGAAAATACAGAAATTGCCAAAAGACCATAATAAGCTTACAAAACCAGCATACAAACTTAATTTTTATGTCTGTGACATAGGCTTCAATTAAATGATCTTGTATTTTCTTTCATACAGAATCTCCTCCTTGCTCTTTCAGTGGATTGCACGGCATTCCCTTAAATATAATAACTTGCTATAGTTTTCTGGTTCAGCCTTTTCTCTGTATCTTACTTTACTAATATTTTTTAAACTTGGATATGTGAGAATAGATTTATTTTCCTCATCACAGCAAGATCTGTTTGCCTCACAAATGTGTGGGTTTTGTCAGCGCCTCAGAGAAGAGTATTTTGCCTGATGTATAGCTAAGGGAGTGAGCCACCGAGGAACTATGGGCAGAATTACTATGCTTGAGCTGACCATATTCAGGCAGGTAGGACCTAGGCTTTTGAAGTCCTTGCTTTGTAAAATATGCAATGCTAAGGCACTATACGAGCACTCCAAGACAGAGCTTTTACTTATTTCAAACATAACTGTGAGACCACTTCCAAGAATCAACCGAGATTGAGGGCTTCCTGATGTCGATTTGTGCCATCTGAATTTAAACATTTAAGTGTGTTTCTGGTTGTGCACATCCCTGCCTCTTTTTACCAAAGCGCTTCTGACCTGCTCTGCTCTGTTGTTTCTTTCTGCCCAGTTCTGTTTCCAGACCCTTTCCTTGCCTCTTCCAGCCTCTTCTCCTTGGAGGTTCTTCAGGCTCTGTATAGGCACTCTGTCCACTCCTGGGTGCTGTCCTGGTTGCACAGTGGGTTACACTGCAGTAGATTACCAAAGTGGAAATGAAAAAAGGAGCACAAGTATAAACCATGATGATGGCTATGCTGTTTCTTACCTAGTGGGCAATGCCCCATTGCAAAATGCGTATGTAAGTGCCACTTTACCTGTCAATATAATTGAGATTAGTTGGTGTGTAAGACTCATACTGACTTTTTGTGCACAGCAGATTTAATTTGTGGTATATTAATTGCACTTGGTGTGTTAATGTCTTGGTGCATCTTAATGACAAAACTTATTTTTAGAAATTGTTAACTTTATGTGGGTCTCAGAATAGGCGAAGTAATTTTTTTAAGATATTACACAGTCAGCTTTTTGCAAGGAATATGGACAAAGTTTGGACTTGGTTGCCATGTATATGGACAACTAAGAGACAATTACTGATGTTTAGATTCACTTTTTTTAGTGACAGAGAATATGTTTTTATGAAATCCGAAGTAGCAGTTGTCTATACTCAGTTGCTATTTCAGTATGAATTGTAATCCCTTTAATGAAGCAGCTATTTCAAGTTTATCATACTGAGGAGCTCAGATACCTATTTTCCTGGCATGTGTGTTTGACAAAATACTAAATACTTGAAATACTACACCCAAATCCCATGCCAAAGTGCTTTTCCTGTATTATTTCTTGAACCCAGAAAATTAAGATATATCCAAGAAGTATCTTGAGCAAATATTTGCATTTGGTGGATATCATTTGCTGTTGGCAGCTACTGCAAATTATTTCAAGGTATCTGAGATCTGGGAACAATTTGCCATGAAATAATACAGCTTTTCCTTTAAAAAAAGGCATAAAAAATAATTGCTCTGTAAGATGTAATGTTTATGAGGTCATATGAATGGTTGCATAATGTGCACATGGTGAGAACCATGCATTTCATGTTAAATACAAGAATATGCACTAGGAAAGAATATTTAAGAAATCAAGAGAACTATAAACGGCCATCTGCTTCATTCTCCATTTTTATTTGCTGGATTAACCCACTGCAATATTTTAATGGATAATGGACTGCTGTTCCATCTACTCATTAAATTTTTCATACCGTGAAACTACCTTATTGTGAAAAAGGGTTCCTTTCTGTGCAGGGAGGGGACCGTTGTTGAGGAAGAGGAAAACCAAAATATACTATGACGAATGACACAAACTATATCTTTCCTGGTAACCTTCGCTGTGATTCCAGTTTTTCCTGTACTTGCTCCTGTCTTCAACACAATGGGCCTTATGTTGCTGTGGAGTTACCAAGGAGGAATAAATAGTGGGGTCCTATCACTGTCCTTCCTCCTGTTTGTCTTGTGAGGTGTTTCCAGGGAGTGTTGTTTCAAGGAATAAACCTTTCTAGGTACTGGGAAAAGCCCTTTCCATGAAGCATAAGTTCTGGGTAAGGGTGCAGTTGTTTTAAAAAAAGGGAGTGATGAGTGTCGTTTTTAAGATGGGAAGATGGCTGAAGAGCAATCTACAATAATATTATTCTAAGATAATAAACTGCGTAGTAGGATTTACCTAAATAGACCTAATAGAGCATTTTAACTGTTCCAGTGGTACATTTGGTAAGATTATGGTAACAGTGTAGAAGCACAGAGCAAATTACAGCCCAGTCCTTAGAATCTGATGTTTGCAACAGAAATGTGTTGCAGAGAGACATTTGAATACATTGTTTAAAAGAGAAAGACATCTGGTTCAGATGACCCACCAGCCCTGGAGTATATGCCAGGATCAGCCCAGAGCTTATGGTTTCATAAAAAATTCCTGTTCTCTCACAGTCTCATTCCTGAGTGGAGACAGCCCATTAAGTTCTCATTGCTAGGCTGAATGCATGGTTCAGATTACTGTTTTCCCCATGTGCACCACATTTGTTTACACTGAATTTCACTTGCCATTTTATTGACTAATCACTTGATTTCATGAGGTTTTTTTCTGCAGTTCTCTTCCCTCATAGCATAATTTGCAGGCTCCATAGTGCTTCTGCCTACAGCCAGGCTGTTTGGTATCTGTCCCCAGTTTGAGCTGTCATACCATCTGACTTTCACATGTATTTCTGAAATAGGACCTTATCCTGTAGTACCTCCTTCTGAGTTTAGTTAGTTTTGCAGGTACTCGAGCTCTTCCCCTTTCCCTCTTCTTGTTTTGAACAAAAGAGTATTTAAAAATTCATGGGCTGAAATGCTCCTTCCCAAGTTCCCTGCTGTGTGTGAGAGCATTTCCCTTTCATAATGGGCAGGTTTAGCGTTCATTTTGTTTAGGAAAATGGCTTATCTGAAAAGATAATGTTGTCCACTTTAAGCAACTGAATCTTGGTGTGCTCATGCCTTGCGATTCACCCTGTCAACCTTTTATCATCTCTGCCCACATTATTCTGCTGGTCCTCTGTTAGGACGAGCAAAAAGTCAAAGATGTCATTCCTTGAGTCTGAGGACTTCAGTAGGAACGTTTTATCAGCCGTGGCTGTGGGGAAATCTCCCAACACCTTACACAAATCAGAGAAGGTAGGTCTCATGGTTGCATCTTCAGTTCTGCAGTCAAGAAGCTGTAGAGCTTAGAGTGGGAACCCATGAGCTTCTTGGCACTATGTCATCAATATCCAAAGGGGTTGTCCATGTGATGAGATATTTCAGTACAGACATCCTTGAAAACAGCAGAAGCTGTTGTACACCTCATCACATCAGAAAGGCGTAGTCAAAGTGAGCTTATAGCCACCACTTGTACCCAGCTGCTCCTACAGTCAAAGAAGAACCACACAAATCATACTGGGCAATGTGGAGGTGATGGAAACATGATCTCACTTCCCCAGCTGCAAGACAGCTCCATAGAGCTGCACTGTTTGGTAGAAGGCTTTAGCAGATTACTACCGTTCATTTCTCAGTTACTGGCTTCAGTTGCAAGGATTACATCCCTCTGAGCTATTTCTGCTATTCCTGGAGGTCACCACTTGGAAGTCAAATACTTTTTTTTTTTTTTTTTTTGTTCCCAATCCATTCAGGCCCCTGTGAGCGTAAGGACTACAGAAACATTAAAAATTAACTTATAAAAGATGAAAAAAATGTTGATCCAGTTTAAAGACGTTTGCAAGGCTGTGCATATTGGGTGATATTTTCTCTGTGCAGTTGTGACTTGTTTTAGTCAAAGAAACTCTCAAATATATAATACTGGATTACAGTAGAGAAGATGACTGATGAAAGGGATGTTATGAACATCTGAAAAAGAGCAGAGTGTCTTGGTTGCTGTCTGGTACAACTGCTGCAGACAATACCGTTTAAAAATACTTCTAATTGAAAATGAAGTGAATTTGCTTTGATCTACCTCATCATAAAAATTATTCATCAACTTAGTGAAGCACTTACGGCATGCCATAACTTTCCCAATTGCAGTGAGTTCATGGACTTCATTAACAATGGTTGTAAGAACATAAGAAGTACTTTGGTTATTAATTACGGAAAAGTCAGTTAAAAGAGAGAATTTCTAATTTTCACGATGTGACACATGCTCTCTGAAAGATTTAGAGCTGACAGAGCAAGTATATTTTGTTTATCTGTCACCAATACCAAGAAAAAAGTGCTCTTCAGTAGAGATTTTCTCACTTCAAGTTCTTAGTATTTTACAGAGCGAGTGAATGAAGCCCACTAAATATGCAAGATTTCTGATGATAGCGTGTCCTCTGTGGTCACCTGTAGTCCAGAAACCAAAGGAAAGATGCTGTATCCCATCCCCAGGGTATAGGGAATGGCTCTCCCTGCCAGTTTTTATCAAGATTTGTAACATTAGACTGTTAATTCAATGTTAAAGTTCCACAGGTTTTATACGCTCTGTGGTAGTGGCTGATTTGGGGAGTCTCCCTTCTTTTCTCTGTATTGGCACAGCTGGACAGGAATTACATGAACAAATTCAAGAGCCTCTAGGCTTTAGATTATGAGGCCAGGAATATGTTGAGCACGTCTGAAAGCTTAAGTCACACCAGTAATTGAAAGTGCTTTACAAATGTTTAAATCTTATGAATTAGTAAATAAAACATAATAAAGTCTTCACATGTGAAATAAATGAAAATGAAATTCAAAGTCTAGTTTGCTTTAATAATTACAATTCTTTATTGTGTGCTTCAACATTATCCTATTAAATCTTAGCTCTGAATTGCTGAGACTGACATTTTTTCAGAGCCTGAATTATGGTGGTTGCTCAGTAACGAAATGCCCATTTTTGAGATTCCAATGAAAAGGAAAAATTAGGAAAATGCATAATATGCATCATAAATTGTTTGCTCTGCAGTGTTTGGGATGTCATTTAAGATTTGCTTTTTAGTGCAGTACCTCATCTTTCCTTACCCTTTTATTTTAATGCAAGAAGGATCATTTTATGGTAGGTGGAAGTACTGTAAATTCAGTCTTTGAGTGCTGTGTACTTTTAGTATTGTGATTTTCAGGCTTTTCTTCACATACCAGTGGGAAAACTTTGGCCAGAGGTATTTTGGTTGTCTTTTAGAACTTGGGGAACATAGTATGTTTTAAATTGCCCTGAAAGTCAGAACCAAATAGCAGAGCTTATTAGACTCCAGCCGTTTCAGAGTGGGGAGCTGGAGAGCACTGAGAGCACCATTTCGGAATCTGTGCGCCTTTGCTTCTGGTGGCCCCAGAGGATTTTGAGAGTGTTCAACTAGGGGCAGATACATGTGATAAAAGCGCTCCTCCGAATGGTTTTGATGCCCTTCTCACGCTGGCCCTGGCCCATCTCTCTGCTTTTTGTCCCATGTCTAAGGCACCTGGTTTTGATGATAAGGTCATCTTAGCAGTCACCCATTACCTTTTCAGGAGGGAGGCATTCCTGGGGTGTGCGTCACATTCCTAAGGGCAGATGGTTTTACCAGGTATGGGTTCACCTCACCTGGTGGTAGTTCACTGTAGGGGCTGTCCTTAGACAACGTTGTGGACAAAAAGAAAAATAGTTCATCTTCCTTTCTTCTATGCAGTTCTCTGGCACTATCTGAGCAGGTAGTTTGGCACTCTCAGGTATGGCCACGTGCCTGCCCGTTGCCTGCCATGGCACACGTGCCTACTCAGTTTCTTGTTATAAAATCCTGTTCTTTTTTCTTGCAACGCAGCCATTTCAAGTGCTTCAAAAACATGCAAAAATAATGTTGTTCAGTTCAGTCTGAGCTAGATGGGACTAGCCCAAAAGAAAATGGAGTTACTAGTGGGTCAGAGAATCAGACCCTGGCCCTCCTTATGCAATGTAGATGAAACTTCAAAGTCGTATGACATGTGTTTTGCTGATTGACTGGATACCAAGCAAAAAAGGAATTCCAAATCAAATATAAGAATAAATGCAGTTTATTATATTGCACTGTAGTAAAGGAAAAAACAGCATGCAACGTAATAAAAGAAAACAGCACTAGTTATTACGCACAATATGATAAAAGAGCAATAGGAGCGAAGCATCAAATCATTACTGCAAAGCATTACAGAGATTAAGAAAAGGGTATGTCACCAATTACCACTTTAACACCATCCAGGCCCACACTTTGGCTGGGAAGCTCCATTGCAGCCGGTGCCAGGAGCCTCCCGGTAAATGGGAAAATTCCTACATGGCGCGTCTACCCATAGGGGAGGCTTCTGGCCCAGTGCCAAAGCTTGCCTGCCTTTATGGTCAGTAAAAAACAAAAGTAGTTTACACACCTAACGTATGTAAACTTTCTAAGTTTAGGCTAAGTGCAGGCGTGCACCATCTCATGATTTGTCAGGTTCACACATGCCAGGGGCGCTGGCCAGATCCCCGAGCGCGGTGCAGTTACCGCCATGCCACAGCTGCACACAGTATTTATTGTCTGGATGTTCCTGCTCATATCTTGCTTGTTCAGGGGGGCTTAAGACAAACACCACCCACTCATTAAAGTTGTCTGTGAGCTCCCTGAGCTCACAGTCCAAGTTAAGTGATCCATAATCAAAGACAAAGAGTTTTTCATAAGCAATAATCAGTTTAATGAATTTTCACTACAGACATGCCCCCCTTCCTTTGTCCTTGAACCTGACTTCTCTTGTGAGAGATGCAGGCTTCGCTTGTGGCATATCTTTAATGTCTGTCCCAGGTTGTGTAGCTATTGCATGTCTAATCACCCTCAGCTGTTTTTGAAATGGAGCTTAATCCATTCGTGAGAGGGTCATGGGAGAGGGAGCTGGTATTTGAGGGAATTGAATTTGAGAACCCAAGAGGTCTTATCCAGGCGTGTTTCCATTTCTGTTGTTTTTCTGGTTTTTTTTTTCAGTAAGTTTTATGAAACAAGGTAACAGCAAACATACTGTGTAAACAGAGAAAACACTTGTATTTTTTAGTTGCCCTGATGTTGGAGGCTAAAGATTTGCTAAGAGGTTTACTGTGTCCTGTTGTCCACCTGTCAGTCCACCCCACAGGCAGGAGAGTGAAGTTTGAATTCCCATACAGCTGAATCTATTTTGTGATTTCTTTGTTGCTTTTCTTTGGTTAGCCAGATTGATCTAGATTTCATGAGGTGTTTACTTTGGTGTCTGTTATTATGCTATTATTTTCCTACTCAGGTATTCAGAGGAAAGCTATGTGTCAATGTGAAGCATTACACCTGCATCAGCATTATATTTGTCACTTTCTGCAGGCCTAAGGAGTTATGTATTTCATTTAAAAGAAAAATACAAAAAGACATTGGGGTAATTTTGGGGTGTTGTCATAATCCATAACACTATTGGATTGTGTTTTTAGAAGTCTAACTTACAGTTTATGTTGTGGGCATGTATTACATTTAATCAAAAAAATAGTTCATTTAATCAGACTTAAATGTATTACCTTTGAATTTGATCTTGTCTTATAGGAAGAAAATGTAAATACAGGCATAATTTATCATTTTAAAATTTATCTGCTTAAAGAGATGTTCTCATGTCTTTTACCATTCTCACTCCATTTTTCGATCCTTCTGACGCTTCTGTATTCTTTTTCAAAGGGTATAGTTTACTCTTTGAATTAGAAAGCAATTCAATGGATGTTTGTAATCTGTAACACAAAATAAAGATTTAATATTTTAACTAATTTTCTTAGGTAAACCTCTACATCAGTGGTCCTCAAACTACAGCCCACGGGCTGGATACGGCCCCTCAGGGTCCTCAATCCGGTCCCCCGGTATTTACAGAACCCCCCCCGCCAGGGGTTGGGGGGAAACCAAGCAGCCGCAGATGACCCTGCCACTTCATCCGTGCGCTGGCCCCCTGATTTAAAAGTTTGAGGACCCCTGCTCTACATGAAGCAAAGACTGTCAGTGGACTATCCACTATAAATTCCACTCTTTCCCCATTGGAGTGGTTTAATGAAGAATTCAGAAGTATGAGTGTTTCAAGTAATTTTCTAAGTGTTATGCATTGTATACAATAATACATTTAATACTGTACATTGATCTGAGTGAAGTATTTCTAATGATCTCAGGCCTTTTTAAATCTTGATTGTTTCACTGACATTTTTTTCTCTTAATTTGCAAATTTTGCTCTCCCTATTAAAGTCTCCTTGAAAGAGATTTCAGAATTTCTAGGTTTGCAAGCAGGTTGTTTCATGGATAAGTTGGGGATGTTTTTCCATGGGAAAGGTCATCAAAGTGCTAGCATGTTGCATTTAATATTCTGAGCAGACTTCATAAATTCATTTACAAATTCAACTGCAGTGTAAGCAGAATGCTGGATTGCTGAAAAATGGGAAAAATGTTTCTTTAGCTGTACTACTCTTTTATTTAAGAAGGCTGTGGAAGAGGCTTTGCTCTGAAAATGTCATCAAAATCTCTTTTGGAAATACTGTCTGCTTATCTACTTAGATATACTTTGTCTTGAAGTGAAATCTTTATGTGGATGTGGCCAGTTCATGATCAAGCCTAGTGAATTTAACCTCATTAAAATTCAAAATAGGTGCTATGGTATCTTTTCATTTCAGTGAAATTTATATAATTTTTTTTTTCACAAGGCTGCTGAGTCTGTGTTTGATGTCCAGAAGACATCTAAGATATTACAAAGTTATGCATTTTCTCAAGTACAAGTAATTGTAAGTGATGACAAGGAAAATGGAAGAGTGTTTCTCCGCCTGTGACCAGGACCTGGATAACAGGACCTGCAGCTTTTTTCCATTCTGTCTCTTTTCATCCTTGAGTTCACTATGCTACAGCTGTAGGATCTGGGTTATAATTTAGAGAAATACAAGCTGTCAAATGGTTGCTCATGTCCATGTCAGACAGCTTGTGGTCTTGCTCAATACTTGCTTTTAGTGGCCAAACCTTCCTTTCAGTGGCAAAAAATTAATAAGATAAAATAAAATAGATATCGATGTTATACAGTAATTACTCTGTGGAAAAATATGTGCCACAACAACGAATTCTCATTACTGTATTTTTTTCTATTGCTTTAATGGTAGGTAGGTTCCTTTTATATTTCTTCTGGCAACTGTCTGAACTCGCGCTGGAGGGGGGAGTCTATCCTGGGGGAGTGTTTCTCATCTGTTGCCTTCAACTCATTGCGTAGTTTGCTATGAATGTCAAAGGTAGTGGTCAGCTTTATCTCATGTACACTATAAACCAATTAATTCCATCACATCATTTCAACATGCAGGGCAGTTAATAAGCTTGGGTCACTGCTGACGTGAATTGGATTTGAATTGGTGTTCTGGAGGTGAAAGACTGGATATTAAATTATTAATGCTTTTCAGTCTCAAGTTTCTTCGCTGAAAGTGTCCTTCCTTCCCTTCTGCTTCCTGCAGAGGTTGGGATAAAATAACATGTGTCAGGTCAGGTCTGTTCTCAACTGGCAACCTGGGATTTAGGTTCACCTTTTCTGTTCCACCCTCCCTACCCCCCAAAATGTATAGCAAGTCGACATATTTTTTATTATTCTCGCTAGGTCTCCAACCACTGTCTGCTTTTACAATATTGATACCTTTTCTATTCCCTACAGGAATCTGTGGCTTTATAGCTGAGGAACCAGAGAGCAAGAGTATTCCTGTATGTTTGGAGATTTAATTTTGTCTCATTCTATTTCTCTGTGGAGTGGTGTCTCTAGAGGACCAAAACGTGATATGCCACAGTAGGATTTCTTTTTCATTAGTTCTTTAAGTAGTAACACTGCAGGTGCTCTGTTCTGTAACACATCTATGTAGTTGCATCTTTAAAAATAATCTCTTACAACCAAGAAGAGAAACATCACACAAAGACAAAGTCTGCCTTCCTATCGGAGACAGGGAGAAAACATCTTTCAACTTAGATTTGTATAAAGCCTGACAAACACAGTTTGCAGTGATTTTACTTTCAAATAAATAAGAACTTGCTCCAGATTCAGATGACAGTGCCTCTGTAAAAGTCAGATCCGATTTTTTGCCCTTTTCTTGACAATGATTATAGTAAGTGACCTGAATGTGGTCTGTTCGTTTGAAGTGAGCAGCTTTGAGATGCATTGAGGAGGCTCCTTCTTTTCACCCTTTGAAAATTAAACTCTCAGGATTGCAATGTTCGCATCCCCATAAAAGGGAGTGCCTGCTTGAGTGTGCTTTTCTAACAGTACCCTACCAGCATGCTTAAATGTACTTAGTAGTTCATCATGTAGCATATGCCAAGTTTGTTTTCTGTGATTTCTGTTAATGCCTTTTCAATAACTGAAGTATATGAATAAATAGATGTTTATTATGATTAAGGGAGTAACTGTATATTCTGAATTTATTGAGTGCTGACTGGAACTTTTTGGTTGGAAGTTGGTTGGGAAAAATTACTGTCAGACTCATTTACCACAATTGCAGCAGAAGTGCTGTTCCTCCTGGGAACACAGGCATTTGTATAATCTGACTCTGTGGCACTGAGCTATGCTGTATGTAGTGTATTTATGATTGAACAGAAAGTTTCAAACAGCAGCCTGTGAAATTGGATTTCAGATGTAATGTACCATAAATAAGTGCTATAAAGAATGCCTTTAATGCTATAAATCAGTTTTTATTGGTTTCAGCTATCTCATTCTGGTTATTGTATTACCCACAAAATCAATGGGAATCAAAGAGCTGAAATATATTTTATTTTAATGTCCCATCTCCCATGGAAATGGCATATGAGCCCTTAGATCACCTTTTGGGTAGGTTGGGCAAGGCTGATAAATTACAGGCAATGAGAGTGTATTCACAAAAAAAGGTCTGTGTAAATAGTAGCAGAGTAAGACTTGCAATGCTTCAGTACAGCATTTCCTCCCTGTAAGGGGACACTTGCCTATCTTTCTGAATGTCCTTTGCTTTTGTTGTTCCAGTAAATTTACCAATGAGATTTGATTCCTGTAGCTCTGTTTGAAAAAGATGGTATCACAAAGTAATGTGAACCGTACATTGCTGCTGTTGCATCCAGAATTGGGAGCGCTTTGAGGGTGGGGGGATCTGGTTGCTTCACACTTTTAAGCATTTGCTCTAGCAGACGTTTGCTTGATGCTGGAAAAAGAGCAGGAACACTTCCAGCAGCAGTTGTGAAGAGTAAAATACAGTGTGGGCTCTGGTTTGAGAACGTATTATTCTAGTGGAAGGAAGGAAAGAAGGAAGGTCATGCATCATGAGTCTACGAATAGACTTTTAAAACCAGAAACAAATCATACTGTCCTCGGAGAGTGAAGAAATAGGAAGAGGAACTGTTTTCTAACTAAATAATAACGGAACAATTTAAAACGTTAGCTATGCTTCCTGTGTGTTTCTCCTTTGTTCACATAGTATCTCACAGTAGGATACAGTTAGGAGAAGCATGCGCCTCTGGAGCTCAGGTATTTAGGGCTGGAAATCTGTGGCAGAGGGCAGAATACTTGTCTTTACATATGTTAGAAACCTTCACTGTGTTAAAAGATGGAAGTACAAATATATTGCAGCTGGATAAGCATACACTGTTAAGTGTCTCCTGGAATATTGTACTGCTTCGTGAGGTTACGTATGCCCATCAGGAAAGATGATTGAAGAAGTAAGCGTTTTGATAGGTACTAATTATGGGTTATTTACATTGTCCTACACATCAGATTTAAGTTTTTCCTTGTCAAACAAAGCTAGTGTAATCTATATGCCAGAATTAAGAGGGGAGAGTAGACAAAGAGGAATGATCACTGTAGGGCTTTGAGTAGTGTGTAGTAAGTTACTTTTGGTAGAAATGTGAATACTAGGATGGTGGTAGGGTGTAGCAACCGGGAGAGCTGATTTACTCATCTTTGATCCCATGAATAGTGTTAAATTGCCTTTGAGTCCAAATCGCTCATGTTGACTTACACCGACATCACCTCACATTGGATTTTAAGCTTTTATTACAAGGATTGAATGACACGTTTTATTATTTGCAATAGTATAAGCATTTATTCTCACTGGAGCGCAAAGATGTGTGGATGTGTGGCTTCATGAGAGGGGAGTGTTAATCATTTACATGCAGGCCTGTGTGGTTTTCTGTGGGAGTGGGTTAAAGAGGCAAGTGTCAGACCTGGCTGCTTAATAGGAACGTAGGACATGAATGATACCAAGGAGGCAGAATAAAATGCCTGACTGCCTCAGAGATGGTTATAAAGTTCCTTATCCCTACAGTAATTTTACAGGTGGTGATTATAGGAGACATTATGATTTCATGCAAAATACAATTAAAATGTTTGATTTGATCTACAGACCTGTGGCCAATTTGCAAGCCAGCTGCTGACCAGCACTGCACCATGCCATTGTGAGCGTCGCTGGGATTTACACCTTTGGTTTGAGTAATGCTGTGTCAGGCATAAGTTTAGATGGTCTTGTGGCCACTGCTGGTTTGGGTCCAACCTAGTGCCTGAGCTGATTGCTAAGTCCAAAAGAGGCAATAAATCTATTTCTCTGATCAAATAATGATACAGGAGATGTCCCAGGGTCTTTGTAGTGTGTTATGTCTCACTGGAGGGAGGTGGGTGAGGAATGCTCTGAGGATAAGAGCTTGCTTACAGGTTGGATGGGCAGAAGCAGTTCACAAGTACTTAGGGATATGGGGGCAACCAGCTTCCTGCATTATTGAAGAGAAGCATAGGATGATGGATTATTTGCTTTCTTCTGAAGCAGAGAATTTAGATGTTGGCATCTGGATAGGGCCATATCCTTACTCATTCTAGGTCCAATTTCCTCAATCAGAGAATAAAACAGTGCTTCTTGAGGCTTGTGTGAGCACATAGTCCTACACATCAGCTATATAGTGTTATAGAAACACTATCAAAAAAACCCCAGTGACAGACAGATCAGGATAACTGAAGTGTAGAACTAAGAAATAAACCCCGCTTTTGTAATCATGTGTGTCACCAAAGGATAGCACCAAGCAATATGGTTTTGCCATATTTAGGAAAATTTTAATATATGGAATACACATGCAAACGTGGAACCTGATACTAGGTTTGCCCATGTTTATTTTGTGTTCGGTGCAGCGAAGTTCAGTTTGGAGCTGTGCAGTGCCAATCTTTCTGAGCCTGCTAAACCCCTACATTGTGCTGGGAGGCGGGAGCTGTGGGTCAGGCAGGGGACCCCAGTGTGCCCCATCCTGGGAGTGTGGTCCCAGTAGATTGCCATCTTTATCAAAAGATAAACTGTTACACCAGAGAATTTACTGGGTTAGGTCCTTGGGTGGGTTTAAGCACAATAGCAGCTAGTTGTGAGTGCTGTGATCTCCAGGTTGAGAACTGAGTCAGAATACTGCTCTAACTGGAAAACCCAAAGCTTCGGGCCCATCATCGCCCATACTTGCTTTTTATGGTCAGCTCTGCTGGGTGCTGCAGTCTTACTTCAGGCTTTTAATTTTAAATCTGTCTGTGGATTTGGAACAAAGACCCATCCTTTCCTTCTCATGGCTATGAAACCAAGAAGAGAGTGATATAAAGAGCACAAAATGGCTCTATGACTCTGTCCTTAGGGAGAACCGTTCTTGTTTCACCATAGTTTTTACTATTTTGTTTCCCTTCCGCCTGAACACTGACATATATTCTGATAAGTCTTTATTAAATCAGTGATTTCCCAGTTTACGAGAACAGATGGACAGACGGACAAAACCAAACTGAACCAATGGAGCCCGCGGGTGACTTCGGCTGGCCTTGTCTCAGGTTGACTCCCTGGGATGCAGCACCATGCTGTTCCAGCTGTGCTTTCAGAGCTGGGCTGGTCGCTTCAATGGGCATTCCTGTCAGGTGCTCTGCTGGATGGGTTTAGGCACCGTGTTGAAGTGTGTAACAATACTGTGTTTCCCAGTGTTTGCTAGTTGGTGCTTTGTCACAAGCTAGGATTGAAAATTACAGTGGCAAGGAGGCGAACAGGACCAAGTGGCAGATCTCATGATTTTTCAGAAATACCACATCAAAGTTCTCTATTTCATGAAGTCCCTGTGTGTCAGTCCGTGTCTTGAGATACAGTGACATCCAGATGACAGAAAGTTGGGAGTGCAAGGCTGTAGCATGAGCTCATGCTCTGGATGGGACAGTGCCTGCTGGGGAGCACCCAGTTTGCAGTGCCAAGCAATCCCACAGCCTCTTCCCTGCTCCAGGATCGCATGCATCATTGCAGCTGGCCAGCTGTGTCAAGCACGAGAAGCAGAAAGAAATAAAAGGACACCATATTGGGTGGTTAATGCATGAGGAACATATGCTATTATTTAGGAATACAAGTGGGGTGGTGGCAGGGTCTCTGAAGCTGGGATGCGTGACTTCCACAGGTGTGCTGCAGAGAGACACACAGACGAGCTGATGAGCTGTTGGGGTGATCATTATTGACATGTTACAGAGCATGCACTTAATGCATATTGATTTGAAAGTGTGGCAGGAAAAAAAATGGCAGGTTTTGTAGCGTGTAATTTATAAGGTGTTAGCAACAATGTTAAATTACTGAAGTTAAAATTGCCCTGTTAAGAAACAGTTTAACTTGAAGTCCACAGGACCAATATTCTGCCATTAGCTCCCACATCTTCTCTGTTTCTTGCCTGAAATTACCATTGCCAGCTGCAGAAATAGAACATTTTCTGTACAGAGTACGTACTGTTTCATCCAGCTCTACCAATAAAAGAAGAGCAGTTTCTGCTCTTTCACATGCTATGCTGCCATAAACCTTTTGAGGCCACGGAGTCATCTTGGTTAGGAGCCTGAGCTGGCTGAAAAGTAGCTCAGCTTGACCCCTCAGCCTCTCAAAAAAAACTGAGTTTTTTTTTTTTTCCAGCAGGTTCAAATCCTCAGTGAGTTCACCCAGGCACATGAATGCCTGATCCAGCATGGTTCTTTAGTTTATACCTTGCCTGTTTTGACTTTTTGATTACCTCTCATTCATTAGCTCACTGTTCTGTTCTATCCTTTATCCAGGTTTGGGGTTTTTTTTTTCCTGATATAAAATTATTAATTTGGGGAAGAGGGGAGAAGAAATGTCGTCTTTTGCAAGTCACAGAAGTGGCGTTGTTGTTGTTGTTGCCTGAGCCACTCTGCCGGTGCTTTCTGCCTGTTCTTTCTCCATCTGAGACAGTTACTTTTAATGAGTGGCACTCCACAGAGTTATTTGAGTAGGTCTGTTCCCAGATTCTGCAGGGTGGCACAGATCAGAGGCTTTGCTTCTGAGCAGGACACCCAATTTTAGTTGGCAGTTTTTCCTTTTTCTCCTGTTAAGTCAATGGTGTGCTCAACAGTGCAAGGTAACACCCCCCCACCCCCCAGCCATTCCTTTATCACCACTGACAGTGCACAAGAAAAGATGAAAAAAGGAGCTTCTCTGAATCCTCAATCAGATAAGCAGAATCCCCAGAACAGAAGCACAGGTGCTGAACCAACAGACTCAGCACTTTCTCCTTTCTATTGTATTCTTTCTCCTTACAAGTCTTTCTATTTTCTCCTTTCTATTCTGGTTGTTCTTTTTTTTTTTTTCCCCTGAAAAATAGAAATATTCTAAAACATTTCTTTTTTTCCCCTCCCATCTAAAATTGAGCATGTGTTGGAATATGGACAGTCTTTATCTCATTAGTTGATGAGAAAAGGTGGGCATAACCAAACTAGCTGCTCACCTGGCAAAATTTGGTTCTTGAAGTGACTGTGGATGCTAAGTAGGGATCGTGGCAAAAGAACAGATTTCCAGGGGTCAAACTAAGTAGCCTGAGTAAATGCTGTGTGCTGTGACCGAGAAGCACTGAACTGGTGCTGTGGCAGGTCTCCCGTCACTGGATGTATGTCACTGCAGTGTTCCCTTCCTTTTGTGTGTGTCTCTGGCTCTGATGAGTGCCCCGGCAGGGAAATGGGAGCTTTTACCTTTTGTAATGCTTGGGTGAATACTGGTAAATATGCCTATTGATGCTGATACAGTTTTTCTTCAAAGTCAACTGAGAGGAAAGTGTAGTCCAAATGAGGTCAGCAACTACTCCGTGTTTGTGATAAAATAAAATACAGAGAAGAAAAAACAAGCCAAAGGGCTCAATTGATGGTAATACTTACAATCTTGTGCAATGTAAACAGCAAGCCCAGGCTAGAATTCTGCTTAGAAACTAGAACTTTTCAGGTATGTCTTAATGAGCTCAGCTTCATACTCAAAACAAGAACTCTCCCAGCCTCCCTTCTTCATCTGCCTTAACCTGCTGAACTCTGCTGTGCGCAGCCAAGACAGAGAAGGAACGTGTGTTCACCATGTCCCCTGAGTTGTAAATTATCCTATCACACTTCTTGCGAAAGCACCGTGCCTTACTCCTTTTCTTCAGAATGTGGTAGATTGGTATTCATGGAATAGAATGTGGAACTCTTAAGCCACCTTTAAAAGGCAAGTATTCAAAAAAATAATGCTGATATTTTAATTGTCTTATTTATCAGACTTATAGCCTTTGCGTTTCCAGGTTTCTCACCGCCGTCATGAGGCACACGCTCAGCTTACCTGCTTTCGCACACTTCGCTGAGGCACTTGCTTTAGCGACGCAGTTGCATATACTTTCCCTCTAGTCAACAGAGGAAGATAGGCCCCTTTAGAATTAGGTAACTGAGATGTCAAAGAGGCTTTGGAGGTAGTTACGGTGCTAAATTAGTCACCTTAAAACTTAATGATTAAACTTTAGTGAGCTAAATCGGTGCTTAGCTCTTTGTTTCATGTGAAAAGAAAGATCATTGCAAATTATTTTAACTCCAGAAGGAGTTTTTAAAAGCATTACTGAAGTTGCAGGAAAATCCTCAAAGGAGGTGGCTACACTAGGCATGGTTTGCTAACACTTTTAACAAAATATTCTCAGTCTCTGATAAATCCTCTGAGTTTATGGGGAGGATTAAGACATACTGTAATATTATCTTTAAAAACAAGTTTTTTTAATAACCCAGGAGCAGTAGGCTGCAACAGCTATTTGTAATAATGTGCATGACAGTAGCCATTGGGTAGAGGCTTATATAATGCTGTATGCTGTATGTACTAATAAAGTTTAAAACAACCAGAGAGCTTCAAGTTTAGGATTATGAAAGGATCCAACAGATACATAAAATGCATTCAACAGATGGATAAAATGCATCAGGCTTTGGGAAGCCAGATGACAAAGGAGTTTCTTGTTCAGGGGCCGATGAGGGACAGACTGCACGTATAAATCAGTAGTTGTGAGTTACCAGTGGCGTCATTAGTGCAAGGGTGTTGCGTTTTGCAGAAGACCACAGAAGGTACATTTTCATGAAGAATTTGAAGGAGGGTGGGGATGCCATTTAAAGGCTGTGGTTGCACTTTCTTTCTCTTTGTAAGGGTCAGTCAGGGAGAAGGATCTTCAGAGAGAAATGGCACAGTGAGTTATTAGGCAGAGTAAAAACATAGCTCATGCTGTGGTCAGGTAGTAGCTTTGGTAGGTGAAAGCTAATAAGGTGAGAGTGTACTCAAAGCAAGGGCCAGTGTACTTGCTTTGAGTCAAGTAATGTCTTGGTCACTGGGAGTGTGAGTCCAAAAGTCTCTTGAACAAGGCCTCTTTATCTGTATTTTAGTGGAACTGTAGGATGCACTCTGGTGTGCCAATGATGGATGGGACTGATCCTGCCAAAGGTGGATATGTGAGATATGAAGTGTAAATGGATGGTCAGAGCTCATCATCTAGGCACCTTCTTGTGGCCACTACCAAGCGAGAAAGAGAGAAAGCTTTTCCAGAGAGCACCTTTTGTCCATCCTCACATGGGATGTTAGAGGTGATTGTGATAAATTGCCTTGTGGTGCATCTCTGTCCATCTCCACAGAGTGACTTAAAGTAGGTACCAGATGTACAGATGTAGTTGGATGAAAAGTATTCCCCTCAAAAGATGGAGTAAAATTGGTATATTTATACAGAGTTGCACAGGCTGGGACCGTGCTTCTGTGATCTTAAACACTAATCTCAACAAAACTTTATTTAAAAAGCATTTTAAAGTGAAACTAGTGTGACCACATTCCACATTTTTTTTTTTAAATGGGGTAAGGGGAAAAAATAGAAACTTGGAGATAAAGGAGAAGGTGAAAGCATCATGTATTCACTTGAATTGGAGATTTTATCTATTGTCCTTCAAGTCAGATAGAGGGAAGAGAAACATATATCTGTATGTAATAGAGGAACTTTCTAAAATTGTAGTTACCTCTGTTCTTATAGAAAATAGAAGAAAACTATTGTAGTGATGTATCTGCAGAAAGCTAATACAGCAGTCCTCTGATTTAACAAGTAACCCTATTTGCCCAGCATGAGTTTGAAATAAAAAGGAATCCTTCAGGTTTGTATAATCCTAGGCAACTGAAGATATCTGCTTTTTAGTGCTCTATCTTCTCTCTCTTACTAGGACAATAGAGACTGACCTTAAACCTTTAGTATTTTTGCTTGGGAGTACCAAATTGCTACCACATGTGTAGGCCTGCTGAGAAACAGTAATAGAAATCTTGAGGGAACCTTTGTCAGAGTCTGAGGATTCATTTTTAATACCCAGCTCAAGCATTCCTTTTGCCCATATTCCCGCACTATAATAGCAGGCACCACATCTCTACTTTTTAACAGAAAATTTTATTATTACAATGCCTAAACTGATTGTTTTAATCAGGCAAGTGTTATAGCTTCAGAAAATGATCTTTCTTTGGCTTTTGTTGCTGTACATGGGGGAGAACCCAGGTGCTGTGACTTCAGGTAGTTAGCTCAGTAATTAACTTTAGGTAGGTCGTTCAGCATTTGTACCTTCTTGGTTCTTCGGGTAGTGGCAGTCCTCCTCATAAGCCCACTGTCACGGTTTAACCCCGGCCAGCAACTAAGCCCCGCAGAGCTGCTCGCTCACTTCCCCCCAGCGGGAAGGGGGAGAGGGTCAGAAGAGTAAAAGGGAGAAAACTCGTGGGTTGAGACAAAGACAGTTTGATATGAAAGCAAAAGCCACGCACGCAGGCAAAGCAAAGCAAGGGATCCATTCCCCACTGCCCACGGGCAGGCAGGTGCTCAGCCACCTCCAGGACAGCCGGCCCCATCACACCTAACGGTTACTGGGGAAGGCAAACACCATCACTAAACATCGCCTCCTTCCTTCTTCTTCCCCCAGCTGTATACGCTGAGCATGACACCACATGGTACGGGATGTCCCTTTGGTCAGTTGGGGTCAGCTGTCCTGCCTGTGCCCCCTTCCAACTTCTTCTGCCCCCCCAGCCTGCTCGCTGCTGGGGTGCGGTGAGGAGCAGAAGAGACCTTGGCTCTGTGTCAGCACCGCTCAGCAGTAACAAAAACGCCCCTGTGCTATCAGCACTGTGAAGAAAGTTAACGCTATCCCAGCCAAAACCAGCACACCCACAAATCTGTGTTTTATAACTTTAATATTTTTATTAGGTTTTTTTCAGAAGCTGATGGAGTAAGCATACAGCTTTTGCTGTTCTTGTGGGGGTTCTTTCCTTGGGTTTGGATGGGTTTTTTTTTCTTTTCTTTTTTCCCCCCAGATTAACCACAGATCTTAAATTCTTTGCCGATTGCTCTCTGGCCAGGAGGAGCCAAGAAGGCTGTAAACCTCCAGCGAACTGAATGAATACAATTTTCCTTTAATAAAGAGCTCCTTCTGCTGGTGGGAAAATACCACATACACTAAGGCCAGCGAAGAATGTACAGGCTAGGTTGTGTAGTAGGTACAGGCTGATTTCTGAGATATTTTTAGTTAGGAAATGCATTGTATTTGATTTTTCTATTAGCAGAAGGATGTGCATGTAATATTTGCATGTAATGTAAAATGGTAATGTTTGTTGTCCTGTGGCTGTTTACTGATATTGTCCTTCTGTAATGAGCAACATAAGAGAAATTACATTGCTTGATTCCTGTTAGTCTTTGATGGTTGTAACAGATAGTCACGTGCAGCCTTGTATTTGTTAAAGGCATAAATATTGTAGTTTTGTTGTCAACAGAATGCGTTTTCTGTATATCAGGAAATAATGCAGTGAAAACAAACTTGCTGAAACAAGTGTGTTTCTTATGTGCTAAAATGGAAAATTCATTCTGCAGTACCAGCCTTGGGTAGCAAGCTGTGAGGAGGTTCTGCTTTTCAAGATGTTTTCCTTCCAACACTGAAGTTGTTAGGACCACTGTATTACTATAGTTTGATATTCTCAAAAAGTATTCAGCAAATGTTGATAATGGGATAGGCAGCACAGACAAATACTGCCACAAAACTGATTTTCTTTTTTGATGACTAAAATTTTCTAATTTCAGCCACATTTATGTTCACTTAACTAAGTTCTTTCCATTGTTTGTGCTCTCTGAGGTGCCAGCTTAATAATAGGACACTGTTGTCTCCCAAGACTAATGTTACCTGTGATGGTGGCTTTATTAAAATGTGGGAAAATCCAAGTCGGCTATACCCTCTTCTTAGCCCCTAAGATGGAAGAACCTAGAGACTAATCACTTCGGCTGTACAGTCTTTCAAGTAATTAAGTTAGAACTGTGAATAAAAAATGTGCATCATCTTCAGGGTTGCTGTACAGTTGATAAAAAGTCTTTTTGCTTAACTTTTGTATGCATCCTTGTGGGAAGTTCTAGAAGAGTAGCGAGATTCACCTCTGATGCTTAAGTTGTGTGGTACCAATGTACTCTTGACTGAATATAAAATGGTTCTTTGTTTTTTCTAAAGCTTTCCAGAACCTCTGTTTTCAGGCAGTGTAGCAGTACTAAGGAGTAGTTTCTTCCTGATTCTGATATGGGCCAGAAAGGAGCTCTCATTTTCTTTGAAGACTGCTGCTATTTCAGTTTATCATCTTGGCTAGATGCTTACTTTGGATGACTGTTGCAGCACTCTCCAAACTATCAAGCTGCAACAAGGTCTTTTACTGTCTCATACCAGCACACTCTTCATGTCAGTCCCTCTGCTGCCTTCTCCTCAGGGCATGCTCTCTCTCCTTTTGCTTCTTCCTCTCTGCTCCCTCTCCACTGGCTCTCAACCACTAACTTAACCAGCCACAGCTGCACCTTATCTACATCGACCAACCTGCTGCCCCTGAAGCCAGCCCACAGCTGTATAGTATCAATGCTAATTAACCCATCTTCATTCTTCTACAGATTACTAATTCTTTAATTCCTATTTTTTTAAAAAAAAGTCCTGCATCCTCCTTCCTTAAGCAATGTCCTGCTACCTTATGAGAGAGCATAGGCACTTCTGGGGGAGAGAGGAATGATGGGGTGGTGTTTATGGGAGTAGTTGTCCTCCTCTGAGAGCACTGTTTTCTGAAGTCACACCTGTAGAGGAATGAAGCTGGGTTAATTATTGTTGGTAATATACAGCTGTGGGCTGGCTTCAGGGGTGGTGGGTTGGCTGATGTAGATAAGGTGCAGCTGTGGCTGGTTCCTGCTAAGAGGTTGGGTAGTCAAGGAAGAGAGAGCAGCCGAGAAAAAGAGAGGAAGAAGTAAAGAGAAGAGAGTGAGGGAGAGAGCGTGCCCTGGATGAGAAGAGACTAGGAGAAGGCAGCAGAGGGACTGACATGAAGAGTATGTTGGTATGTGATGGTAAAAGGCCTTGTTGCAGCCGGCTGGCTTTGAGAGTGTTGCGACATGTGCCTACCTCCTTCCTCTTGGGCAGGAAGGATTTGGTGCTATTTAGCTGAAGAGGTGAAGGCAGTCTGGCTAGTGTAGCTTTTTATATCCACTTGGAGTTGTCCATTTTGTGGAGGACTGTTTGTCCTGTTCTGCTACGCAGAGTGATTGGGGATGAAGTAGTATTATACAAAAATAACACTGCCAAAGTATCAGACATACTTACTTAGTTACTTTTGGATGTATCAACTCCAAAAGTAAGTTAGCAGTTGCTGCCCACTTACATGTAAGATGTTCTTTGAGATAATTTTTATCCAGGTTTAGCTTGTAGTATGCCTACATAACTTAAAAATACTTAGCTCTTGCAAAAGGACTTTGAAACCAAATATAGTGACTAGGCCTGATTTGCTTCTTAAAACTTCCAAAGCGTGTGCGTTTCATTGCTCAGTAGACTAATGCACAGGGCATGTTAAGAATTCCTGATGCTTCTCAACATGAAAGATATTTTCTTTTATACAGAACTGCTATGGGAATCTTTCCATGGCAAAAACACTCTCCCAGACAATTATTTTTTTTCTTTTCTGTATAAAGAAAACTGTACTCCAAACCACCTGTGGGCACAATGCAGTTGCCCACATGGTGGCATCTAGTGTCATGGAATTGCTGTAGTATTCCCTGCCTGGCCTCCAGCTGCCACTCCAGAAAGACATGGGTCTTCCATAGCTGCTGCACTGTATCTGCTGCTCTGTGACAATGT
>JAVJGJ010000014.1:55228973-55265405 GCA_035590215.1 Microhierax caerulescens
GCTGGGCTTGCGCTGATGTGGAGGGTACCCAACCATGGGTCAGCTCGCAGCTGGGAGAGCTCACTGAGCTGTTCTCTGGTGGCAACTTCCAGCTGCTCTTGAACGTTTGCAGCTGCAGCTATGGTGAGCTGTGTCTTCTGCAAGAGCATGGTCTAGATATTCAAAATAGGCACCTACATTTAACAGGTATGTTTGACCTTGATTTTTCTGTGCTTTGTTTTCTCATCTGTAAGTTTAGATAATGCCAGCTGTTCATCTTTCAGGGATATCGTGAGGATAAATTATTAGTGAGCCACTTAAGTACTTAAGGGATGAGTAATGTTGTGAAGTCTACAAGGAAATTAAACATTCTGTCTTTCTAGCAGGATCTGAATATTGTTTACTAAATGAGGTGCAGGGTCATACACAAAATGCTGAATAGAGAGCTGTGCATCCAAATGAGACAGCTCCTATTTTAGAAAAAAAGACTTGTGTGTGAATCAAGACTTCTGTGCTGAGTATGTAAGTGTATATAAGCACATGAAAAAGACCAAAGGTAGGATGGTCTACCGTAATTCTGGTATGTGCAACTTTTTGGCTGCTGACTTACAGCTTTAATACTATTTTTATGAGGTCTATATTTTGCGATATTTTCTGTTGTATTACATAGACACACATCCTCTTATTCAGATGAATGTTAAGAACAAAAAAAGTTAGAATGTTGACTTAAGGGAGATTTTTTTCTTGTTATTCTTTTAGCATCTGCCTTTTAACATGGCATTAAAATTTTCTAAAAGGTTCACCACTCAATTAAACTTTTCTATTAAATGCTGGATGCAGAAGCCATATATTTAACCAGTTTTCCACTCTGTTGCTTTACTGTATAAATAATATATCTACTGGAAATTTCTAATATATGTCAGGTATTCATGATGAAAAAGCACGTTTGTACTGCCGGTTCAGAGATAATTGCTTGCCATTAGGTTCATAAGAACATAAATTTTATTCATTTCTATCATCTAACTTGTCAACTTCTTACATTTCATCTACACTCTGCCCCTTACTGACAAGCAGCAAATAATTTAGTCTTCCACCAAAATGATAATGACTGGTAAATGAAAATTTCATTGAGAGAGACAGCACAACATCAGTTGCACTAAAAGAACTTCTTTATTTTCAATTTTTTCTAATGTTAATTCAAGTGCTGTCACTGAAATGAATTTGTGACTTCTGTTAAGCTGCTCTCACTTAGATGCTTCCTTGTTATTTAAGAGGTAAACTGTATGCACTGTTTTTGTTTGAAGTGCATTTTTACAGACAATCTTGTAGTCACTTCTATTGTAAGTTGTTTGAGCAAATAATAGACTTTACTATGGAGATGAAGTTTCTTCTCTCAATTATGTCACTTATGTGACACAAAAATGCATGCAAATCCAATGAGGGATGTAAATGTCTAGCATCTTGTTAGGCAAAGGTCATCTATTTCCATGTCAATTTGGTTTTGAGATGCTGTCCAGCAGTAAGACTGATGGTTTCAGTAATGTGTGGTCTGTAGCTTAATCAGGGACTCCCATGGAACTGTATTGCCTCATTTGTAGCAAGATCTGTGGCATGCTGAAACACAGATGAGTAGAAAAGATCTAGAGATGTTTGGGAAAGCTGCTAATTTGGTTATTATTTGAAAAGACTTTTCTGTTACCTGGTATCTGCCCACCTCTGGCCATCCAAAGAAATTGCCCATTTGTTTCTAGAGTAACTGAAAGGACTTTTTTCTTCCTTCAGCTTTTGTGTTTGTTACATGGAGCGCTTTCTTACTTCAGTGACTGACTATGTAAAACCCTTAGAGAATCATAACTAAGCTGGGAGAAAATAAGCATTGGCAAAATTTATGTTCCTAATAATGATTTGGGATAGTTAAAGTATTAGAAAAATATACTTCAAATATTGAAAAGAGTAATACAGAACAATGCTTAATATATGTAATTTGAAATCAGAAAAGATAAGGTAATTACTGGCCACATCCGTCATGTTTGTGCATTAATCTGCTGCTGGAGACAATCGGATGCAATTCAGGGGGAAAAAGAACTAGCACTGAAGAAGCAATTTTCCAGTGAATTAGTCTCTGGCAGAGGTTGCTTAACAGAGGAGCTTTGCCTTTCCAGCAAAGAAAAAGTAAAAAAAAAAAAATAACATCACCTTTGCTGCCATTTGGTGGTAAAATTTCAGAAGAGTATGATCAAGTTAGTCCCACAATGCCTTCCAGCATATCGGTGCTGACAAGATTCAGAAAACAAAAAATGTCCTCTCAGTGTGTTAGATATTGGTATTGTAGACTTGCCTTTATGCTAGGAGGAAAAGATACACATCTTCACATTGAGATGAAATGGTTTGTGAAATGTTCCTGCTATACATCAAGCACTCAAGAATACCTTGGTAAACATACAGTTGGAGGCTATTAATGTATATTATTGACTTCAATTAGAGTTCACTGCGTATCTAGTAAATAGGAAAGTGTGGAGTTGCATGCATAATGCAAAATTAATGTAAATGCTTGGAGAAACAAAATGTCATCTGATTCCCTAAAATGTTTTACTTTGCAGGTCAATATAGCTGCGAAGATTTTGTAAATACAATGATGGACAAAGCAGACATCTTTGTCCTGGGGATGGATACTTATGTAATCTTCTGCCTCTTTCACATTTTCAATTACCCTACTGCTAGTGTAGATATTCCTGAATAGTATTTTCAATATGTTGTTCTACAGCAATCCTAGGTGGCAAGCTACGATAGAAGCTACAACATAAGCCTGAAAAAATGTCTTTCCTTTTGTTTGGTTTTGGTTTTTTTGGGTTTTTTTTGAGAATTGTTTTGGAAATCTTCAGGTCTCGGAGAAATCTGGATCACTGAACACCAACAGAAAGCTGTTTCAGGCTGTTTCTGGAGAATGCATGCAAGTGTAGTCAAAATATAATCTATGCATTTCCTGACAGTTTTGTTGTTAACAGTCGGCTTTCATAGTAGGATGGTAGATTTCATTCAGTTATTTTCAATTTCCTGTTTCTGGGTGTAAAATTTAAAATCTTCTTTCGAAGAAAAGTTCCAAGAAAAAGGGTTTCAAAAGACTGAAAATATTCAGTTAGAAAAAAAAAAAAAGGTACAAGTGTGAACTGGCAGCTCGATTTCTGTATTTCTAGTTTACTGGAGTCCTATCTTGTCCTAGTGCTTGAGCATCTGACATGTCCTTGTACTGGCTGTGACTCCAGAGCTGTTAGGATCCCCACTGGAAAGCCATCCTCCTGTATCTTCACTCACTTGCAAGGAGCTGAAAGACCCCAGGATCCTGAATACCAAGGCAAAGTTGTGCTGCCAGGCAGGGAGTCTGGGCTTTTTAGCATCTCATCAGATGAGGTGGCAGGAAAACAGTTGAGTTTCTACCTTCCTATTTCCGCTCAGAAGTTTGTTTGAAGCATGTCCATTTCAGTGAACCTGATTTTCCAAGGCAAAAACCTAGCAACATTCACAACAAAAGAGATTTCTGGCCAGTTCTCTTGTCATTTTTCACCAGCAAACCAATGTAAGATTTTATTTCCTTGTTAGCTAATCCCAAGGTACCCATGTTACTTGCCTACTCATTCTTCTTGAGGCCACACTGAAACTACAGCTAAGGTGAGAATTTCCCGCCTAGTTTATTAAGCAGAGCTATCCAAAGGCACCGATGCTGTACTGCCCTTTACTCCCAGTACAGAGGAGGGGGCAGCGTACCGTCAGGTACCTAAGTTATGTTGGTACTAGGAACTTCTGTGCTTTAAACACAACACTTCTGTAGATTCATTTAGTTCAAGGAGTCTTTCAAAAGCCACTTACTTTGACAGGCAATTGGTTTGTAAATTATTGGAGAGCTGTTTACCCATATTCATACTGGAATAATGTGTTGGAATTAAGTGCTTTGCTTTGCAAGGTGTCCTCCGGTCCAGCGGAAACATCTAATATCCAGTGGGTTCAGTGTGTAAGTAGAGGAGAGGTGGAAAGGGTCTGAGAAAGAAGCAATAGAAGATAGCAGGAAGAACATCAACTCATCCACACCTCACAACCTGATATTCAGACGTTGATCTTCTCAGCCTGTGAGCCTTGGCTGTGGAGGGCTGTGCCCATGGTATCGGCAATGGTGTCCGTACGCTTCTCGGCACTGACAACAAGTATATGTCAAGCCATTTGTACCATCTGCCACAGGAGTGTCAGAAAAGGCAAGAGGAGCAACAAGGGGGACAGATAGGTGAGGGCAGTGGTGGTAAATTATTTAAGTAAGACACGCCAGGCTTGGTGGTGAAAAGCTGCACAATCTTGGCAGCCTGGCTGCTCAAGCGGTGAGTGAAGCGAAGCCCAGCTGGCTGCTCCTGCCAAACCATCAAGATATTGGGTAGGCAGAGTCTGCTCGTGTACCTCCGCTCCTGAAAATGAAATGGTGAAATAAATAATGAAATAAACCAAAATGAAATTAAATAAAAGACTAATTAAAATGCATTTTGTGAGATGGCTAATTTACAGCATGTTTTGCTCTATGGGAAGAAGAGTGTTAATAGAAGTATTTCTAAAAAGAGGTTTGAGGATTTTTCTAAGTGTGCTGATTAAAAGTTTATCA
Organism: Microhierax caerulescens; assembly: GCA_035590215.1. NCBI lineage: Eukaryota > Metazoa > Chordata > Aves > Falconiformes > Falconidae > Microhierax > Microhierax caerulescens. The sequence goes on from JAVJGJ010000014.1 coordinate 55,233,592, forward strand.
GCAAGGACCTTGTTCAGCTTATCCATGACTAATTACCTCACTTTTGAGAACTTCTCAAGTTGTATCTCTGGGTTTCTTTGTTGTGGTTTTTGGGGTTTTACTTTTCATAAATGGACTTAGTAAGGAGGCATTAAAGCATGGGGTGAGTGAGTCTCTTTGCTGGGAAAATGCAAGGGCTGATTTCCCATGTGGCCTTCTTGGCTGGCAACTGCAAGCTGAAGTATATTACTCAGTGATATTTTTTTTTTAACTTTGTTTGTTTGTTTGTTTTAAAAAAAACACCCTACATCTGCTTTTGCTCACTGCTTTGCAAAATTTGCAGTTCATTATGCTCCTACTGCTTGCCTGGAATGGAACAAGGAGAAACAAGAAACAAATCCAAGCATGGGGATTAAGGGAGGCTTCTGAAAACTTAGGGTGTTACAGCTTTGTGCTTGGTGTACAGAAAGAAGGACCACCCCAAGAACCAGAAGAAGAACCTAAAACCAAGAAGTTTTAGGTCTGACCAAAAAAAAAAAAAATTAAACTGAGGGAAAAAATTCGGGACTGAAAAGGATCTGATTTGCAGGAGTGATAGCTACACATAAGGCATCTGCCTTCCCACCCAAGAACCCAGCTGTGATTCAATGCAAACCCACTTGTCGCAGGACGGCGTGGCTGTCACTTACCCTCAAGCACAAATTACCGCTGCCTGGTCAGTAACGAACATACATTCCTTGTCTTGCTGCTGCCACACAACTTCAATCTTAACGACAGCTAGAAGCAAATATAGATCGGGGTATATATGTGTGTGTAGAAACAAGGGGTGAGATTCTCTCTTTGACTGTAGAAACTGCATAAGGAGACTTTCCCGTGTGGTAGGTTTTGTGGCAAAAAAACCCAGAGTTTCCCGTTATTTTGTCACAATGCCTGTGGATTTAGATACATGCAGCAATTTTCCTGTTTGCTTCTTTGCACCTGGCTCCTGTTATCCCACTCCTAACAGTGAAGAAAAAGAATTTCAGTGCAAATTCTCTCCCAACCCAACAGATAGGCTGGGACATCCCAACACGATGGGACTGCTGGCTTCGTTGGTTTTGTGTTTGCTTTGCTTTGTTGGGAGTCTCCTGTGCAGAAAGCGATTTGTACTTCAAGAGAAACAGAAAATGACAAGTGCAGGTGAACCTCATGGGCTTTCAAAGCCTGAAATGGAGCAAAGTGGGAGGTTTGTACCAAGCACCGGCATGCTGACCTCAGTTTGTCATGTAGGTGTTTTAATACCCTTTAGCTCGCATCAGTGCAAAAACATTAAGATGTTCACATAAATTTGTGGGAATGATGCTACAGAGATTAAAAGAATAAGACAGTATTTTATTTGTCATCAGTGTACTCGAAGCAGATTTCTTGAAAGAACCAGCATTAGCAGCAGAGCTATAACAAGGTTTCTCAAATCATTAGTTTCAAATAATTGGTATTTGGTCATATTGAAATTTTGCATGAACTTACGAAAAGAAAATCCAACCTCTTTGGCAGTTATCAAAACATATAACTTAATTTACTCTGCTAATGAGGAAAATAAATACCTGTTTGGAACAACATAAAAATAATCACATTCATTTTCGTGTATAATCTACACATAATAAATTAGAATTTCTGTGATTTCCCTGTGTTTTCATTCTGTTATAGGACTTAATGTACATAACACATAGTGAATGTAAGGACAGTTGTATTATGAACTGTCTGTTTCTTAAAACACAGAAATTCAAATGCTTTCCTTTAAAGTACTTTTTTGGTTTTTACCAATTGCATATTCATGACTAGTGCACCTCAGTGCAAAGGTCAAAGAGTTGCATTCTTCTTTAGAGGCTTAGGTTTTTAGTTTACTTTATAGTATCTGTATGCTGAGGAGCTAGAAACAGTAACAGAATCTAGTGTGCTTTGTGACAGTAGCACAAGGGTGACTGCCTCTTGAGTGCTTGGGTCTTTTAAAATAAAGACCTTCCTTCTTCCTTGGAAGAATTTTGCTGAATGAAGAAGGTGTCCAAAGCATTTTTCTCCCATGCTGTCTGGTCACCTTGACTTGAAGCTGCATAAGCACATGTTTGTGTGTAACTACTCACCTTCTGTTTCCGAATTGTGTCTAGTTAGAAGATAGTTCTATTTTTATAGACACCAGTACAAGATTCTGAGTGGGACTAAAGAAAAATGACACCTGCTCCAACTCCTGTTTTTGTAACTGTGGTATCTAAAGCCAAAAAGTAGTAGAATATGAAAGAGTGGTTATCAGTGAGCATATTATTTTTTGAGTAGATAGGATATGATTGGATGGTTCAGTGTGTAAAAATAAATATGTCAAGTTTTAGTTCTCTTTTGCACTGCTGGCTCATGTTAAATCAGATCGATGACCAACCTCCTATGTTGGACCAGTTCTGTAGGAAGTGCCATCAACTACTGCACTTTTCAGAGAAACACTTTAAAAAATAATCATTAAAAACTTTGAAAGAAATCATCTTACGGTTTGCTAATAGATCACAAGTAGTGTTTTGTGCAGATTTTAATAGTGCTAGGCTGAGCTAAATGGCTTTAGGTATTTTACCACTGGCAGTGGAAGCTGTTCAGTTCCATGGCTGGATGTTGATATGTTGGCATAAAAGTATTTGAATTACTTTCCAGTGTCTTTGGCTCTGAACTAACATTGAATGTTAGGTTAATTTCCAGCACAATTATAAACATCCATGACAATTTTGCATGAAAGCTTAAGATTGGAAGACTGTACTCGGGGGAGAAAAAACACCCAGTAAACAAACCAACCAAAAAGAAAACCTCACCCCTCAAAAAAAGTAATGCTGAATGCTGAACAGGACATAAAGGAACATGCATTTGGGTTATAACGTTAGAAGAAAATTATTAACCTAGGATGTCAATTTGTCTTTAAAATATTTTTTTTTCTATCTAAAGGTACATTAAAATTAATTTTTAAGTATTTTTTCCTAGAGTGCTCTTGGCATATGTCATAATTTATTATGGTAATTTCTGTCCAGTATGGCAGAATGGAGCCAAGTTTACACTAACCTAGCTTCACCTTTTTTTAACCTTCTAAACTTACAATGGCAGAGGGTTTCCAGAGAGGGTGGCAGATTTTGCTTATTTATTTTACTGAAGTTCTCCTGAATCTTTTTCTACAGAAGAAAGCTGATGTAAAGGATCTTTTGAACTTTGTCATTTCTTTTATTTTTTCCTGATTTTTAAGGAAAAAAAGTTCTGTTTTCTTGCCTTCCCCTGCAGTTGCCACATTTTCCAACTGCCTTCATGAATGAGGGCATAGCTTTACTGTTTTATCGGTAGGCAAAGGCTGTACTTCCTAATTGACGCCTGGCTGGAATCGATGGCTCAGTAGGCTTAATATACATGTTGAATCAGTCTTTTTAAAATTTGATACTTGACAAAATTAAGCGTTCTTTCTGCAATAAGCATGCTTTGCAGTCTCCTTCCCACACAAGAAGTTCTTTTAGCTTTTTAACTTCATTAGGAAGATGCACTGGGGTACTTGCTGAAGACAGATAACCCCATACATTACCTGCACTGAGCAAATTTAGGACATGACATTCATTTCTGCTAGGAAAGCTCAGGAGGTGCCACCAACTCTTCCTACTTTCCAAAGTGACTCCTGAGCCGAGTCTGTGAAGAGGTAGTGATGTTGACATCCTCCTCCCATGTGCTCCCCCACTGCTACCTGTATCATATTTTAATTGGCAAAAATAAAGAAAAAAGCCCCCCACCTGAGAAGTATGTGGAGATTATCAGTTAAATGATTAATTTCTGGTTTCTAGTGAGAGTTTTACACAAACCTGTCTATTTCTTAATCAAATACAAAAAATTCATTTTGTATGCGATGGTTGCCTACAGCTGTTTTTTTAAGCAGAACATAATTTTTCCCCTTGCTTGTTCCTCCTAGTACATTTTTCTGCAGACCTTCATTTCATATCTGAATATTTTTTTCTGTGCATTTTTGAGCTTTGATTATCAGGGGGAGATGATACCTTTTATTAGCTCATCTGACAGCTGAGAAAAAATAGGGATGAGCTTCTGAAAATTATCTCTTACCAAGCTCTGCTCAAATTATTGAGTTGCTTTTCTCACCTGTGTTGGTTTTACACTGGCTCAGCAGGCAGCGGTCTATTGCCAGAGTGCTTTATCCTCTGCAGACGTTTTGAGATGCTTTGCTACTCTGGGATTCTCTGAAACATTGGGAAATTCTCAGTGATCCTTGGCAGAACAGAAGTGAACATGTAGTTTGTGAGCATGTAGTTTTTCAGCAGTTTCTCTAGGACTGGAATAATGAGAAAGACAGATGTTTGTACTAATGTCAGTATTTGTGATGGTTTAATTTGAAAACTAGGCAACAGAATTTTCTTTAGGAATTTGCAGTATTTTATGTGACTTTATTAAAGGAGAAATGTAACAATCACTTCATTTTAAAAAATTCGTAATGAGACCATAGCTGGAAAGTGTGCTGCTCCAGATTTGTGGGCACACAAGTTTTGAAATCCTATTATAACAGAATAGCTGCATTTTTATATTCATTTTATCTGGTGCAAATAACTACACAAGGTGAAATTAGCCCTGTGCTGCTTCATCCTCTTTTAACTGGGACTGACAGCTTATAATACAGATGCTTTGGATATATAAGAAAATAATAATCTGGAAAGGAAAGGAGCCCTGTGAATCAGACTGTGTGGTGATGACTTTATTTATAGCCGAGTTCATTTATGATTGTAAGTAAACTTGACTTACACACACAGAAAAGTGTGAAATACCCAAATTAATCACAGATGTAAGTGCCTGGGGAAAATAGATTTTGTGAGGATCAAAGGTATGAAATGAGAAACAGAAAAGAATGGGGAATAGGCCCTTTATGGATTAACATGCTAAAGAGTCACCTAGCCCTCAGAAAAAAGGCTCAAAGGCAAAGCTGCTGTTGATTTTTTTCTTAAATTAGATTTATACTGAAAAGAATTAAAGCATAGACACACTAAACAGGTTAAAATCTTCTTGATCCCACTTGCACATGACCTCTGAATTTATCTGGCTAGTTGTAAACTGCTAGGGCTGTAGTCTTTCCACCATGAAGTGGGTGAAAGCATGATGTGCCAGTTTGTGGATCCTATCCCACCATTCGGATCCCACAAGTTCAACAGAGCTCTAAGCAACAGATGTCAAATTCAAACTAGGACTGTGAAATACCCTTCAGGCTTTAGATGGGAGTGACCAATGGTCCGGTCAGGCTGTATAATAAACGTTGGACAGGGTGTGCAATGGGACAGAGGGAAACCATCATCATGGACACGCCTCCTGCAAAGCAGCTGAGCCACGAAGACCCTCCTTCTGGACCTGCCATGATCTCCATTGCTCCTAGTTGCAAAGAACGTGATGTCTGACAGACATCACAATGACTAGCGCATCCCAGAAAACCCACATGGCCATAGGGATAAACCGCTCCTTCAGGGAATCAGTTTGTTGTGCACTACTGATAAAGGCCTCAGTAGTATATTGGGTGTATGCTTCCCACTTTAGGACCTTGTCTTTAATCTCAGGGGAGAACAGCTAGGGGAAGATTAGCATCAGTGACGTGGTGTCATCCTCAGTGAAAGTCTGCACCTTCGGTGAGCCACAAGCCCTGACGGTGCCCTGTGGCAGTGGGTGTCCCACTGTTCTCTTCACAGCAAGCACCTTGCAGCTGAAGGTGAATGAAGCTGGACTGAAGTGTCTCACTCACAAAGTGTTGTACATTGCACCAAAAGGTTCTGGGGTTTTTTGGTTTTTGGTTTTTTTTGTCCGAATCAGTTCAGTTTAGCAGAGAATGGTTTTATTATTGTCTGTTGGTGACTTAATGGACTAGGTGAGTAGACAGTGAGGTGGACTGGAAACTGGCTGGACTGCTAAGCTCAAGGGGTTGTGATCAGTTGTACAAAGTCCAGCTAGAGACCAGTGGTGTGCTCTAGGAATTGATACTGGGGCCAATGCTGCTCACCCTCTTCATTAATGACCTGTATGATGGGACAGAGTACACCCTTAGCTGGTTTACAGGCAATATAAAATGAGAGGAGTAGTTGATAAAGTGGAGTTTGGGTTGCTGTTGGGACCTTGACAGATTGGAGAGTTGGTCTGACAGGAACCTCATGAAATTTAGCTAAGGGGAATGCAAAGTCCTCAAATGACCTGGATTTTCCTGTGTTTTGCTAGATGACGTTGGGTTAGCAGGTAGGTAAGGATCTTCTGTCTCATGACTTAGTGGTTCTATTGTGACCAATATACCATACCACTCTCGAGCTGTTTTCATCCTCAAGCATGCCAAACCCATAGACATGCAGCATGGTGTATCTGCTTCTCATCTTCCACAGTGCACGAGCTTTATACGAAGCCAGTCAATATTTTCACCACAAAGAGGTGAGAAGAAAAGCCTATGTCTGTCGGCATTTCTAACCACTTGAAGCAATCAATTCTTGAGGCTTTTGACCTCAAGCGAAGTATGTCTTCTCTGCTGTCTCCCAGTGACTTGAACTGGTGTCTCCCTCTCTCCCTGTCTCTCTCCCTCGTATTTTTAAAAATTTTGTGTACTCAAATCGCTAATGGAGTACAGATGTTGAAGAGCATTCTGTGCTTTCATAAAGCAGGCTGGGAAGTTTTCCCGGTTATTCCTGTCAGATTTACATTGCTTTGCAGTGGGAGGGAATGACGAGCTGCTGTTGAGTGTCCAAGATTTCCTGACTTACTTTGGGGAGGAGATTTTTAGAACTTGATTTTAGCCTTTGTATTTTAGATTCTGTTTTGGATAGGACAAAAAAAAAAAAAAAATCTTGTCAGTAGTTGTAATTCTGGAGATAGGTGATAAAAATGAGCAGAACTTTTCAAGGGAAATGCTTCTGCATGCAATGTATTTTTGATTCCCCTTGGGGGAAGTGAATGGATGCCTTAAGTTTTCAGAGGTTCAAAAATGGAAGAAATTAATGAAAGAAAATTCCACTGAAGTAAAAGGTGCCCCATCTGGATTCAAAAATGCATGAATCAGAAGCTGGTGCATGCTAGGCGTGTACCCATCCTTACACTTAAATGTCTCTGTGGCCTCCTGATAATGCAGCTCCACAGACCCTGTGATCTGACCCATAGCTCTGTCCTTGTGCCGTTCTGTCAACTGGTCCCACGCAAAACTGGAGTCCTGGCTACTGCTTGCAACTGCACATCATGGTGGAAGGCATCACTACTTGGTCTTGAGCACCAATGCAGGGCCCCAGACCTCGGGGTCTGGGCGAGAAGTTGTGAGCACACTAGAGGTTTCTCCATATGGATGCTGGGCACTGCCTGGGATTCAGTTGGAGTGTAAGTGAATGGTATCAACCGTGCCATGTGTAAGCAACTGGTCTTACTAAGTCAGTAAGGTAGAACATTTTCAGATCACGATCAATTTATTAAAAATAGGATGATTCCCAATGTCTTCTAAAAATATATCTGCTTTTATAGAGGCCATAAGCTAAATCTAGAAAGATAATTTTAGGCACCACCATAGAAAACACTGGCTGCTATAACCGAGTTTTCACAGGAAAAACAGAAGAAAAATTGCACTCAGAAAACATGTTTTATGTAAATATTAAAACATCTCAGTAGAGCCAGCAGAACACAGGTAAAACCAATTTTCTGGTATTCTTCCAGATTTGCATTTGCATTTTGAATCAATCTGTACACATTAGAAATAAAGTTAAAATAGAAGATTAGAAGTGTAAAGCAAGATTTTTGGGAGGGTTAGTTGGGATAACAATGTGTAGATGCAGTTCTTTCAAAGTGCAATCAACTCCTGTTACACTGTCAGTGTGATATTTGACTATACACAAACACAGACTGCTGCAATGACAATTTTATTCCCTATTGTACAACTCCAATCAGCCCTAGTGTTTCAAAACAAGACAATTTGTCTTGCTGTAAATACAAAAAGAATTATACAAATGTATCTTTCTGCTTTATTATCCTGGAAACCTCATAGATCATGTGAAATGTTTGGTGTGTGGCAGTCCAAGGAGAAAAACAGAAAAAGAGATGGCATTTAATTTGGCTGCTTGCTATGTTTACCTCTGTCTGATACAGGATTAAGTTGTCATTTATGCAGCTTTAACAATGTTTTTGTTCCTTTTGAAGTTTGTGAAATGCAGGTCAGATGACTTGCACTATATTTCCTGAGTTTTCTTGATGTTAGAAGTCATTAAAAGGAGTTCAGTAACTACTTTGGAGAGGAAATGCAAGAAAAATATTAATCATTTCAGGAAACTAAAACTCTTGCTGAATATGACATAGAGAATATCACAAAAACATGCTTAAAAATCATGTTGACTTCTGAATGCTTATGTTTTGTGGGGTTTTTTCTATTGGCAGTCCAAGAAGTTTAGTCAGGAGGATGCAGTGTAAAAGGAGTTATGCCAGTGGCTATCAGCAGCTCAGCCTCAACTCACAGAGCAAGTGCCAGTTCATAGTGAAGATGCCTTGGCAGTGAGCTTCAGGGAGGCTGAAGGCTGAGGAAGAAGTGCCATTGCAGAAGTATTCAGGGTCAGGTATTTCTTTAAGCATCAAGGAAGAAATGGCTTGAATGAGGAATAAAAGATGGAGTAAAAAACGTTCATTGCAAATAGTTGGATCTGTCTTTGTTGCTTTGGTTTGACTTAGTGCTTTCTCGCTTTTTTTTGACATTATGCTATATTGCATCTTTTGCTTGCAGCCTTGCCTTCTAATTTCACTTTAGCCCAACATAGGCTATGATACTTGAGAGACACATTGCATTTGGCCTCCAGGGGGTTGGGATAGGGAGTTTCTTATTCCCTGTTGTTGCACAGAGTGGAATGGATGAGAATATTGAGCACAGAGCAGTGGCTGCTCAAGGACATATGCCTGTTGGCCAAAGAAACAAAAAGCCCACCCCAAAGTAAAGCTAGGTCTGTGATCAGTAATCATGATGGAATAGATCTGTTTTTTTCTCAGCTGAAAAGTTCACCTCTGAAAAGTGTGGCTCAGTCCTGCACAGGCCACCAGTATAAAAGTCCTTTTGGTTGTTGGCTTTTCCTTATACCAAGAAGAGTTTCTTTCCACACAACGGCTAATTTTTAAAAGCGTATTATTCTGCAAAATTTCTACTTTTACACTGCTATTATTTTCAAGTTGCACATATTTCACTAGCCTTTGTAATGTGTGAATAACTGTGATTTTTTTACTACTACAGAATTACAGAATTTCTGTGTCATAAATACTCATTTTCCTATGAGGCTTCAGAAGATGCATCTGTAGGAATAGCAGTCTTTATATATATCATCAAGAGCAAAACAGAGTTGTTTGCCCTGATAGCTTTTTCTGTCAGTCCTGCCTGAATTGGACTGTGGATACATCTTTGTTGATAGGATGAACAAGTAACTAGATGGTAATTCTACTCAACTTCTATGGTTCAGAAAATGTGTTTCATTCATCTTTTGAAACATTCTTACACAAAAGCAGAAGGATGGACAACTTAAAAATAAAAACCCTTATGTCCTATAACCAGTGTAGGATTCTCTGGTGGTGTAGGCAGGGTGTGTTAAAACTTCAGTCCCTTGACTGTGACTGGCTGTCATTTGCATATGAACTGCATTACTGGAATCCAAGTGAACTTCCAGCTTCGTTTTATGTTATATGAATAAATGAAGAACTGTGAAGGTGAAGTGTTATTTTATGTTGGTTGCTAGCGCTGTGAAAAATTACTGCCACTGGTTGACTTAATTGCATGCAATAATCAAAAGACAAAGCTGTGCAACTGTTAGACACTGATTTCAATCAACAACAGTTAAAGAAAATTTTTTAAATCATGAAATTAAAGCTCTGAAAACAAGCCCTGGCCCTGCTTGCATGTGTATGTGTGCATATCCATGCATACATATATATATTTAAACAAAAAATAAAACCAGTAACTATCATTATATAATTAAGTATGCTAATTCATAGTCTGGAGCAGTGAAAAGTTGTGTGCTCCATTTATATCTTCATGCTACTTCAACTTTAAAATAATGATTTTATTTTTTGGGGAAAAAAGAGGACTGATTATATAGAGACCTAAAATAACTTAAGAGAACTTACAAGACTTGAGGTTACAGCAGTGACTTTGCTTAGTCTTTTGCCTGACATCCAAGAAAGCAGTTTCTGATTTTTAACTGATGGATCGGAATAACTAAATAACTTATTACAAATGGAAGGAATTGCTCTTAAAACCTTACCTTTGAAAACTTGGAAAGGTTTACAGTTATAGAATATCAAAATAAGTAGGGCATTCTTGTAATACTTTTCCTAGAGCTGGATGAATTTGAGAAAAAGAATTTGACTGTAGGCTTGCCTTATTTTTCTAGTGTTGTCAAGTCAACCAAGTGTGTGAGCTATTGCAAAAGGAGCAAACTGAAACAGAATCAGGAAAAGAGAGGAAAGTAAATGTGCAGAAGTGTTCTGAGCCCTACAAATTAGCAATAAAGTAGATATAATTATATCTGTGCTATTTGGTCCTTTTGTAAATCTGCTGATGTTTTTCTTATTTGTTATATGGCATTTCGAATATAAGGAAATATCGGGGGGGGGGTGTCTTACAAAAGCCCTTGCATATGCTAGATCTAATTTTTTTTTTTTTTTTTTTTGCTTAATGCCCAAGCAAAATTGTATAGCTGTAAGCAAAACCAAAATGTAATTGTGTTACTGTGTTTTTCTGTTATGTATTTACAATACCTCAAAGGCATAGCTGTGATACAGTATCCCATTGCAAGAAGTGCTGGATAAATGCACAACAGAAATACTGTCTCTGCCCCTAAGAATCTGTGATCTAAATTTAAGATGAGAGAAGCAACAATTTCATGAGAACAAGGAAGGGAGCAAGACAGTATTGCTACACTTACTATTACAATACAGTCTGTCATTCAATATTCCAAATGATAATATGATAAACAATGACCTTTGCACAAGAGCAGAGTACCATCTGCCAAGCTTTTTGAGGTCTGAGGCAATGGAAAACCATGGGAGAAGATTTGAAGAGCAGTTTTGCATTAAATTAAAAGCATGTGCAGGGCTTAGTGATCTCCTGAATAAACAGATATGAAAAAAAAAAATAAAAATAGTTAGAGGTAAGTCAGATGTATAGGTTGCAAGTCCAAGATCTGTACTGTGGGGGTGATGAGAAGAAACGAGAAAGGAGGCATTACATTGTCACTTAGTCATGTTGGACCTGCATTGGCAGCGATAGGGTACATAGGGACAGGGGGTGGTTTTGTTGCTTAACTTTAGCCAGCTACATCTAACTGAGTTGATATTCCTGCTACAGGTGATGCAGAGGAGCTTACATTTGGGGGGCACAATTTACCTGTCCTCTTTTATAAGCTGACCTCGGTGGAGGTGAATTGTGCCCTGAGAGGACATATTTCTCTGTTGACGAAAAGGCAGAAAACAACCAGCTGAGTCTTAACTGGCTGCATTGTAGACACCTGCAGTGCAGATGTGTCTAGAGTGAGGCGAGGTGGATCCCAGCTGATGAGACAGGTGGAAGCACAGGCTTTATAGGAGAAAGAGAAGGGGATTATGGCAGAGCCAGGCTGACTCGTTTCTCTCTGTGGAAAGTAGGATTGAAAGGAAGAGAAAGGCCAAAAGAATTTTTCATTTGGTATTTTCAAAGAAATCAAGATACTGTGTGGAGAGAGAAGTAGAGACAGGAAATGCTTTGGGATTTTGAGGAACAAATTCTGGACATCAAAAAGCTCTCTGAGACTGTTAGTGTGGGATTCCTTGAAGTCAAGCTGAAGGTATTAAAAGGAAGTAGAGGATGGCTGAGCTAAGGGAAGAGTGGATGAATCAGTGATGGGGAATGTCACTAGGGGTACTTTGCAGTGTATACTAAAGGTGCCTTGTAGAATAAAAGCAGCTGCAGGGGAAGCAAATGGATGGATGATCCGTGCACAAGGACTGGCAGCATGGGCCATGTAAAGGCAACGGGAGAGGTGATTGAAAGATGAACAGTTTCAATCAGCTTTGTCACTGGAGAGGCATGAAGAAGACTTGAAATCTGCTAAAATGTCATCAGACCTAAGGCAGTATTAATCACATCCAAGTTGGATGCAAGGATGTAAGTAGGGAGGGGTGAGGAGGAGTGCTGGTGGTGCCTGGGAAAGGAGAGTGGAGTACAGAGGCTTCTGAGAGAGAAGCAGCATATGTGGTGAAGATGGATGGGCTTCTGTGAATAGAGGAGATAAACCTGCAGGTCAGATGAAGATCTCATGTTGATGGGAACAAGGAACTAAAACAGGTCAGGCAGCTGGAGGTTGAAGTCATTAGGAAGAGTGTGGGCCAGCTCATTAATGCTTCAGGTATAGTTAAACCATCTCGATGCTAAATTTTTACTGTGATTTCTGCTCTATAGTCATTAGTGATCACAATCTGGATTGCAACAACTTTCCAAGATGTATATACCTAATAATAACTCTTATACAGCTTTTTGGTTTGGAAGAATTTTAGGAATAACACAGATGAACCTCATTTTCTTTCTTTGTCAAGATGAAATTTTAAAAACATTTTTCTATAACTTGATTTGGGTTTGGTCACAATAACTGAAGCAAGTCAAGAATGCTTTCTTGTTCTGTTTGTCTCACCTTTAGTCTAAAGTCTTCCTTCATTGAGGTATTCTGCAGATATGTACATAAAATGAGACAAAATCATACTTAGTGAATTTACAATTTTTTTTCCCAGCATATCAAGTTTACCTTTCAACTTTTCTATGTATGATTTCAATATTTTTCTTTTATTATTGGTAGTAGGTCCTTTCTTGTGCAGAAGCTCTCCAGTAGTCTAACATCTACCAACTTCTGAAATCAAGCCTTTAACTTGCAGTGACAGAGGCCTGGAAGGGAGATTACATCCAGGATGGAAGCAGGGAAGATTGACAAGTACTTATTTCATAATTAAAGTATTTAATAGTATAGCAGTAACTACTGGGATTAGAGCTGAATCTTTTAAAACATGTTAGGCAAACATATCTCTAACAAAAAGGCTTGAAGTTGGGCAGATGTTTTTCCTTCTGGAAGCCTTCAGGGACACCTGCCTCTTTTCCAGTGGTTTGAGGAATGCTTTTCTAGGCACCTAAAATGAAGTTTGCAAGTTTGACAGCATGAATCCTGAGAGGGGTTTTTGGCTTCTCAAACTAGTTGAAAGCTGAGAGTAACTTTGATTAAAACAAATTGTTGTCTCTATTGTATTAACCACTATTACAGCTGGCTGCAAATTTTTCATTTTCTGTAGGTGATATTAATCACAGGGTGCCTGTAATGTGCTGCTGGTTATCCTGAACAAATACAATTAAACTATATTAAAATTCCATAAGAAATTATTTAAATACATCTATTCCTATGTGAATATTAATCATTTTTTCCACTAAGGAGCAGGTGTTCACTCTTCCCGTTTGAATTTCTTTTTCTAGCCCATGCTGTGTGACATTGAGCTACAAGTCACATAACGTAGCACATGCGTTCGCCATGGGTTTGACTATTTGGTGAGTTGCCACTCATGCCCCTCAGGTTTTGCTCCATTCCTTGTCATAAAGGATTAGGAGTAGGGTCATATGGGTTGATACAGTAATATATGGCTAGGTCCTGTGTCACTAACGCAAATACTTTTATGTTTGGAAGACTCATCGTGTGGCTTTGCTGAGCATAAAAGGCGACTTTTTGGAATGGTGCATCCCATAATGCCTGAAATGAAGCAAATGGCATAGCTTGTGCTTTGTTAAGCCAGATTTTTACTATTAGGAAAAGGCCACCCAGGGCCTGAAGGGTATTGAGGCTGCTCTTTAGAGAAACTCATTTGCACACTTATCTAAGATGACAAGCAAGGATTTAAAACCTTAGACAGCTGCCTAAGGAACCTTACTGCTCTTACCGCAAACATGGATTTGTTCTACAGTGGGAAGAGATTTGGTAGTTTTTTGCTTTCAAACACGAAGGAAAACATAGCTGTCACACAGCAGAAACATTTAAGATGATTGGCTTTAAACATAATGAGAAAATAAAAAATTCCTGGCACGACATAAATTTAGCAGTTTAAAATGATGGCTTGATGACTGGTTTCCTCATGCAAAGCTATGAGAAGAACGTTAGAGAAAAGCTAACTCTATCAAAGTCAATCAATCAGTCTTCTTAGGGAAAGGACATGGAGATGGCTGTGATAACATATTTTATAGCCACAGAAACAGGACAGATGAACCGACGGTTCTTGAACAGTTGGCTTCAATCCCATGCAATATGTTGATGGTTTGCAGTCAGGAGGAGTGATGATGAAGACCAAGTCTGATGAGCAGCCACACTGTTTTCCCCAGGCTTTTTCTCAGGGTTAATCCTGGCTGCATTCCCCTCCTTCTCAGTGAGCGTTGAAGATGATGTGGATGGTGTCGTTGTCACCTGGATATTGCATTGCTCCTGGAAGAACTGCCTGAGCAAAACTGCTGACTCAGATATGACCCTGATAAAAATGAGATAATGGATGCATGAAGAAGAAATATTTTCAAGAATTAGCTGATACGCTGGTCTCACCTTTTGTTGCCAATTAGTGCTCTGCATATGCCTTATTTAAGGAAGACTGAATAATAACTTTGTGTTATTTTTGCAAATGTGAAGATGAGAAGGGGGAGAGCGAGTGAGAGCTCCGAGTGAGAACAGTGGTAGCAGCATATGGAGCTTAAAAGCATGTCTTACGAAAAATAGTCTCTAATTCTCCATATTTATGTGATGTGAATGGTACTGTGATGAAGTAGCTGCTGCTCTGCAGCTCTGCCATGCCGTGCAGGAAGAGCAACGCTTTCCCAGCTGGAACTGCCTGCACAGCGTCCACTGGAAGAAGCCGGAGCGAAGGGGGATGGCAGGGATGAAGGCCGTAAGTGCCAGCTGAACATTTTATCTGAAAGTTGTATCCTGGCTCAGCTAATTATAAGTTTCCTTTCCTTCTCTGTTCACCTTCAGGCAATAATCATTAGGGCTGTATGAGTGTGTTTATATTTACTGAGAAATAGCAAATTTGCTGAACAGTGTGATTTGAAGTCTCAGAAGCATTCGAATGCATCAAATAATTGTGGCTGGAAAAAGTCCAAGGCTTAATTGGGAGTTTTCTCTTTGTTAATCCCATAACTAATTTGATGATTAGGGCATTCACCCTTGATGTGGGAGAACTTTATTCAGTTCCTCTCTCTAC
Organism: Microhierax caerulescens; assembly: GCA_035590215.1. Lineage (NCBI taxonomy): Eukaryota > Metazoa > Chordata > Aves > Falconiformes > Falconidae > Microhierax > Microhierax caerulescens. The sequence goes on from JAVJGJ010000014.1 coordinate 55,248,841, forward strand.
CTCAGGGGCACAAACCCAAACTTTCCAAATCTGAAATACACCTGAGCACCAGATCTCATCCTCTGCCTTTCCTACCAACATGCTTTCACATTGGATAAGAGAACAGTCACTGGGACAAGGACTAACACCCAGATGCCCTCAATCTAATCACCTAAATTAGAGAGTATTTTTCTTCTTGCTCTCTGTTTCATTTGCTGGTAAAGCTTTTTGTGCAAAAGAGAATAGCTTAAAAAACCCCAAAAAACAAAAAACAAACTTAAGGACACTGGTTTAGGCTCTCATGTTAAGAAAGGAGACTTTGGCAGAAATTCCTGCTCTGAACTAGTTAGAGAAGGGATTTCAGTCCAATTCTTTTGCCTTTAAACAAATTCACATTGTTTATGATGTTTTGAGGTGGGTGAGGTACAGAGACATCTTCAGCTACTTCCTAGAAGTGTAAGGGTTTGTTCAGAGGCTGCCTTGACTTGAATATCTCTGACTTACCCTGTAATTCCCAGCTGGTTCCTTCAAGATCCTGTCCAGCTGTTAAAGGTGGGTTAACTAATTTGGGGTGGGACTGAAAGAAGGTAGGCATTGAATACTTAATACTTCCCTGCATCATCCATTATGTGCTCTCTTTTCCCATTACGGAAATAAACTATTCCTTCTATTAGCCTTTATTGGTACCTCTTGTGTCACTTACAAACTATAACTTGTCCTGTGTTATAACCTTTCTAGCATTACTCCCATATGCTGGTGCTGTTCCTCTGTTCTTTCTTTAAATAGATGCCCTTATTTAAGCTTTCTGTATAGTTTTGGTTGTTGGGTGTTTTTTTATTCTGAGGTCACTGAAGAGCTCCAGATGCAGTCATATTGTTTTATCACTATTATCTGTACCCTTCCTTTGCAATAGCATAGTTCATTGCTGTTCTATTTAATAAGACTCTTAGCTCTCCAGAACAATTCCATCCCTTATGCTTCTCTCCTAGGAGACCCTTTCAACCTATTCCCTGAGTACGCTGAATTCCACTTTTCAAGATGATTGCCTTTCTCTTCTCACTGATTCCTTTCCTTAAAATAACAGGTTCTTTTGCTTTATTCTCAGTGTTACTAAGCTTACTTCCACTTAATTTTCCCAATTTTTTCCCATTAGTATCTATAAAATTAAAATATTTTCTTCTCAGGTAGCTTCCTTCACCTTTAGGAACAATCTCCTGCTCTACCTCCCAAAGCTTGCGTAGTCCTCTAAGCTTTTCCGCTGACTGTAGAAACCAATTTCTTGTCCTCTTCCTAAACGGTAGCTCCCTGCCATGACTTTAGCCATGTTCTTCATGACATTTATCTCTAAATCTCTAACCAAGTCAATAGTCTGCCTTCCACCTCTTCCAGAAGCTGAAAGTGGGAATGTGCCTTCTTTCTTTCTTTTTTTTTTTTTTTTTTTTTTTAACATAGGATGCAACATCCCCTTTTTTTCTATACAGCTACTTCAGTTTCTGAAAAAGACATTCCTGTATGCTTGGGGTTTTTACTTCACTTTTATATTTGCTTTTTGTCCATAGAAAGATTGTGCTATTGCACTGTTGAACTAGTTCTTCATTTAGAATAGGTAAGGAATTTAGCCAAAGAAACGCTTAATCATTAAACATGGTATTCCTTACAGTTTTCAGAATAGCAGTTTATTAAAAGATTCAGTTTTAGGTTGGATTTCATGTGAGCTGTTAGTAATTTCAGTCAGTTTAAAAGCAATGAAATGTTAATTAAAAATCTGAATTGTAGGAGAAATTAGGATAAACTGGCTAATTAAACAATATGATCATTTGTAATGGTTCCAGTTGCACGGTAATGTAATTTAGAAAAGAAGTTATTTGAGAACTATTTTAAATAATTATGGGAGATAATTATGTGTTGGTGTTTTCTTTGCAAAACATGCACCATGTAGTGAAGTATCTTTGAAATCACTGCACCTAAAACATATATGAATGTTAAGAACTGTTCAGGACATACAGATGTGTTTGGAGTGGCTGTCCAATTATAAGTAAAACATTACATCTTTCCCCTGGATGCAATTACCTTCTCCAAGTCTTACCTTCATCTCTGACTCATCTTACAAACTATTCATCCAAAAGACAGAGTGACTTCTTCCCCAACAAGGACAAGACAGGCAATGGAAGGATACTGTAGGTAATAAGACTGTCTTCAGACTGGCCTTCTGTTTCTTTGTGTCCTGAGATGGTGCTGTACAGGGGAAACAAGGTGCCTGGAAATCTCAACTATTAATTATTCTGCAAAAAAAAATTCATTTTATATACATTCTGAGGAAGTTGAGAACTCTGAAAATAAGTGAAGATGCTATTTGACAAGTTCTTCTACCAAAATAGTATTTAATATTATGAGTAAAACCATATACTAGGCACATCATCCACTGGTGGATCCTTTTCTGAGCGGTTGAGTACTGAGCAGTCTTGCAGATCTGGCTTGCGTCATGTAGGAACCTGGCCCCTTCTGGAAATCCCAGCCCTTTTGCAGGTTTGATAAATGCTTCTGTCTGCTTCTTGAAAATACAGAAACCAAATTATTTTTCACTGTGTAGAAGCTAGTAGTGTTTTCTTCTGATACCAAGCCAACAGCAGGTGTACAATTTAACACAGAAGACATCAGAACTGTGCTAGTGTGAATTAGTTTGAGGAGAGGTAAGGCAAATGCCACATTAATTCCGTTCTCCCCTAAAGGGTATAATCTCTGATGACTGATAGAAGTGTTTTGAAAAGAGCATTTCAGATAACAAAGCTCTGAAGAACACTGATGAGAAGCTATTTCACCTTCTCCTTATTACTGTAAATTCTGTGAAAGCTTCCATCTTACAGTGTTACGAAACAAACTTTGTTACCTTGGCAGATCTTTTTAAGTAAAACTAAAATAATCTGTGATTTGGATGATTCTTTAGTGAGGAATCTCAGTATTTCTCCCATTTTGCTGTCTATGACAAGATTGATCTACCAAAGATGAGGAACCTACCCTTTCCAATCCTACTTTTCCAAGAGTATGATCATCCTCGGGGTTCTCTGGGCTGACAAGTGTTCCTTCTGCAGTTCTGGTTCTCGTTATTTGCATTGCGTATACTTTGTAATGGGCAGTAGGGACGTCACCCTGTTTCAGCTTCAAGCATGTCTTTAAAGCTGGGACTTGCTTGAGAGAGAACAGGATTGCTGTTTGCTGGTGAGTCCTAACTGAAAATGAAAATAACATTTCTAGAGGACAGTCAAAAGGCCTTCTGCTAGCGTGTGGTCTGACACACTTCCTAGTCAGAAGGGATGGGATCAAAGAACACAGTGCTCAGAGGCTTTTGATTAAGTAGTACTTCGTGAGGGAGACATAGGAATGGATTAACTGGTATTTACATCTACTTACTAGCATTGGAAAACAGGAGTCAATCATTTTGCCCTAGTAAGGTGATGAACTAATTTGGGACTTATTTGCTCCCATTCTCTCTTTGCAGGAACCCCTCCTGCCCCATGCACAGGTGTCACTGCCTGCCAGGATTTAGTCCATTATGATTTAAATCAAAGCTGTGTGTTTTGAGTAATATGAGTTAAATCAATGTATTTGAAATTGGTGACGCGAATTTGCTCTGGACTCTGACTTGGTAGCAGAAGTTCCTGGCCAGGACAAATTTTACAGCTTGATTCCTTTTTTCCTAGCCATTGGAAAGGGGGTGAGCAAAGGGTCAGATTTGATTAAATTTATAGGCAGTCCTTCCATACTGCATGTTTTGTTTTGTTTTGGTCTTTGTTTTCTATTTAAGGCAAACACACTCAAGATGCAAGATAGAGCTATGCTTTTTTTACATGAGGTGTGTTGTATGAAATTAAAATAAATGGAACAACATAATGGTCAGAAGCACTGATTAGTTAAAGATTCACATTAATAAGAGGAAACTGGAGGTTTTGCATCTTGCGTGCTTTCCCCCAGATTAGCAGTAGACAACGTTTCTCTCCTGAAGTATCAGCTTTTGCACAATTGTTTAATATTAATTTAGGCTTAGGGAAGGTGCCAGGTTGTCATTCCTGGCCTCCAGTTTTAATTCAGAGAAACCAGCAAGTAGGATACAGTGTCCCGTAGGTGAGAACTCTTACTGCCCTCGGTCCTTTAGTCTCTTCCAAGAGGCTACCATGTTCTATGGTACTTCTTATAATGTGGTTACTGGTCTGGAGAACTGAACAGCAACCCTCAAATATGTCACTATGGTCACAGTACTTTCAGGTGTAGAAAATAAGAGCTAATTGCAATTGGGAACTTTCAGGATCATGCTGGTGTGCTTAGTTGGATGGGTGTAATTCAGGCTTGTTCAAATGACTGTAATTACTCTGTCTGAGTTAATGAAGCAGCTATTACACTTTATGAAGCACAGGTTTATAAATTTGGCATCAGTGATACTTGAGAAACTTAAGAAGAGATGTTCAATGAATTAAGGAAATTTTTGTATTAAAAGTAGTCTTTATACATAAATGCTGCTGCATAGAGGAAGGGACAGGATAACAAAATTACAAACTTCATTAAAAAAAAAAAAAAGATTCAGGTCAGATACTAGGAATATCATTAACAGTCAGTGTAATGAAACACTGGAATACATGAAGTGATGCCACAGTTTCCATAGGCAGTGCTGAAGGTTTTTAAGATTATCTGTCAGGAAGGCATTTGTGCATACTCATGGTTGGGTGGCCTTTTGAGTTACTTATTGATTTTGTTCACCACACTTTATATATACAGGTAGTTCAGGGCTACATGGGCAGTTTGAAACAATAGATTTCAGATCATTTCTGTTTTTATGGAAATTCAGCAGAGGCCTGGATCATGAGCTGTTTATGATTGTGATTTGTAGATGACCATGGATGAGTATAAGGTTAGACTCCTAAACCCTGCTGTGTTAAGACTTTGATACCTGGAGTTTAAACCCAGACAGATGCCCAGTCTGATGACTTTCAGGGGCTGCCTAATTGCATTCTTGAACTCATTACTTATTCACTAAGGTCTCTAAATGCTTGACTCCAGTGGCCTGGGAAGATTCAGGCCCCATGGGTGTTACCAGGTGAATTTAGGAAAGTGGTGTATAAATCTCCAAGAGATGCCCAGAAATCAAGGTCTGGGTCTGAAATGGGTTTTAATGGTAGGCACATTTATATTATTGTTCATGGTTAGACCTGTCAGCCAGGGTGGCGGGGACACAGGTTCTGGTTGCTGATCAGCCTGGAGAAGGATGACCTAAGCTTCTGGTAAGGGAATTGTCCTGAATACTGTCAGCTGTCCTCAGCAAGAGCTTTCACATTGTGTGCTGTGGAAGCTGGGCCCAGGAGAACAAAGGTAAGAAGAAAGCTCCTTTAATGGGTGAGGAGGATGCTGAACTGATCTTCTCAGCTCAGGGATTGCCAGAATATGAATGTAAATTACACCATTACTGATAAATGCAAAATCCAGTCTTGGATCTGATTAACCGAAAGTGCCTCCCATTTCCAGGTGGCACTCTGTCCTCTCACTGGAAAGGAAATAAGATGCACAGTTTGAGCAGGCTTAGACTCCCTCTGGAAGTGCACAAGTTTCTTGTGAGTTAGTAGAGGCAAGAAGATACTCTAGTTATGTGAACTTTCAGAGGAACTTACTTGCTCCAGAGAAGAAATGTAAGTGTGGCGAGCAGACAGGCTGCTCCCTGTTCCCCTGCTTTGGTCCACATGACTAGGTTAGGCACATAATGATTGTGAGTTGCATTCATCCCTTCTGTTTCTTAAAAGAATATCGTTATTTGCTTTTCTAAAGCTGGAAGGCAGTGGATGTAAGAACTGATGCAAAAATAAGAATTAAATGCATTTCCAGTAGGTGCAGAAAGTTCACATCTTCAAGCAAGTGCTGACAATCACTATGAGTGACAGCCTCATGCTAGTGAGAGACAAAAGGCAAACTCATATATGCCAGTTGTATGTATAAAAAACTTAAGGAATGTTGTCTACTTGGTCTTCAGTTGGCCAACTGGAAAACAAGCTAGGTGAAGAGTATTTGCTGACGGCGGCCAGTCGTGTGAGAAGTGGCTGGAGTGGTGGTGCAGAATCATGTATCAGGGATCTGCAGTGTCACGCATCTTCTATTCCCAAATATCTGTCAGTGCCACCTGGTTTGCATTTGCAGTCCTTGCTCCAGTGAGGCTTATGGCACGAAGCCTGTCAGAGTTCAAGAAGCATCTAGATGATGTGCTAAGTCATATGGTTTAGTGTTAGGCAGTCCTGCAAGGAGCAGGGAGTTGGTCTCTGTGTTCCTTATGGGTCCCTTCCAACTTCCATGATTCTGTGATTCTATAACCTGAAAGGTTACCGAGAACCACTAACTTTCTCAAAATCTCCTTACAGCTTGTATTTGGGGCCTTTACTGCTACTGGGTGAAATGTGTTTGCAGATCTGTAGGAAAAAGCTCAGTGCATGTCTGGTCACTCGATTTTTTGGCTGTGTGGCAGTAGGATAAATTTTGAATTAATACAGCTCCTATTAAGAATACTTTTATTCAGTTCTGCAAGGAAAAGTGTCTCTGAATGCCAGTTAAAGTTTAAGGCCTCAGTCAGACATGCATTGCAAGGCAATGTACAGACTGGCTCAAGTTCAGACAATTTTGGCTATGCAACAGAGCAGCAAAAGGGCAGAATGTAGGTAGAGGTATAGGCACTAAAAATGGGAGTCAGTTTTCGTGAATTCAGTGTCGAAGTAGTCACCCTTACTAATGCATCTGCATCACAGTGGAAGACTTGCTGGTAAAGAAAGACCCAAAAGAGAACAGGAGCTGGTAATCTCCATGCTGAGTTCTTCCCAAGCCTAAGAAGAATGGACAAAAGTAAGGGAAAGGCTTAAAAAATAGAAAATAATTTGAAAAATGGGCAGCCAAAGCTGCTGGTAGTAGGAAGGTGGTGAGAGCTCATAGTAAGAAGACAAATTAGATTTCTTTTTGTTTTTTTAAGCAAATAAAAAAGTCCATTTATCATTTTCCTATTTTTCTACTGTCATGAATATTTATAACAGCAAAAGAGGAACTGACAAACTACATGAAGAAATACTAAAATTAACTGTCTTTTTCACTACCTTGTTTCAGTCATTGTCATGTAAGATTTTAGTTGTAACAATGTCTAGTATTTTCCCACAGCTTTATGATTTTTTTTCAAGTTGACTGAGCCCATTGAGCATTGAAATTCTGTAAGCAGATCTCTGATATTATTAAATTTGGCTATTACATATGTGCATCTAAACAAGGACAATATGAACCCGTATTAAATTTGGGTTGAGTCATGCATAATTCCTCAGAACTTCGGATGGAAATGCCATACTACTTTCTCTTCTTTCTCCCTAAACAAGGCACTGCAGCACCTGTACTTCTTTGGCATAAATCAGTAAATCAGAGCAACTCTGGCTGTGATACCTCAGGGTGAAAAATTAAGACTCATTTGAATGCCACATCTGGAATTGAATTGTGTACAAATTATACTAATGAAACTGAGGTTTTCTAGTATGCTCTGTTTATGTACAAGGGTGCTTATAGAAAGTGTGCTGCACGTGGTAGCATAATATATGGTAAATATTGCACAGTTCTTTTTGGTGTTCATTTTTAGCGAGGGAAGTAGAATTGAGTAGCATTCAAGGTGATGCCACAAAGTCTGGGAAACAAAGATTTAGGTTTCTCAAAATTCATGGGAGAATGTTTGGGGTTTTTTCTTTTCTTTTTTCCCCTCAGTAAAACTCCTGTCAAAATGAAAACCAGGCAATTTATATAGAGGTATCAGAAACAAAGTTTTATCTGCAGAGACTTCAATTTAGAAGCAGACTGTGGGAAGGGGGGAGAGGATGAGGCGTAGGAAATTGAACATGCTTCCCAGGCACATGTTGTGACAGTACGATTCTCACCTCCTAAAGCCCATGAATCAAAGGTGTCGAGGAGCCAGGCATTTTTCTCCTGGCAGTGGGTGGCCTAGTCCCAAAATCCAGCTGCCTTTCTGTTTGAAAGACAGCTGAAATCATCTTCACGTACACTGGCTTTATGCTATTATGCAGAGCATATCAAACACACATGCTCTGGTGAGTTCTCTCCTGATGGAATTGTCTCCTTTCTCCAAGCTAAGCACATGTCCCAACACAAAGTACCACAGGCACACCCCAAAAATCAATCAGGTTTTAGATGATTATAAACAGTCTTATTTATTTATTTATTTTTAAAATTTTTCCTCCTCCTCTCCAAATTTCATCTGTTTAAGATTATTTTGCGTTGCTAACCTGGAGCTCAGCTTTTTTTTCAGAGAAGCAGAAGTGAGGGGCTAAGCTGAAGAGATGTCAGTCCAAGTACCTACTTGATTACCTGACTTAAATACGATGGATCCATCGAGGTATTTTCACATATTCTAAAGCAACGGCTTGCAACAACGGGTAAGCTCTACAGGTCCCAGAGGTCCCGTCAAAATTAAACACGGGGCAGCACAACCAACACCAGCCCTCGGGAGCCTGCCCAGTCCAAACGTGGCTCTCCCCATCACTAACCCACTGCAGGGTACAGCCCAGGACGCTCAGATGAAGTCACAGATTACACTGAATATTTCAAACAACCACCCTCCCCCCCACTTTTTTTTTTTTATCCTTAGTCCTATCAATAACCTCTCCTACCCCCAGTAACTTCAAGTCACAACGCACAGGAGGAGGAATCTAACAGAGCATGGCAGGCTTATATACAGGACCCTGCTGCAGATCAGGAGGGTCCTAAAAGAAACTCAGTGCTCCTTACTACATTTATGCTGAAACGAACAGATAATAAAACGAAGGGCAAAGTCAAGGCTACAGATCAAACTCACGAGCCCCCAACACGGCTGGGAGCAGCAGCCCTTGTCCTCAGCACCGACCCAAACAGGCTCCTTCAGGGGAAAATCTCTCGTGAGACGGTTACATGAGAACACGTGGGCTCTTAAAATCTCCCTGTCTATGCCAAGGGGTCCCATGCCAGAAGATTTATACCCCTGTCCTCACCACTTACTTCTACTGTCTCTCAGTTTTCGGTTTGGAAATCCTTGCTGCCTAAATCATGCCTGTTTGTTTTTTTCTCTTAAAACACCCCTGGGATGAGCTTCACAGGCTGTGTGTCCTTTCCCCACCCCCACCGCTTTTTACTTGCATTACTTGGGTTTCACAGATTTCCCTTCTGTTTCTGTACCATGGAAGATTAAACAAAACGGCATTACAGAAGTCAATGAGAACTGCTGCGTCTTATCCTAACGTCACCTCATTTTCACCTTTTCCTCTTCAGTCAAGTTATACACACAAAAGACTTTCCACATCACTAAATATCCTTGTTGACTGCCTTGGCAGACCCTCAATTTTTGCTGCAGCCCTTCCACTCTGGTCCCTTTTGCCAGCCTGGATCCAACCACCACCTATGCCTTTACCTCTCAGGAAGGTCTTGTCATTTCCATAAAGACAAGAGTTTTAACACCAAAAAGCTATCACACCAGCTTTTCGTTTTTAAAATTATTTCTTTATCATTTGCATAATAGCACAAGAGAATCAGCGCACAGGCTCCCAGTGCTTCTCTTAACGTCCACCTCTCAGCACTGTGGTTCTGCAGCAATTTAGTGGAAATAGCTTATTACTTAGTGATGGCTGGTATTAGTCATGTTCGCTTTTATGCAACGATAATCTAAAATGGGTACGGTACGAGTGCTATATCTCCATCTGCATCTATATGCATGTGATTTAAAGAAGGGTGTCTAAATAAGGATTTAGAGGACTAATTGTGGATACTTACTTTCTAAAATGGCAGCATTAAAAAGCTGCCATTTCACTTTGTAATTAGCACCAGGCTTTTTAGCAATCCTCCAAGAGCAACTTACCATTTATTCTTACAAATATCTTCAAACTTTGAATGAGGCTAGCACCTAAAGATCTCAATTTAGACACCAAGGGCCAGGGAGGGCAGGGGAAGTTCTCATTTGGGTATCTAACTCTTGGGAAGAGCAGCTGGAAGCAAAGTGTTACAAGAGCTTCATTTAGATGCTGAAATAAGATCTGAGCTCCTTTAAAAATCAGAAATTTAGTGGCAAAACTCTAAAAGCATTCAGTTTGGTAAGAATTATCATCTCTGTTGGGAAGGACATGTTTTTGTTTTACTAGGTAAAGGAGCAATTGTTTAGCTGTTTTTCTCACAGCAAGAAATTCCATGTTCCATGAATTTATGACAGCGTGGTCAAGTCCTCTCTGCATTGTCTTCCCCTGTATTTGCTGGGTGAAGGAAAGGGGTAAGGCTTGCGATAGGGCAGAGGACCAGCTGAAAAGGTATTGTCAAGCTTGCAGATCTCAAATAAAATAGATATAAATTCAGCAGGAGTAAATGAAGTCCAAAGACTAAAAATATCAGCTTAAAGAAAACCCTATACAGAGCTTGTGTTATTCTGTTAAACTGTTTCTACTCAACTTGTATTATTAGGATTGTACTTTAATCATTGCTACTAACATCTTAGGTTTGTTGAGCAGTATCCTTAGTCTGGGAAACTTAGCATCTGTGAATGTGCCATTTATATATTGCATACACAGCAAGTAAATATTGATTTATTGGTATAACAGGTTCTTAAATAGAGTAATTCAACCACGCGTACATTCAACCCTGATTTATCTGCTACCCTGTGGGAGGGGTAAGGGGGCATAGCTCATGCAATTAAAGAAAAGTAGTATTTGCTTCATACTTTTTTTTTTTTAAAAAAAAAAAGTTTCTGTTTTTATAACCTTTTCAAGTAACAAACAGAATTCATTGCTGAAAATTGCTCATCACGCACTTTCTAGCGACAAACTTTAGTCACACTGAACACAAGGTTGACCATACACTGCCCGTACGTAATACGTGACAGCCTCTTTTTCGCCAAGATACTGTCTATCCTACCAAGTAACACAGTTTTACTTCTTTAGGCTGGTACATAACGTTTGTGGAACAAAATTGCCAATGCTTACCATGTTATGGTTTTATTTGCTATTCACTGTTTCCTCTTAAGGCCACAAGCCTGAGAATATTACACGCCCACCCACACATAAACATATCTTTCCTTGTAATTACGTTCCTAGCCCTAGAGACTATGGGTCAGCCTGGAACTGTAAACTACACATATCCTAAAATGTCAAAACCAACCCAAGGTGCGTGTAATCTTAGGGTCTTTTCACATGCTGCCTGTGATTCTTGGAGAAGGGAGGAGGAGAAGACTTCTGATCTGGGAGTGTTGCTGGTAGGCAAAGTTTACCCCCTTGCAGCTTATGCACCAGCTCTGAGTCACTGTGCGCGTCCCACCTGCTGGCACAGCTCCTGCTGCCGCATCTCGCCTCTTACCGCCCGAGGACGGCGCGGTCGCGAGGGGAAGATGCACCAGTCAGAGGCTGCAAAATTCACCTGGATGCGGCGCGCTACAGGGGAGGGGGACCTGGAAAACGCCTAGGAAGGACCAGCCTGTCGCAAACACGGCTCGCAATAAGGCTTTGGGGGGTGTATAACAAAACACCACCCCCGTCTCCTTAACGTCAGCAGGTAGCATCAGCCCAGGTGAATTCAGGGCTCGGGTGCTGGTAACACAGCCTGCTAAAACCATTCGTGGTGACGGGCCAGCCGCGGTGTAGACAACGTTACAGCCAGTGTCTTGGCTTCCCTAAGCTGCCATTTATACCCCAGTATGGTAAAATCATGGTAAAATTGGCCTTTATTTTGCATTTATTGAAATGTAATTTAGAAGATTTACTTTCACACCACTTTTCTGGCAGCAGAACATATTTTTGAGGTTTGGTTTTGTTTGTTTGGTTTTTTTCATTTTGAATTCTTTTTTTAAAGCTAGAGCCTTTAACAAGTTAGTATTTTTAACGAGGAGAGGAATGTTAACCACTGGAATAAATACAAACCATGAAAGAAGTGAAAAATTAAACTTTTTCCCCTCTTGGAAGCTAGAGATAATTTCATATCTGTGGGAGGTGATGACTGCCCAACTGTTTGCTTAAATATGTTATTTAAAGTATTCTTAAAAATACTGTTCCCTCATAATATTAAGCATCCCCAGCACATGCTTTCTCACTCGATTCATTACAAGAGACAAGAAAAATACAAAACAGATGGAAAATCATGAATGGTTGTACAGCATTTCTGTGATGCAGAGTAAGAATGGCCAGAAAGTCCAAGCCTCCACCATCATGGACCACCCTACTTAGTTACTGAAAATTAAAGATACACTTGTTTCTTGATCTTCCCTGAAAAATAAAGAAGTACCAGCAGCCTCAGTGCATATGATTATTTGCCCTCAAGTTGTAAGCTTAAAAAAAAAAAAAAAAGGCTCAAAATATAATAAAGAAGGTAGGAATATATCTGCCTTTGTAAATAAATCGCTCTGATGAGTAGATGGCATCCATGCTAATACTGCCATGGGCAAAACAGTGACCCAAGAAAAAAACATCAATCTATGTTGTTCTAGCCTCATTGGGATTGCTGTATTTATTAACATCTAGATTTTTCCTATACATCAATTGCTACTACTACTTCATACTTTCTTTCCTGCAAGGTCAAAATTTAGCCCATGGAGGCTTACCATTTGGTGGGGGGGTGGGGGGGGTGGGGTGGGGATAAATAAATAATTTTCTTTCCCAGTCAGCTCAAAGTCACTGCAAAAGACAGACCTAACTGCACACATAGCAAACTAGAAAGAAGCTTTAAACAGAAAGAGCAGGGATGCTAGCAGAACCACACTGAAGGGGCAATACAATTTTCAAATTAAGTTAAGAAAAAATTCAGAAGCTGCCCTGCTCTTTTGTGGGTGCTCACATACGCGTGAGGAGCACAGCTACACCTCGGCGCAGCTCCCGGCACATCCCAGCCTGGGATGCTGATGCTGGAAGCAGGTAGGGTACCCCAGCATTGCCTTTTTTTCAGGACCCTATCCCCTTCCTTTGGGCACCCTGGTAACCCTGTGCCCACCCCCAAAGTTTATCTTGCAAGTTTAGTACTGCTACCCCTGGAAGGCTGGAGGTGCCAAGGGTTCTGCCACAGAGTGTGCCATGGGAGATCCCCGGAGCCACCCGCTCCTGCGGGGCAGCCCAGGGCAAGGCTAAAGGCTATGCAAAGCCTGGGATGACCCCAGCTTATCTTTGCCCTAAAACGAGCAGGGTGGTCCCAGCCCTCACCCCCCTGCCCAGGGCTGTGCCTGGGAAACGGGGATTTCCACAAGAAAGGAGCATCCCGTCTTTCCTCACCACTGCGAGCCGTGGGGCTGTGGGAGCGAAGGCAGCACAGCCACCACCTTTGGCTGCTGCCCCGAGCCTTGGCAGCAGCGCTGTGCAACCTTCAGAGGATGTCCAGCCACCTGATAATCATCTTCAGCCCTGGCTGCAGTCCAACTTGCCCTTCAGCCATTCCCTCCGAAGACATTCCCAAGACCCTCAGTCAAGGGGCAGTGAGAAATGACTGCAGGAAGATGAAATTGCAGCAGCTAATTCATCTTGGTGATTCCAGTAGGTGCTAGGAGAAGATAATTCCCCCGCTGTTTGTCTTGGTTCACAGTTTGTTTAAAGCACAAAGCAGTCAAATTAGGTCACAGCCACGGCGCGTATTGTATGAAATATTTGATGACTGAAGCCACACAGGTGGCACCATTCCGGCTCACGGGTGCGGTGCTAAGCAACATTTGAGTTCTCCTACATTCACGACGCTAACTCCGGAGTGTAAATTTACCCCGGATGCAAAGTGGACTCGGAAACCATCAGGTCTAACAACTTCAGTCAAAGCTATCAACTAAGTTTGCCTCAAAACTTTACAGTAAACAAAACCTACATTTAGGATTTTAACAAGGTTCGAGCAGGATGAGTTGTGTTTTATTTCAGATGTAACAGCAACACTTAAATACTCATAGCTGTTTGCAAATTTAGGCAGGAGCTATAAATCTTTCTCTCATTTGTCAGTTCAGTTAAGTTCCAGTTCTGCTGCTTTACTCAAATATTTGGCAGGATTATACTTCTGCATTTTATTTCCTAATCTGACCATTATGGCAACTAATTTATTTGTATGTAATTTAATTATCTTCAGCTGTTCTGCATCCTTGGTGCTCTCTGAACACTCTGTCTCCAGCTATTTAATTTTCCTTTCACTCTTCTCCTGCATTTGAATGATTGCTCTTTCCATAGATTTCTGGCATGGAAATGTTGCTCCACTTGTAGTATCTGCAGTCGGAGCTATTATTTTATTTCAGTACATTGCCTGGCCAAAGGGACAAACCCCCAGACTTTGATCTTCAGTCCTTAGGGCTCACATTCAGGAGCTGTTATTTTCTCACTGATGCTAATGAAGCTGCTCTGCTCTTTTCTTCTATTGATTCCTGCTCCTGTTCCGCCACCAGCTACTATTCGCAAAACAGAGTTCCCTTGATCCTTGCAAGAGCACTTTTAATTCCTTTATTTCTATTTTAAAATCCTGCTGGGCTATTGCTGGGAGATTCACATTGAGGAATAACTTGCTTCTTTTCCTTTTTGCTGCTGCTACCACAAGTTTCACAGCTGAAACTTATACCTGCAATGTAAATTTAAGCACTCTCCAAAGCCCTCACCCGACCTGTAGGACCCTCCCCAGCTGTGCAGAGCAGCGGTTCAGCTTCCCTTGGGACAACCCTTCCCCCGAGCTGCCCAGCACATACATCCCTCTTCCCAATACGCGTCGGCCGCAGAGTCCAGGCACCGTTTCTCTTGTTGAACATTCTCCCTATATCACCTTTCTGTCAAATACCGCGGTGGCAGAACAGATGTAGGAGTATAACAACCTAAAAAGCGGCATTTGGATAACAGAGGTGTTTCACGTGAACTCCTTGTCTTCAATTTAGCCACAAGTATTTGTGCCTTAAAGGAACGGAGGAGCATCCTCCACACCTTCCGTTTCTAGATTTTTTTTCAAATTAATATAAGCCTCAGAGTAGAACAACAGCAGATAATTTACTTATTAGATAACAAAATTTGCTGCTAACACACTGGGAGTACTGTGGAGAAATGCATTCTGCAAAGGAGAAATTCAATCTGAAAAGGATTTAATTTGGCACCAAGACAAAAGGTCTTTATTCCAAATACACTTTTACAAGGTTTCCATGTAAGTTTTATCTTTGTGGTATTATTTTTTTTTTTTTAATTCAATGGGCTGTTGTAAAGCCAAACTGCAATTGCCAGATGGTATCTTAAATAATACAAAACACTTCTATTACCTGCTGACCCTTGAGAAAGCCTGCATGCCCCTCCACACTTCTTAATGCTTTTTTTACTTACTTTCTATCTCACCTTGTTTCATCCTAACAGACTACATAGTACCTCTCACCGGTTTTGCTCCAAAACTAAACACTGCCCACTCTCTGAAGTGGACACTCAGATGCCACTTCCCAATTTGAAGAGGTTTCAAGGGTGAGAGGAAGCTGAGCAAGTATGTGATGAGATGATGGGACACTGGATTCAAGTTGGGTCTGGCCAGACCATCTAACCGCATGAAAGAATATCGTTAACTATTCCGGCTTGCTCTGAATTTTTTTTTTTATTATTTTTTTTTTTTAAGGCTTCAGCAGAAATCACACAGCGATTCCTCAGTGTGAGCATACAGAAAGCACGTGCTACCCACACAAAGGAAAACAAAGTGAATTAAAGTCACCCACTGGAAAAACTGGTAGGCTTTGGGTGAAAGCCTGCAGTCTGGTGAGGGAGCTCAGCGGTGGCAGGGACCTGCCAGCTGGACTGACCCTGCTGCCCTTGCACATCGCTGCCCTGTGCCAGCCCTGCTGGGTGTGCAGGGCCTTCCCCGAGCTAAGAGCGCAGGGATGAGCACATTTTATACTGCAAACGCTGCTCCTGCCTGTTGGAGGTGGAGTGGATGTGATTTAGTGCAGTGAGAATATTCTGCGTGTTTTCCTCAGCGCTACCCGTGCACATTTGGGCAAGTTAGAAACAGGAGCTGAGTGTCTGCAGGAACATCATGCCAGGAGCTGACTGCAGACAGAAAGAACAAGAATAAGTGGGTAGGCGAGAGCAGAGAAGTCTACAAATGCAGAGTGCAGCAGCAGCCTGAGCTCACAACAGGGACTGTTATTTTCTGGTAACAGAGAAATAGTAAATCGATGTTTCATCCTGATCCAGCAGCTGGTTGACATCTACGGCATCCTGCCACAGGTGCCTTCCACTTCTGCAGCTCATGCAACACTTCTGTGCAGTAAATCTTTCACACTAGGAACACTACAGGAAGCTGAACAGTTTCCACAAGATGTATTGTGTTTGTGCTTCCAGAAGCCTCCGAAACCTCACAAAAAAAAAAAAAAAATCCCCAAAAACCCAACCCCAAAAAACACCGCAAGAAACCCAACATAAAAACCCCCAAACAGAACATCCACCCCCACCCTACATATAGCTGAGGTCTCAGAAGTGAGGAAATGTCAGAACTGACTCCATCAGTACTACTTTAATTTGGTCTCTTTTTATCATCACACATACACTGGCTTTAAATGCAGGAGAAAACATGACACCTTTTAAAAAGATACCTAAATTTGA
>JAVJGJ010000014.1:55265505-55279321 GCA_035590215.1 Microhierax caerulescens
AAGTAGAATTGAGTAGCATTCAAGGTGATGCCACAAAGTCTGGGAAACAAAGATTTAGGTTTCTCAAAATTCATGGGTGATGCTGACCTCTGTTGTGAGGGGAGTAGTAAGACCTGCTCTAAGTATTAAGATAACTTTATAAAACCAATTGAAAGCTAATCAATATATCCATTCAGTTTAGTAGAAAAGCCAACTAATTAGGTTGATCTGCGTTATTCTAACTGTGGCCCAGTTACCTAATCGTTCTTTGTTTAGGGTAGACTTTCACCCATTGGTACTAAAAACTGGTGTCAACCACAATACTTCTCGTAAAAGCTCTGAACTCTTCTTGGGTGTGGAAACAACAGATCAGTGGGATGCTGCAGAGGACTTTGGGGAACCAGTTTTATTGAAATTAAGAATGAAATGGGGGAGAAGGTAATTATTTAGAGTTGGAATGATGTGTGGACTTGTTCCAGTGCTGCTCTAATGGGTGAGATGTATTTGTGTGAATGTGACTTTTTCATGTTAGATTGGGGCTCTGACAGCAAAACGTTGGGATAAATATTAGCTCTTTTCTGGAGCACCTTTTTCTCTTTGCTGTGTGTACTTGCATGAAGTGTACACTATGACCTGTGTATACTTGCATGAAGCCTCTGGAAGCCATTTCAGGTTCCTCAGGGACCATCCTGGACATGGCTTATGCAGACTTTTGATTGCAAAGCTTTGTGTAAAAAAAATGCAAGATAATATCAGCATTGTTTGGGAAGGTACAGGCAAAACTGTATAGACATTTTTTTAGAATGTGTTTTTCACAATGTTCACAGAAGATCAAAACCAAAATAATTGCAAAACAGAACTGAGCTGTGTGGGAAATCACACAAAAATGAAAAGGATGAGCTGGCTTAAACAGAACAGATTTAGTCTTCAAAGATAGCTTAATGTAATGACAGTAGTGATGAAATAAGCAAGTATGTTTTAATCTCATATTGTATTTGTTTCCAGAAGAAAGACCAAAGAACAGGGAAACCCACTCATATATAGTTTTCTTTAATTGAAACAATCTTTCACGCTCAATTTTGAGTCCTCTCTTTTCAAACCCAGAATACTGTTTATGCTGGAGATTAATTCAAGTGGTTTAATTATTAGCAAGCTCCAATGAAATTACTTTGTTTAATCTTTATTATGCAGAAAACATTGTTTGATATATTTCATATTTGCTTATTATTTCAATTGTAATTTGTGCTCTTCCCATTTGGGTGGAAATGAGTGCTTTAAAAAAAGCTAGAATTTTAAATCAAGATTTTTAGTGATTGCGATTATTTTATCTTTATTGCTGTAGTTCTGTCAATGTCTGGTTTTCATTTTGAAGCAACAGATTACTAAATTTCAGCTTTGTTTCTAGTCACTGTTGGACTGAGTTTTCTGGAGATCTAAGGAGCTATCCATGTAGAGAATTCAACAGTGTGTCCCAGCAGATAAAGTGTCAGGGTTATGCTTGCAGCCCTTAAAAGGAGACAGCGTTCCGTGAATCTTATGTCTTTGAAAGTCCTGTTGTGGTTACTATGGGTATCAGGAGAGCAGTAAAACTGGCTAGCAAGCAGACCTCACCTTCATCAAGCTACAGCTTGTAAGAGCCTTCACATCCTCTCTCCTCTTGGGCCTTCCCATGAAGCACCAAACAAACCAAGGACTGTAATGGCTTTACAATTCAGAGCCTGCTGAGATGCATCTGCACCATTGATGATACCTGTACCATTATGCACCCATAAATAAGTGTGCATGTCCTTCATTTTTTTTATTTACTAGGTCCCCCTTCTTACCACGTACTTTGTATTAATATGTTGGGAGAGGAAAACAAGCTTTTCAGCTTTTTCAGTTGAGAGTTGATGTCTCAACTTTACATGACCTTGTGCAATCAAGGAAAATATGCTCTTGACACCTGCTAGTTGTGCTGAAACCAAAAGTAATTAAGAAAAAAGCTCCAAATAAAACCTAGAAAATTGTAAATAACAGCATTTCTCCATTCTAAACATGAAGTTAATTTATCAGCTCAAAAGATTATAAGATACAGTGATATCTGTGAAACTATATTGAACCCCCATTTTTTTTTTCTCATAATGATCTATTTTTGAAAGCACTGTTATAGTATTTATTAATTTGTTCATGATTCAGCAACACATGTTAACTTCTAAAACACATTTGTGTTATTTTAAGAGGACTGTGAGTTTAAACTTGAGTAGTTTGTAAAAATTACCCATTTATTTCTCATCATCTATATTTTAAAGAGAGAGGATATTCTGTGAGGCTTTTTAGGTCATACATTTTTGTCCATCCTGACATGGAGATGATTTGCAGAGTTACTTATTATACTTTGGGCATTTTATAGCACTTTCCAGTTTATGGGCTGAGCAGTGTTTGTTTTGTGACTTTAAACAGCATTATGATTTCTGCAAGCATTTTGTCTTCATGGATATAATATCAGATTTGTGTTTTGAAACCTATAAAGTGATTACCAGAAGAAAATGCTATGTTATTGCAATGGAAAGGTAGCTGTCTGTGATAGATGGCTTACTGAATTTTTTTTTTTTTTTTTATGTTTGAAATGAGTTAGTGTCTTCATTGAACACTCCTTTCCATAAACACTGAGCATTCAGGTTGTGGGTTTTTTTATTTACTTAAAATCTTTCAGTTGGCTGTGTTACAGTAGATGTTGAAAGAAAGTTAACTTCATGTGTTCTGCAGTTCCCTTGGCTTTTGGAAGGGGGTTGTTTTTTTCCAGTAGCTCTGATTTATGATCTGTGACCTGCTTTGTTAGATGCTCAGAGTTGCTTTGTATGCATACTTAAATTTAACAGTTTTGATCCTCAAGGTCTTCAAGCATTTGGCCTTGTGTTAATTTACCTGCAGGGGACTATTAACTTGTCTTATTAGCTTGAGGTCATTATTTCCTGTCTGAATGAAGTGAAACTCAATTAGCATTCTCAAGTGTTTTAGAAGTTGATTTGGAAAAAAAGGAAGGAAAGGGAAAGTGAAAAAAAGAAGAAAAGAGAACAAAGAAATAAAGGATTTGGCCTTTAAAATACAGTGCTGCAGATCCATTTCTGGTTACAGTGATGCAAAGCTACCATAAAAAGTTTTATCTTCCAGCACTGATTTAGGTGCACTTACTCCTCACTTCAACTGAGATGACAACCTGTCAACAGATGCCTGTTTTCCAAGGAGGCGTCTCTGCTTCTCGTAGTAATAGCAGTCAGCACTGTGGTTTTGATTGGTTTCAGGAGGGTCAGGAAAAGAACATCGGAATCCTGTACATGCATGGATGATGCCATATGCATTTGCATTGTGCCCGTAAAACATTTGTTCTTGGTGGTACTCAGTGTTTCCAGGCCCCCAGAGTAGCATTTGTACCTGTGATCTTGGTGCCTGACTTATGCTTACAAGATGTTGGGAGAGTTACACACAGAATAGATCCACAGAGCAGAGCAATGCCTTCACTTAAGAAACTTAAGTGCTGCCGTTCTGGCTGTGTCTTGAATTCTGACCCTTTCCGGGCTTAACTGCCAGCTTTGAGCCACTGGAAGGTCCTCCACAATCTTCTCCAGGGGTCTTATACAGGTGCTGTTCTTTACAAACAGGTAGGTGGTGCAATCTGGGTTTTAGTCTAAGGATGTCCAAACTGATGGGAAAGAGGCTTGTTTGGGTTTAGGGGCTCTTTGTTCCCCCTCCTTTCTTTGGTTGTGCAATGGAGTGTTTCAGAATAATGCCGTATGAAAGGTTGAGCACCAGTGAGTGAACAGTCACAACTCTGAAAAACAGCGGTCAGGTTGCTTGCCCAAACAAAATTCTGGGGTACAATACCAAGTATCAAACAGGGTGGTTTGTGTTAATAGCAGAAAATACGAAGACATGGGTGTTTTGAGGGCCTGGCTCAGACACAGGTAGCTGACCTACTCAGGAGTTCCACTATAGGTGCCTAAAAGCTTTTATGAGGCTCGTGTCAGGGAGCCCAACCAAGAGCCTGGGGGGCAGAGCAGGGGAGGTCCCTGCTGTGGTTTGGGTATCAGGGCAGGGACAAGTGTGCACCTGGAGGGAGGGCAGTCAGACCCTGGCACGCCTCACTGTGTACCTTTCTCCTTTCCATATTTTTCAGCATTAACTGCATGGAGACCATACTCACAAATATAGGCCAAGTTGCTAGTTAATGTAGATTCGTAACACCTAAATAATTTATACTTTTAGCCTGAGAAATTAAGCTAAGGTGATGGTACATTCTGTTTTAGGAAGCATGGTATCAATAGTTTCATCTTCGTGTATTTTATCAGCTACTGTATTCCTTAGCCTTGATGTCTTGCTATTTCTATAGCTACTGCCCATCTAAAGGCAGCGTTTTAGCTAATGCAAATATCAAACAGGGAACTCGAAATAAAAGTGAAATTAGTGGGATCCAGAGTGAAGGTAATGGCTGATTTTAGATTATGGTCCTAGTGGATTATCTGTGAAAGACCAGTTCTGTCCTGTAGCAGGTGAAATTTTGTGTGGAATCGTGTTCCTTGGATAAAGAGACAGAACTGCTGTTTTCCAGGCAGTGTATTGGCATAAAAATCTAGTCAGGTAAGAGTTTTAATGGTACCCTTGCTGCACACATTTAAGTATTTTGTGTTTAGATTTTAAAGGCTTACTTTTACTCAGTTTTGTAGGAAAGAAAAAATGCTAGCAGAGGTTATTTTCTGTGTGATGGGAGGGGAACTGTGTTAAAGGTCTTCATTTCTGTGTAGCTGCCCTCTGGAGATTGCTCTCAAAATGTTGGACCTGATTTTCATTACTAACTCAACTGTTTTCACCCCTTCAGGCAGTGGAAAGTTTCCCATCAAGTAGGAGTGATTTAAAGCAACATTCGGCATCCTGATGTTTGAGGATCAGTTGATTGTGTGTAATTAGTCAGACTCAGGAGTGCATCAGCAACATGTCAATGAACACTGTTTCACCCTGTCATCAGCTGTGACTTCCACGTTCAAAACTGATGCATGATATTGAGGTAGAAGTGCTTATCTGGAGAACTGAGCAACAAACAGAATAAGTAACTTCCCATTTTAAGGTTACTGATTTGAATTCAGCCTTTAATTATTAATAATGTTGCAAAGTTACCTAAATGTCAAATGGGAAACTGTAAGTGAGAGTGAAGTTAGTTGGATCCAGAGTGAAAAGGTATATTCCCTAACTACCTGGCAGGCACAGTCATTGCCAGAGGATTTCATTGTACTCTATTTATTGTTTAAAACATCAGTGCCAAGGTTGTAAATATCCTAATAGTAATTTTCTTGAGGTAAGTCTAGTTACTTCATTTTCTTGTTTTCTAAACTTAAGTGAAACTTCTCAGCAAATGCTTGTTTTCTGTATTAGTGGGTGTATGGTGCCAGGCTGAGACACTGTAAGGAAAAAAAAAAAAAAGAGGGTGTATGTTGTCTCCAGAGAAGTAGAAAAAAAAGGTGATACTGTCTCTCCATGGGCTGAGGGGACACAGGATGCTTTGGTATTTCTTGAAGTAATGCAACAGATGTTATTTTGTATCATCTTGCACCCTCTGTGCATTTACAACCACGACCACAGAGATACCAGTTGTTCAAAATTCTCAAATTTTGGAAATTGCTTTTTCACACAGTGCCTTGATCTATGTGAATTCTCTGCCAGTTCTTCCACATGTACTAGTGGATGAGAAGTACTGACAAGATGTTAAGTTTAATAATGTTAACGATGACTAAGCAGCAAGTGTGTTAGGAGGACACGCAAAGAAGGGGATTGGGAGCAGGAAGTATCTAGTTGCAGATAAAGAGAACAGGTGTTCGGGTATGTGAGCGCTTGAGGCTTGCAGAGAATGCTTAGAAGATCTAAGCAAGAGAGAATGAAACAGGAACATGTTTTCCCCGGGCAGGGTTGAGGAGAAGGGGTAAGGAGGAGAGTGCTGTCCCAGCCAGAAGATGGGAGCAATCACCACCATGACTTGGAAACACAGGAGGATCTCTCATCTGTTGGTAAAATGTTCCCAAGTGATAAGGGTAGTGTAAATGACCAATGTTTCAACATCCTGCACCAGATCTGCACATGCAGTGAACTTTGTAGGGCATTACAGGTGTTATACTGTCAGTCAAGAGAGAGAAAATTGTTCATGTTCAAGGAAAAAAATGTGCTTATCAGAATTGTTAGGTAGAGGGAAAAGGAGGGCAGGACAAGTCCTGAAGATGCAGACTGGATAAGGTATAGGTTCATTTTTTGCAAAGTAATCATAGGATGGGAGCTTGCTCACAGGAGATGCACCAGAGGAGCCAAGGGAAGACCAAATCCTAGAGCTTATCCAGTCTAAGGAAATCTCTTGAGCCCGTTGGTGCAGCGTACTGCCACATGAATACATTCCGATGAAGTGCCTCTGTCAAGGCTGCATACATGACTGGTATCTGATGACTGTATCTCTGCATGCTGGAAATGAAAGATCTGTTCTTATTCTGCCTTTGTTTGGTTTCTCTGATCTGTTGTGAGGTTTTCTCCTGAAGTGAACATTCAGAATAAAGGGAAGGTAACTTCTGAACCCCTTTCACTGTAGGAGCTGTTTCACACATGTCACAGTAGAGTTATTGAAAAGGGGAAAAAGATGTAGTGCAAAGATAAAAGTAGAAGTAAACACCGTAAAAAGAGCGTTAATGAAAGACTGTACTTAACTTAGCTCCTGGCTATACAGTGCTGTTTCCTTCCTTTATTATCTCAGATCAGTTCTGTACACATTCATTCTTATTTTGCTCTTTCTTTATGTACTGAATACCTCACCGTATCAAAAGGACCTATAAATGGACATTGAACCCTTTAGCTGAGAGGACATCTCCTGAAGCCCTTGTTGATAATATAATTATGATACAATAGACTGGCTTGAAGATAGATTTAAGATATGGAAGGTGTCTAATATATCTTCAAAAGCTACCTGCTATTTGCATTTTGCCTTGCTAGTGGGTAATGCATGTTCCCTAAATAAATTCCCTTTGTACGCTCTCATGTCACCATAAAACATACTTCCATCTAGTGACGCTAGTTAAAATCTCAGTTACATTGGGAAGGAGGCTGAAGCACTGGTGAAAGGAGAAAAGGACCCGGGTGGAATACTGTTGAGCCCATAGAGAATATCCTTCATCTGCAACAGAAAGCAAAGTTTTCTTCCTAAATACAAGAACTGACCTGTTCTGCAGCTGTGCTGTCATCAACTGCTCGATGAATAGTATTTCATTTAGTTCATGAATATAGATGGCTAATTCCTCAGGGCAACTGATTATATTAATAAAAAAGATATGCACAACCACCACGAATAGCAGAACTCTGCTCCGTTTCTGGTGGTTTGACTTTATTCACTAGAGGGAAATGGCCATCTCGGAAGGAGGGGATGCTGATGGTAGGGTTCCTAAGACTGCAATGGTTTTGCCTTATTAATTATAGACTTTTAAAGGGAGTGGTAATGTTTTTTGTATTTAATTTATGTACTTGGGCAGTTGATTTGAGACCTACCACATCTCTTTTAATTTTGAGGCAGCTGGTGAGAGAGTTTTTACTCTGAGTTCATTATGGAAATTACTATACAGTGGGATGATTATCATGCTTAAAGTTAAGCATTGTGCATAAGTGCATTCTGGGCTGACTGACAACAGGAGAAGTTGGGAAACTGACCTTGAGAAGATAATCTCAAAATAGACACAAACCTATTTCCTTTGTCTGTGTGATAAAGTGTGGAACAGGAAAAAAACCTACATAATTCACACTACATCAGAAAGTAGAACAACATCAACAAAATGCAGCAATATAAAATGTGGAAATACTGAATTCTGAGAGGAAAAAGTAATTAAAATATCAGGATGTGACCATGGCAAGACCCTAGGCCAAGATGCTTTTCAGCTCTTTTTTTGGCTCTACAAAATACTACATTTTTGGCAAATGTAGACAGAGCTTCTTCATACATATAAGAAAAGTTAAAAGGTGTAGAAACCTACCTGCAGGAAAGCTGAGAGAAGAGCTTCCACACTTTCAGTAGGAACAGGAGGAATTTCCCTTGTGTGGCTCTTGAACTTAGGTGTTTTTATCTCAGGTGACAAAAGGTCAGCTTCCCAAGGTACTGTTGAATGGATCCCATCTTGAGTCAGCAGCTTGAACAGAGAAGGTATAGTTAGCATCTCTTTTATTTGAATGCACTACATTTTAGCTGCCTGAGAATTTTATCATTTGTAATTATTGGGATCTTCCAGTTTAATTTTCTACAGTGTGGTTGTAAGTGATAGATATTTTTCCTCCAGATGTTCTTGGCTGCAGCAGAGGTCCCATTCAGCTTTGAAATATTTTGTCTGTTGATTGGTGAAAACTGAAAAAGAAGCTTTTCAGGTCATCTCTTCAATTCCCCTCTTTATGCAACATTACTTCCCAGCAAATATTCCGAAGTAATTTGAATTATGTAATTGATGGTGTTTTCATCAGCTGCGATTGCATATTGCTCATCCTATCTTCATTATATATCTTTGGGGAGGGTTACTTGATAGAGCTTGGTCTGTATGGCTGGACGTCACTACAAATGTAGTACAAACCCTTCTGGGGGGAGACTGCCCTATGGAGCCCTTTAAGCCCCCCTGGAAAAGACCACCATACCCTTTTGTCTACCACCATGGCGCACATATGGCCGTGGACCTAAAACCTAAATTACTGCTCATGTTGTTTCTCAGTGGTATCACGGAACTTGGCTGACCTAACTCATCACTTCCAGTTCCAATACTGTGCACTGCAGGACACCGTAGTGGCAGAATTAATCTTGTGCCTGCAGCAGGTGTGCTGGGAGGAATGCTTTGAACAAATTGATAACTGTCTTGTCCACGCTGCTTTTCCTCTGGAGAAGATGACAGTCAAGATGACATTTCTGCCAGTCCTTGCTAGTGTGGCTGTATTGTCCACAGCCAGCCAAGGCTCTGGGCCTGGCAGCGAGCTGGAATGGTTGAGACTGTATCATCCCATCTTGGGACATGAGGTGACTACTAGTGCATGGAAGACATGTGGATGAGGAGGCTCATTTTCAAGGCCTGTGAGGGGGTTTGTGCTCCGTGCTTGCCTCCCTTGTATGACCTTTTGGGAGGTGTCACCAGTACATTGGGGTGGCTATCTTATGGAGACTTATAGCTTCCCAACTCTTTCAATTGCCCAGCTTGGTGGAAAAGTAGTGATAGAGGTGTGCAAGGCATGACTTGGTGCCTGTGTTAGCTGGTCTTTTTTAATTCATAGGTGTTTTCTGGAGCTCTGCAATAACTGTATAGAGTAGAAGACTAGTCCAAACTGGAATAGTGAAGACCAGTGGCTGCAGCAGTAGTTAGCGTGGACCTTTACACCCCCTGTATATGTGCGGGGCATGCTTTAGAGCACTGCCTGGTCCCCAGTTGGTGGACGCTGTGAATACCGCTGTACTCTCAGGAGGGGACTGAAAGGATACACTTAAGTGTCAGTGCCATACTAAATGTAATTATTGTAACATGAAGACTAAAAAGTGTAGATGCCCCAAACATCTGCTTATCATGTTTTCTCCCTGACTCTAGAGAGGGACGGGGGACATTGTCATAGCCCCTACATGCCATTTGCTTCATCTGCACACTCTCTGGTGGCCTGGATTCACAGTCACTCCTGACCAGAATGGCTGCTCAGGGCATGTCTTTCCCAACCCTCTGTGCACTGGGTTTGGTGTGTGACACTGACACAATCTCCAGCACCCTCATGGCACTACTTCCCACCTTGTATCTTGAGGTACACACACTTCCACAGAGGCTGCTTGATGGTTTACCAGTTGTGGTGCATTCAGCTCAGGGAGAAGCACGGGAAAGTCAGGAGGGCATTATGTTTTAATTGTTTGTGGCTCTGCAAGGAGTTAACAGGAGGTGGTGAGAGGAAAGGGTAGCTCCACAGGGCTGTGAGAATAGCAGCTGCAGCTTGATAGGGGGAAATGTTGCAGATGTGGGGGAGGCAGAGGACAAAACTAGCTAATAAGGCCCTGAAGGATGAAAAGAGGCCCTTGAAGAAACTTTCTAATCCTCCACAAGTAAGATATGACCTTCTTTCCCATTCTCCCAACCCTCTTTCAGGTAGCTTTCAGGAGAACCCATCCATCTGTCCCATTTCTAGGCTTTTTGTTGAAATACTCGGTTCAGAGATTAGCCTCTCCTTTCTCATCTCCCTCTGGGTATGCCCCAGAGGGTCTTCACAGCCAGATCTTTCCAGTCCCAGGTTCTGATACACAGAGCGCTGGGCCAAGCTCTCTCCGTGTCTGGTCCTATGTGAAGGTTCCCTCTGGCTCCCACAGATTCTCTGCAGGACATACCACAGGAGCCCCTCAGCCAAGCTGCCCGGACAGGCAGAGAAAAAGGGGGAAAAAAAGTGAGAAACAGCAGAGGGAACGCCAAGGTTAGAAAAGGAGGTGCTCCATGGTGCCAGATCAGATATCCCCTGCAGGCAAAGCCAGAGCAGAAAAAATGTGAGAGTGAAGGAACTGGTATGTACTGATTGTACTGATGGTACCACCACCCCAAACGCACACGTGCGCCCACACACACAGTCTCTGTGCCACTCAGGGTGGGTGAAGACCTCCAGGGTGATGTTGAACATGGGAAAAGAGGCAGAAGTGTTTTGTTTTAAAGTTTGTTGTCTTTCTTACTACTTGAGCCTACTTTAATTGTCAATAAATTAAATTAATTTTCCCAAAGCTGAGTCTGTTTTCTCCATGAAGGTAAATGGTAAGTGATCTTCCTGCCTTTATCTCAACCCATAAGCCTTTTTATCTTATTTTGTCCCCCTGTCCTGCAGAGGAGGGGGAATGAGTGAGCAGCTGGCTGGGCATTTGGCTGTTAGCCAAGTATAATCCACCACAGAGCCCTTGCATAGGTTGGAAACAGGAGAGGCTGGTGCTGGCTGTGACCATATCAAAAGATACATGATTCTAGTTATTGCGTGAGACCTGCTGATCTGTGTGTGCGGTGGATTCTGAAACACGTTCTTCTGGCGGTGCTTATAGAAGGCAAACTGAACAGTGGGTAAGGTGGCAGCCATTCCTGGCGGTCTGATCAGTTGTGAGTTTGGCTACAGACTTCAGTGCTTGGTCTGTCTGTGCAAACTGACAAGCTTGCTGCGCCTTCACTGCAGCATGTTGCATGGCAAAGTAAGATTAATTTGCTGTTTTCTGCCTGCCTCTACTTTCATTCCTGCTTTTGTGGTCTCTGTCTCTTGGTATACCAGTCATGCATATGTGTCTTAGAGGTTTGTCTCTTGTACACTGCCTAGGTACTGTTTTCTGCCCATGCTTTTCACTCCCCCTGATCTAGCTGCTTCCTACTCCCAATTTACTGTGTCAAATTAGAAATTAGTGTATTGTTTATTGGTTTTAAGTTGTAAATGAGGGTGTAACATAAATCCAAGATATCAGTACTGTTTTAGACAATTCTTTATTTGTCCTTGTTTCATGCTGTTTTCACTTATTATCAACTAGCAAGCTTCATTTTTATTTTTTAAGAGAGTTTTCAGTGTGTGTGCATTTATTTTGCAGGTGCAGTTTTGTGTGGTATGCTCTAACCAAATTCTCAAAATACCGCTTCTCTTTCATTCCCTTACTGATTCCTTAACTCAATAATAAAATCAAGGTGGCTCTTTCTGAGCAAATTTTTAGTGGTTTTGATAGTAACTAACATTTTTTCTCTAACTCTTGCATAAATAAAGAGTTTCAATTATAGTAGTGTGGCCAGGGGAAGCAGGTCACTCAAATACAAAATCAGTATCTTCTTACTTGTAACTCTGGCTGAAATAAGTCCATTAATAGTCTGAACAAGTATATTATAATCTGAAGTAAATGCTAAAATATTGAAAATTACTTGCATGTGTTACAGGATGTATTTATTTAGCTTTGTAGTTTTATTCATATTTATTCCTCAAAGTATGGAAGACACAAACCACTGTTTGAGCTCTGAAGACAGGCTCTTTGGCAGTGCTACGTAGTAGCTTAGTATTTTGATGTTCGATTGGGGAAAAGGATGAGGCTATTTAATATTTATGTGTGATCATTATGTTTTTAATAATACAGAGATGGTCATTGCAAATGCAGCCTTTCATCTCTGTGCAAAGATAGACCGGAGGAGCAGGATGAGGGTAGCAACTGGGAGGAACTGCATGTCTGTCTTCCTTGGAGGATAGAAATTGAGTTCAGTAGGTAGAGGATAGAAACTGACCGAATTATTGAGTTCAGTAGTAAAATTGGTAGTGATATTAATTCTGTAGGTGTGAAGCCTGGCACAGAAAACCATTGAAGGAGATGCCTTACTGGAGGAGGCAGTGTGTTGCTCCTTCTCTGCCAGGGAAGTCCCTTAAATGAAGTAGGGATAAGTGTGTGGAATATCTTTCTTAAATGCTTGAGCTTTGTAAGCCCCTTGTTGCCCAGGCCTGTCTGTTTCTTTGACAAAGTAGATTTGGGCATGTCTGAGGTCAGAGGGCATGACAACTGTTACTCTCTGCAGCTGGGGAAGTTTTTTCCAGTAACGGAGGGATTCATGCTGCAAACAAGAGCCTGAGAGCTGTGGAGCTCAGGAGCAGAGTTTTATGTGGAAGGAAAGTTTGTGCTGTGTGTGGAAGTCTTTGGGGATTAAAAACATTCTAGAAGTAAACAATCAAGACCTGCATTTCTGTAACATTCCCTTTGTGGGAAAGGGAATGGCAGCTCTAGTTGCTTTACACTGTTCCCAGTGTAATCAGTATCACATCAGTGCATCGAGCATTCAAGTGCCTTAGCAATGTCTTCCTCTACTAACACATAGTAGACTAGGAGACAGATGTTTATGTCATGTTATTTTATTCCTCATCAATCAGCAGTTTCCTAACCATCTTATTTTTAACTTTATTATTTACTAATGAGCAATAAAACCCACAGTGCCTACAGCAACGTTTGCACACTGGGTCGTGAAATAGCAACACACACACTTAGTTTTATTTCTTTTCATGTTTACCACAAATCAAATCCTTTCTTAATGTCTATGTCCTTGTTTAAACCTAAAGCATAGCAGGGTATTTGTGTTCTTTCAGTCCTTTCCTTTTAGTTATGGTCACAACATTTTGTCTGCTGAAGTCTTAGCAGCTTGTAGCAGTCTTGGAGACCAAACCAAATAATTTCCCTAGAGGCTCTATGTCGGGATGCTGAAAATTCATTTCTGATTTTTTTCTGGCTTCCTTAGCCTACATTAATTCTGATTTGTTATGAAGTGGATTAAAGCTAATAGGAAGTGAAGCTTCTTTCAGCTAAAAGAAGTAAAGGGATTGAGGTGAAGTGGTCCAAAGGTGCCACAAGGCAAGATGGCTGTTAAATTTTAGAGTGGCACATGCAGACCGCTGTAGTCTTGAAACAGGCTGCCTCAGATTATCTATCTGCATAGCTACCCCTACAGAAAGACAAAAAAAGGCTGCTTCTGTCAGTCTTAAAGAGCAAAATAAAGTATTTTGGCTCTGCACCAAACATTCAGGTTTGCAACAATGAATCAGCTTGAGGGCAGGAAGGCTCCGCACAGCATTCTGAGTGGTCTGAGGCCAAGTGTATAAAGTCCAACCAAGCTCAGTGCTGGGTCCTGCAGGGTCACACCAGCCCCACACAGCGCTCCAGGCTGGGGCAGAGCAGCTGGAAAGGGCCTGGTGGGGAAGGGCCTGGGGGTGCTGGTCAACAGCCGGCTGGGCAGGAGCCAGCAGTGTGCCCAGGTGACCAAGGAGGCCAACAGCATCCTGGCCTGTGTCAGAACCAGTGTGGCCAGCA
>JAVJGJ010000014.1:55294250-55308042 GCA_035590215.1 Microhierax caerulescens
TAAATTCACCCAGGCAGTTCCTGCCATGTCTCCACCAATTGGTAGGCACTACTTTTGTGCCTTCACCCGCTGATAAGTATCCTGGTTGGTGACCTTAGGTCATATGAGACTCCACCAGGTAATTCCTTTTGCAGAATTGATGAGATCATATCTAGACAAGACATTTGTCCTTAATCAGTAGGAACTGTTCCTGCAGATGCAGAAATGGTCATTCAGAACATCTTTTGAAGGTAGGTGAGATATTTAGGAGGTGTTTTGTAGGTAACTTCAGATAATGCATAGCAAAGGACCATGCATATGCTGGGGTGGTCATGTAGGACCATGGGCCACCTGTATACAAGAATTCAGCAGACTGGAGAGTCTCACATTTCCTTCAAGAACCTCATGAAAAATGACAGCTTTACAAAATCATTTGTAATTTTTACGCTGGAATTTTTGAGTGGAATTTTCCCATTAGAGGATGTTCAATGAACTTCCTATTCAAGCCATAGCTTTAAAGGAGTTTAAGAGGTCACAGAGCAATGTGTTTCTGGGTATGGTTAAAGTTGGGTGTGCAGCTGGAAAAGGAGATGATTTGGTGAACTGTCCCTTATTCACTGGTTAGAATTTCTGGTGGTTAAAGAGAGGTATGCTTGGCACAGACTCTTTGGTTGTGCTCAAGAAGTTTGAAATAAATTGGTTTTGACAGCAAGAGGAGCAGCATTTTGATTTTTCAGCCAGGCTGAAGGAGATTTTGTAATTGAATACACTTAAATATTCCATTTTGGTTTTCCTCCCAGCAATATCTCCTTTTATACATGCAGGAAATATTACTGTGGCCAAAAATACCTCAAAGAATATGTAAAGACTTCCTGAATGCAACACCTCAAAAACTTAGTCAAACCTAGTAGGAGATACATTGTGATTTGCTTTTTGGAAAGACAATGAGTCAGTCACCTGTGTCACAAGGGAAGTTAGAGTTTACAGTTCTATTTCTGGGTTATGGGAGTCATGTATAAACTGTAATGCAGTCATTTGGTGCTGGAACTGCAGAACATTTTGGCCTAATTATTAGAATTTTCTTTCCATCAGATGCAGGCTTTGCATTGCAAACTTTGGAACTGTCAGGATCAGTTCTTTATTATAGCATATTAATTGCTTGCTATTTAAATGTTTGTGGGGGAGGTACTACTTACACAAACTTAGCTGTTCTATCTTTAAGACTGCCTGTGACATATCAGGTACGTGTTTTTTTAACCCTGGCGAAATAGCCAGCCATGGTTAAGCTGAAAAGCCTGAGCCAGAGGGAGGCATGCTGCGCTAAAACAGGCATAAAAAAAAGAGAAACTTAAACATATTTTCTGGGGATCGTAGAAAACCATGAACTTGACATTTTACAGTGAGGAATACAAAAATATTTTCTGATTTGTGGAATGACTATTCCGCCCCTTTTAAATACAGGGTCATTGGAGTCAGAAATAGCTCGTGAGTAGGGTGGACCTTTAAAATGCAATGTAGCCAGCAGCAGAAAGTCTAACAGTGAATGGACTTCTTTAGAACAAATACACTTGGGCTGGCTTGCCACAGTTTTGTGAGGCTTGTGCGGTGTATTGTAGGAGAGGAGAGACATGGCTGGTGGTGAAATCTGCATTGCCAGTCTTGCACTTCTTTACTGTCAAACTCACCCAAGGAACCAGCAGATAGCAAGGATGGGCAGCACTGTGTCGTCTAACAGTTCTCTTTCCCTCACATGAACTTTTCACAGAGCTTATCTCTCTAGGTGAGGACAGGAAGGCTTTGGGGTGGAAAAGAGCAGAAAAAAGAAGTGGGAAAAGTTTTTCTGGGCTCCAGAGCAGGAGAAGACAGAAGTAAAAGAATCAGGATAGGGCAGATAGGAAAGTGGCTTTGACTTGACTGTGGTGGCTGTCATTTTTTTGAGCTAGTTTGCATATGCATTACCTGACAAAATGTAGGTACTTTATTCCCAGTGATGTCACAGTGGCAGTGTAATATAATTTGCACCTAAATTAAGATGCCACCTTTTTCTAATAGCAAAAACCAGTTAATCATCCTGTTAAGAAACATGCATACATTTATTACAAATTCATGCCATATGATACAGTGGTAATTCAAAGACTGAAACCCTCTGTACCTTACTAAATGAAACACTTTTCAAAATGTATGACTTAACTGCTGCTCTATCCTTCTGGGTCTTGTGGCAGGTTGGAGGAGCGAGGTGGTGCTCCAGTGGGATAGTTGCTATCACTCTGGTGAGCACTGCCATTATTCCCAAACCAGCTCCAGCCCCTTCCACATGGAAGAGAGTGCATGTTTAGAGGCATGAATAAAAGTTTAGGCAACAGGGCAGTTTGCATGACTGACACTACTGAGTAGCTTTCCAGCTGTTGTAATGAGACTTTAATTATCCTTTAGTAAGGGGTGTAGCTGAATGGGGCTGGGATTGAAGAGCTGTATGGGATCCACTAAGAACATGTGCTCTTTTTATTGGCAGGCCAGCAGAGCACCCTCCAAGGGTAAATGCTAAATGGGAGCTATATCCTGCCGCGCTTTTAATGTGGAGAGAGAAGAGAAGAGAAGCAATTTAGTCTTCAGTTCTTTAATCTCCGTATAAAGTACACTGAAACTTTTCTTATTTTGGAGGGCAATGAGGTTTTATAAAAGTGAAGGTCTTAGTGTGTAAAGCTGTAGTGCTGTCATTCAATAAGTGAAGTAGATTCCATTCTTAAGGAAATCACAGAAAAACTTTGTGTGTGGAGCCCACTGACCTGTTTGACTAAAGGATATTTTCCAGAAAGTCATACAGTCTTCATCTGAATTTTCAATAAATGGAGTATCTAGCACTTCCTTTGGTAGTTTGTTTCAAAGGTTAATCACGCTGTCTGCTAGAAGTGGAGGCATTAATTCTCATTTAAATTTATCTAGCTGCAGCTTCTAGTCATTGGTTCTTGTTATGTCATTCCCCATTAAATTAAATAGGCTGCTAATGTTGGCATTTTGTCCCTGAAAAGGTACAGCTTTGCTGTAATCAAATCTCTTCTTGGTCTTATTTTGAAAAGCTAACAGTTTTAACTTCTTAAGTCCCTCACTATAACACTTTTTCCCAGTTCTCTGTTAAATGTTATGTAGGTTCTCCAGGTTTATTTTATTCTTGCAAAAGGAAAACGGCAGAATGCTGTATGGTGTTCTGGTATTGCTCTCATCAATGCGATATTTAGAGGTAAAGTTATCTTTCTCCCAATTGTTGCTTCATTTATCCAGCCCAGGGTTACATTTCATATTTTCACTGCATTGTCTGTGTCGCATCTTCACGCAGGCCAGCTTATTTTTGAAAGAAAAACCATATCATTAATTGTTGGAGAAGGGAAGGGGAGAGTTCCTCTTTATTTTCCTATCTTTTATATGGTCTCTAATAAACATAGAAACTACATTCCAAAGAAGAAAATAAAAATTTAACGTGGCAGCCTAGAGATTTTGGGAGGAATGGACACTTTTAATGGCAAGAAAAGATCTACTGTGGTATGTGCTTTTGCTTTATTGCCAGTATGACACCTGCTAGAATTATTTGTGCTTCATCTTCAGCTAATTCTTAAGCCCAGTGGGGACCAGCCACAGAGTTTGAGGTCAAGTTTTTAGAAATAAAGCTTTGATATAGTGATCTAAACTCTGAAGCCACCCTGTGCAAAAGTATCAAGAAGCCATTTGTGAAATGATTTGATAACATCTAAGGACACCATTATAAAGGAGGTTTCTACACTTCTCTAATTATAGAACTGTCCATGCTGTACAACATATATATGAACTCTGCAGCCAACTGTCTTTCATGTCAAATTCACTGTCTTTTTGCTTGTCAAATTGTAGCATTTGGGTTATTGATTGCTGGTTCTGTTCTGTTCAGCTCTCAACAGCATTTCGTCAAAGTAATTTCCAGGTTTTATGATTGTACCCTGTTTGCCTGCCTGTTTTTCCTCAGTGAATCTGCTGGAAAAAATTGATAGAGGTGGAAAGGTCTCAGATTATTATCCCTGTGCATTTCATAAAGTAGAGGAGATCTGCGTGGAAGGTCTGTAGTGTGGGCTCTCCCCAGCAAAGAACAGGGGGAAAGTTTTACATGTTCTAACCACAAGAAATGGATGCAACTAGAGCTCAAACCTTAGCACAGATGCACAGCTTCTGTTCCTTTATACCTGTTGGTACCACAAGCTCATGAGAGGCATCTTCTGCTGCATTTTGATTCCTTTCATACAGTGCACCTACAGGGCATCCTTTTCCAAATTAAATTACATTTTGTCATGCTTCTTTCTAAACAGTACTCCAATACTGAACAGACATTTACAGGATGCAATGAAAGTACGATGTACTTTGTAATAGTATGAAGTGGACATGCATGTATACAGAGGTGGGGGAAAGTTTTCAGGACAGTTACAGTGTCAAATTAAGCATGTGGAAGTCCAGAAATGCCAGAGGTAAGGCTGTTTAATGCCATTTTAATTTATTTTTTTTCATGTGTGTGACTTATAATCCCAATGTTAGACTGGCAGGTGCCTATTATGCATATTCACCCTGAAATGAGCTTCATTTGTGATTATAGTGAGGGAGTGCACAAGGACCAAGTCTG
The DNA here is from genome assembly GCA_035590215.1 of Microhierax caerulescens. NCBI lineage: Eukaryota > Metazoa > Chordata > Aves > Falconiformes > Falconidae > Microhierax > Microhierax caerulescens. Next base: position 55,298,866 of record JAVJGJ010000014.1, read on the forward strand.
TGTTATGAGGTGGATGTTTGTTGCATATAGAATTCTTCATTCACCAGTTGTACTGTGCCATTTTAGCATTTTTAATCCAAATATGAAGAAGTGTGCTGGGTAGGGGGCACGGAGAAGGTGGGACAAGGTGCCAAAATATAGCACTTGATGCAAATTGTCTCACACAAATCATGCGCAGAAGACTCCTTTGCATCCCCAGCAGGAACCAGATCTTTTCAGTTCATGAGACAGCAGGTAACTCTTTGCTAGTGAGTGGACTAGTGACCGGGCTGAAGGATTGTGAGGTTCTCACTCAGATCTCTCTCCTGCCAGCAGAGCATTGCTGAGAGGTCCCTAAATTGCAAATTCTGGGTGGAAGTGTGTCTCAAAGTCTATCCTTGACCTTCTTTTTCTGCCATTGCCCTTCCCTCCCCGAGGTAGTCAGTCCTGCATGTATTGGTATGTATGAACTGTGTTACAGAAGTGGTATAATATAACCAAATTTGGATAACACCTCAATGTGCATATGCTCCTGACACTAGGGTAGCACCTAAGCTGTGTTTTTTTGCTCCAAAGTATGATCATGTTCAGGCTTTTCCAGAAAGTGAATTCTGAATTCTTACATGTGAACTGGATAGCAGGGAGAATAGCGATTTTCTTTTCTCTTATCACTGACTCTCCAGAAGAAAAAGAATACCTTTGTGCATGTATTACTCTCTGAAAACCTCAGTTCCAGATATTCAGATTTGATTAAATTATGAGTTCTAAAATTATCATATGAAATATGGCACTGCTTTAGTGGGAAGTAATTCTGCCAGCTGTCAATATAGTAACATAAACTGGTACATATAATTTCGTATTTCATTATGTAAAAACCGCTGAAAGAGTTCCTCTGAGTCCTTTGTGTTACAGATTTGCTTGAGTTCCTCCTCATGAATTTCAGACTAGTGAATTCCAGATGTAAGAATTAAATATGGCACAAGCCCTGTTTAACAATTGGGGTTTTTTAAGATTCAGATGATGGTTCCTTGCCCTGGTGAAGATTTCATATATTGTATCTTCATTGATGAAGGAGTCCATTTGACATTGTTTACTCTCTATTGGGAAACATACTGCGTGAAAACAAGAAGTTTAGAGTTCATGATGCAGTGCCCTTTTTGATATTCCAGATAAATAATTCCATTTTAATCTCACAGTAGGAAAACAACTGATTGAGATTTAATGTCATATACAAGGAGCTGCACAATGTGTTAGTTATTTGTCAATCTGATGGAAGAGCAGAGGAGTTTGCTTCCTTTGATTCCAGCCATGCTATATTTTATGACTGACTTTTACTTCTTTTACTCATTCCAGATAAAATCTATCATGATTATACATCAGAAAACATTTCATTATTCCATCCATGAGAAATAACTGTAGTCACTGCAGAAGCAACAGATTGCTGTCTCTTGCAAGCTTTATGGAATTGTGTTGTAATGGGATCTAGTAGCCTGGATCGATAGTTCTCTCTAGTAATGCAATCTGCTGTCAGATAACTTCCAATGGCTTTACTGATTTAATGAACTCCTTGAGTTGATGATAAAAATATAATGTAAGGAGGAAACTGAAACAACATCATGTATTAGATATAGCCCTAGGCAACATTTTATGGCCATCTCTGCTTCAGTTGTATATTTTTAATTATAAAGCCAGTATGCATCAAACACTGGCCTGAAATTCTCCATCTTGCTCTTCTCAAGTCAAGGATAAGGAGACTTCATGTGGAGAACTAAATGAGAATTTCAAAGTCTGCGTTCATACCACTTTGGTGGTAGTATTTCAATCTGTGAGTTGGAAGAGAAGCCATTTCTCCTTGTGCCCTCTTTGGGGCAATTAAACTCTTCTGGAGGAACATCCTTTGTCTCCAGTCCCCCTTCTGCCCCATCCACAGTAGGATCTTAATTATGGCAGGATTTTTTGGAGCTGAGGAAGTCACAGAAAGAAGCACAAATCTGTGGTTACCCAATCAATGAGAATGTGTCTGAACTGCTGCTAAAAATATTGTTTAGGATAAGTAAAGTCTGGGGAAATTAGACCTATTGTAAGGACTGTACCTGCTACCAAGAAATGAACTGCTTAGAAAGACCCTGTATAGCCATAGGCATAGCCTTAAGTGTGCCTAGGTTTGAACACACTGATGAAAGAGTTAAGGATTTTTACCTATGATAGGAAGGTGGAAAGCTATATAAATATCTTGAAGAAACATTAAAAATTACGTTCCTCCCTAGAAGAAGGTCAATAAAAAATCGCCAGTTCCATACAGTATGAATTTATTTGTTGAGATTTTCATCCAAGTGGACAGGAGCTGTCATGCAGGTGTTGAACATGACAGAATGCTTTGTCTAAAAGTTAAGAAAAGCAAATGTAGCAGCAGTGTGACCTCTGGACAGACTGAAAAACATACACTATGGTTGTTCTTATTTCTTCCAGTTGTCTTTGCTCTCAAAATGAAAAGAAGAAAGTGGCATTGTGATGATGCTACTTACTAAATTTCTGTTGGGTATACCTGGATTTCCTCCCAGAAGTTTTGATGTAGCTCCTGAGTGATGCTAAGCTCTGTAATTCATGTGCTGCTGCCCTTCAGCCTTGCTTTGCTCCTTTATGGTGGCTGGAGTGCGGCATCCACCTAGGTGCTGCTGCCATCCCATAACTCAGGTGGTGCCAAGGTCCTGGTAGTGCACTCTTGAAATAGGCATTTCCTTGCGTTGCTAGACTTAAAGTCATAGAATTATTTAGGCTGGAAAATGCCTTTAAGATCATTAAGTCCAACCATTAACCCAGGACTGCTGTGTCGAGCGGCTCTGGTGCTAGCACGGTGCGCAGTGGAATGCTCTAGAATGGTGCACAGGGGTGTTTCTCAAAGTGGGAGAACCTCAAGGGGAGCACAGCTTGCGTGACAGCAGCTGAGGGGACCTGGGCAGGGCCAGGAGCAATGGTGGCCAAGCCCCCAGACCACCTATGGAGGAAGTCCTTAGGGAGCGCTGGAGACCAGGGAGCGCTGTGAACAGGGTGAGCAAACAGGGCATGGCAGGTCAGCAAGAGCACGGCGCAGCAGGGTGCATGGCAGTGCGCACAGAAGGGCGCGCAGGAAGGACGCCGAAGCCCTGCCACCAATGGTCTCCACCTGGCAGAAAGCCATGGCCTGTAAGCTCTGCACCCACCACACCTGACGCAGCTGCCAGGCAGCGGCGGGAGCACGCAGCCAGCCAGGTGCCGGGCTGCAGGCCATGCCTTGCTTGCGGGCTGGTGTGGGATGGCAGCAGTAAGCACGGCTGTGGGACATGCACCCAGGCAGGGGAGCTCCTGTGCTCAGTGGCAGCGCTCTGGGTGGAGGTGAAGAGGTTGAGGAGCATCAGGGAGTCTGAGAGAGAGACAGATAGCAGCATTCTGCCTGAGACAGGCCTGACAGGCAGGCAGGATGCGTGGTACGGAGGATTCCCTCTCCTCTCTCCACCTGTTGAACACAGAGACCTAAGGGATAGGGGGCAACAGCCACAAGTTCCTGCCATTGCAGCAGGCGCGTCTCCTGTGTGACCACCCCACCTGCCCAGGGCCCCTGCATCACGGGCTTGAGGCTCGGCACGTGGAACCTGACGATGGCCAGGATGATGGCTCGTCTGGCATGGAGGTGTCACCAAGGTGAAGTCGGCCTACACCTTGTGTTAAAACTGCTCCCATAAAGAAAAAAAGACAGGTTGTCGTCAGAGGAGACTGACAACTTCTGAAGGGAACAGAAGGCCCAGTGTGCAGACCAGACCCACTTCTTAGGGAATTCTGCTGCTTCCCTGGGGCCCAGGTTAAAGATGTGAAAAGAAAGCTTCCTGCCCTGGTACGGCCCTCAGATTATTATCCATTAGTGATCTTCAGGTGGGCAGCGATAAAGCTGCAGTGATAAAGCTGCACCAAGAAGTCCAAGGGCAATCGAGAGACTTCAGGGCCTTGGGACAACTGGTTAAGGGATCAGGGGGACAGGTGGTGCTTTCTTCTATCCTTCCAGTTGCAGGGAACAACCAGGGAGAGCCAGCAGATCAATACCTGGCTCTGAGCTTGGTGTCACCAGCAGAATTTGGTTTTTTTTGATCACGGGTCAGTTTACATGACACCGGGCCTGCTGGCAGCTGAGGTATACTTCTCCCAAAGGGAGAAAAGGATCTTTGCACAGGAGTTAGCAGGGCTCACTGAAAGAGCTTTAAACCAGATTTGAAGGAGAAAAGGGATAAAACCAGGCTCGCTAGACATAAGCCTGGGGGCAGAACACTAATGTTTGAGGGACAGTGTGCTAGCAAGGGGTCAAAAGGTCCAAAATTTAAGGTGCTGTTGGAGAATTCAGGTGTAGGTTGACATTTTGGTCAGGCCTTAGACCACCCAATACAACGTTACCTCTGGAAGTGCAGTGGACAAGGTTATCCAGGAGCCATAGAGGCTTCTTGATTAAGATTCACATCCAACAGGTGGCCATATGGAGATGTGTCCTTTCCTGAGCCAGCTTCACAAAGAACAGTAGATCTCAAAAAAGGAATTGGCCCAAATGCTCCGAAACCCACAGTGTCTCATCTGTGCATCCCAAGCAAGCCCCATCCCGGCTGCTGCAGCTTGCTGACAAGGGGAACCTGTGAACCCCCACAGTGGGGGGATTTGCACAGGAGGTGACTGGACCTCTGCTCCATCTGTCAGGCTGACAGTGACCATAAAAAAGAGAAGGAGTGTTTATACCTGATATGCAGAAGTGCCAAATATTTCTTCCCTGAACAGTCTAAATTTTTTTACCTACTTCAGAAGACTAAAGTGCTGCCCGCACTGAGTTATTAGAGGGATAATGTTCATAAAAATGTTGACACTGCTTACTATCATATAGACTTGATTGGTAACATCAGTGTAAAGAAGGCAAAATTTATATAAACAATTTAGTTCTGTATAGAATTACTAAAAAAGGGAAATATCTCCAAAGCAATAAACCCAAGAAATCATATTTATGATAGTACCAGAATTCCTGGGGGAATAGTGCATTAAGTAAACAGGAACCACATTGTGTGTTTTGTTACTGTGTTTTTTACAGATCAGGAGCTTTTAAACCAAACTGGATCACACTGGCTCATAAAAGTGAATTCTTCCCTTTTGGCTTAGATATATTTCCTAGCAGAAAAAAACAGAAGCAGGAGCAGAAGGTTGGAGTGATGTGTAAGTTGAATTTTTAAAGAGGAGGTCCACTTAATTCTCCTTACATTATTTCTCTGTAAGATCTAAGCTCCAAGGGTTGGCAGATATTTTTATAGGAATCTGTCAGCGTTTCATGTATGCTGTTAGACATACTAAGTTTTTCTTAAGGAGCCTGGCTGCTACTTGAGCTGCAATTTCCAGTGCAATTCATTCTTGTTCAGCTCTAAGATTTATCATGTTAGGAACCTGCTGCTGCTGCTTAGAAGAAAGAAGCCTCCCACAGCGTCATTGAAGACTACTGAGATTCCTCAGTGCGAATGGCATTTGGTTGACCTTGAGTAGTTTTGAGAGTTGACTGGTCCTTTGATGGGGCTTAGTTTGAAGGCACATTGGGTTTTTATTGCAAACAGCTAGTTTTTTAAACACTTTAGGAGAAATAGGCATATTTTGTTGAAAGAGGTAGAAGGAAACTGTGAGCTGAATACAATAAGTTTTTAGCTGAATAAAGTGAGCTGAACATAAATTGGTTAATATGTCTTTTGGGAAATTATATTCCAGTATTTCCATTGGAATAGAGATGCTTCTTTCAAAAAACAGGGCCTTCCTTTTGGGACTGTGAGCTGTCTTCTACTTTCTGTCCCACTAGCTTGGATGGGGAGCGATGTACCTTCTCTGATGAAGTTCAATTCAACACACGGATGCCAATAGAGAATGACACTAGCAAGCCATATCACAGCTGTGCAGTTTAATACTGCAAGTGATTGCAGGAAAATGGGTGTAATGCCTTCTTTTGGACTCAACTTGAAATAGTCATCCTATTTTTCTTCTCTATAACTCCTCTTTCATAATCATTTTCTGTATTACGTTTTTATCAGGCTTCTCTTTCTGTGTCATGTAAGAACAATTCAGCCAGTTGGACAACATGGCCATCTGGCTGGCTTAAGTAAAGAAGTCTACAACACATCTGCCTTGGGCTTGCAAAATGCTTTGATCCATTAAGCATCAAATTGTAAACTGTACTTCTTCACAAGTGTTTAAATATGTATGTATACATAAACTGGTAAGTCATGTGCTAAAGGAGAAAAGAAGTTGGAAAAAACTAGTTATAATGGCAAAAGTAAAGAAAAGTATCAGTCATTAACACACTGCTTAAACTACTACATGTGGCTCAGTCTCCTGAATTGCAGTTGTTTCTTGTAAGAGCTTTACAGAAAGGCACAATTATTTAGGCCTGTCTGAAGAGCTATGTGGAATAAACCTTCCTAGCTTTAGTGAACAAAGAGAAGAGCCAAAGGCAGGGGATATGACTCTCAGGATTATTCTTGCCCCTGTCAGATCATCTGTCGCTGTGATCTGGTGAGAAACTGTTCTTGAGCTTTTATCAAATTTAGCAAGAGCTCCTGGAAGTGTACATGTCTTTTTCCTCAATATTTATCCTGTTTGTAACCTCCCTTTTAAAGTCTTAGTCTTACTAACTTCTTAAAGTACATCAGTAGCAGAATTGCTCATTGTAACTGTCAGAAATATGTTTTTATCATATGATATCACCTTCGTTTACACAGAGCACATATTTTTTACCATGATTATCCCTGCAGAGTTTCTTTTGTGTGATCACTCACAGAATTAAGAATCTTTTTCCTTTCAAAGCTCCCAAAAAGTCAGTTTTCTAGTTGCTCATGGGGGAAATCAGCTTGATTTAAGGTGAGGTTCAGTTATCTGGTTCTGGAGTCTTACATGTTTTTTAGCTGAACTTTTTCTCCTCTAACTCTTCCACAGTAGTCATCTTTTATAAAGCTTACCTTTGATGCTGGTATGCTTTCACTCTTACAGTGCATTCTGAAGCAAAACTTGGCAACAGCTGTCACAACCTAATAAACAACATCTTTGAATATCAAGTATGACACAGAGCTCTGTGAGTGTGGTGCCATACTTCCAAGAGATGTAAACTCTTTCGCTGTGTAGCATGTAGCAAATACAGTTTATATGGCTGTCTCCCAATATATAACTGCTAGTCTGCAGCCTAAAAATAAGCCATAACTTTTATAGGTGACAAAAAGCAATACTTGGTTGAGGTATTAATGGATGAAAATAACACCTCCATGTAGAAAAAGTCTGTGCTCTGCTGATATCAGCATTTTGTAAGGGACAACCTGCATGTTTCTTTTTGATGATTTTCTTCTCCTAGCCCTAAGGGTGTCTATAGAGAAGATTAAGACGGAAGAGGTTTATAGCGGAAAAGCGAAAACACAATCTGCACCACCTTTCACAAAGTTTTTCACAAAGGAACATTTATGCCCCAGTACCCATGTCCAGTTATCTGAATAAAATACTTAAACCGTGCAACTAAAAAGAGAATAATTTAGAATTTACAAAAATGGAAGCGAAAGACAAAAAAAAAAGCATTAACAAAAATGCAGAAAGTTGTAAAGCAGCAGGCTTGGCTGGATTTCACTACACTGAACAGATTTGCTAATTGCATTTTATTAGTTCCATCTTGTTTTCTTAGCATGAAAGATTAGCAACATCTTTTTTTTTTCTTTCCCAGTTTGGAAGCAGGAGCTCTCCTAGGAGCTCTCTCCAGACAAAGCCATATTAAATAACAGTTTATGAGAGTGGATTGGATAAAATTTGGAGATGATTGATGACATGATTGCTGCTGGTTGTCTATGAGATGTCTCAAGCTTTCAGCTTTTCTGCTGGGAATTCCATATGTAATACCTCTGCTACATAGATCTCAACAAAGCAGCTGTAGAGAGCCACAGTGTTTCAATATCCCTTTTAACAAGAATGTTCATAGTGCACTGGAGATAGCTTTGCTAGAGCTGAGTGTTTATGGAAACATCTGTTACTCAAATTTTGGGTTTGTTTTGGTTTGTTGTTTTAAAAAAAAAAAAAATGCCATGGCAAAGTATCGGATCCTTGTGATTTTTGATAGATGTGCCCCACAAAGATATTCTTATGTAAGCATCAACTCTGAGCATAGAGTAGGGAGGAAAATGCAATAGTCGGCGAAGGTGCTAAATTTTAAAATACTTGAGATGGTGCATACACCTGTCCTAAGACCACTCCATAACTTTTCTGTTAGGGCATTAAGTATGTTTGTGGCTAACTTTGAAGCTTAGTGCCTTTGTCCCAAGAATTAAAATACCACATCTGAAAGTACACCAGTACCTATTTAGTCTTTACCAATCAATTTATACCCCAGGGAAGTTTGTGGAGAGTAGCTATTGCCTGCAGTGGTACAGCAGAATGGAGTAGACACAGAAGCTCCATTATGGTGAGACCAAACTCAAAAACAGCTGTATAAGGATATTATAGGAATGGATGAGGATTTCAAGCAAAATAAACTTGGATGCTTCCCTGGAAATACATTTGCAGGAATCAGTATCGTACTGCTCATCAGAGACTATAGATTCAAAAGAAAGTGTTCACTGCTGTTGGATGTGGCCCCTCACTGAAAAATCAGTGTACCTAATGAAGAGTTGAAGGTATGAGAATGAGAAATGTTGTAAGCTTTCTCATTTGTTGAATTTTTAACATTTAGGAAATTACACTTTCATTAATTATTTTTGCAACACATGCTTTACAGTTCAAACCTTAAGGACTGTCCTCTTTGTATACCTTTTTTGTCTTTCAGAACAATTATATTTACTACAGAAAACCTCACTGTAGTTATTAGCTTTTTATCAAGGGGTCTCAAAGCATTACCTAAAGGAGCTAAAATTTATTATCCCTATTTTGTGTGTGAAGAAGGATTCAAGAAATGATTAAAAGACTGGTAAAGGACAACTGGAAGAGTATAACAATAACCACAATAGGAGCAGAGCCAAGGATTAGTCACATACATTATTCAGGAGGCTGGTACTTCCTTTCTAATTAAGTTTCCTCCAACAGTTTAATATTCAGATTATACAGAATCATAGATTCATAGAATGGTTTGGGTTGGAAGAGACCTTAAAGATCATCTAGTTCTAACCCCCCCACCATGGGCAGGGACACCTT
>JAVJGJ010000014.1:55316797-55328061 GCA_035590215.1 Microhierax caerulescens
TGCTCGTTCTCGGCAGAGCCTGTTTCTGACAAGGCAATGGCAAGACAGGCCCATAATGCAGTGATACGGCCAGGGAGGCTTTGAAGGGGTTTGCCTTGATCAGTGACTGATTCCTCCAGTTGTCTCAGATGGTGATAGATTGGCCATTAGTGGTAGTACGGGGTGACTTTCCAGCCTGTTCTACCATCTTGCTGTGCAGCTTTTTTTGGCAGAAATGAGTTTGCTGCTGCTTGAGGGCTTTCTCTATTCATTATTTCAGCCAAAATGCATGCAAAAGTACACATATTTTAGATTTTCCTTCAGATTTCTGCATTCCAGGGGACAGAGATTTTTGGTGAAGGTAGACTCAGTTGCCTGGGAATGGCCCAGAAGCCACATGGTATATCCAGTTTTATGACAGTGTTGAGAAACAGGGGTGTTTGCCCTCAAATACTTCCTGATGGTAAATAAGCTGCAGTCAGGAATCTCTGTTCTGAACTTATCTCACATTTTTGTTCTATAAGAACTTCTTTCCGAACAACGCCCCAACAATTTGAGCTGCAAATCTGCAGACTCTGGTACATAAGCTTTTCCTGGTGACACGTTTATTAATCTTAGTTGTGCTGCTCCTCTCCAGGTGGGCAAATTTGACATATTTGCATTATCAATCTAGTCTAAAGCCTTCTGACATAACTAGACTATCTGAGTGCCTCCCAAGTATTTAACAGCAAAAATACTCTATTTCTTATAATTCTCTAGGTGTGGTGTTTTCTTGTAATTATGAATTTTTCTCTGCTTCTATCCATAAAGGACACGTTGAAGAAAAGCTGTGCTAAATTTTTGCAGTTTGACAGGTTTCATGACTATTCTTATCTCTCACAAAATGAGTAAGTAGATAAATAACATGTTTAGTAGTCCAGGTTTGGCTTTTACATCAGGTTTGTCCCCTGCACTCATAAGCTTCCCCCTGTTAGATGACAGTTTAATTATCCTAACGGGCAGTTGTGATTACAGAGTGCAAGGTGACTTGTCAGGTATCCAGGCATAATCCCGTGTGCATTAGAGGGAAATGCAAATATTAAATGTCACTTCAGAAAGCTGAATCACACTACAGACCGAATGGCTTGCCAGGGCAGAATACATGCCTAAGTGGTGGTTCATATCCTTGAACTTTTTCATCTTGTGTCTTCTCCAGGCTGGCCGATTTGACAGGAGAGGAAAGCAGAGCTCCCTGCCCTGGCCTAGAGGCAGCACACGCAGGGCAGGCTGAGAGGCTGGGTGGGCAGTGCAGAGCTGTCTGCCAGTCTCCAGTGGTACTTGGTGCCCTTGGCTTCTGTGGCTTCTCAAGGGTCCCAGGATCTGCCAGTAAACCTGCTGAATTAAGGAGGGGTGTCCTCCACGTGGCTTCAAAACTCCACAGGCTTGTGAATTCTTCAGAGCGCTGCCTGTATTTTCTTTCAGCCCATACCTTGGCCTTACTTGAATTTGGCCTTTGCTGGCTGTTCTTCATGCAGTGCCAACAGCACTTTGGGAGATGGCAGAAGCCAGTCTTTCAGAGGTCCAGCAGGATGTTTTTTCCTTTGCTGTGGAAAGGAGATCTTTCATCTCTGTGAGAGTCTTCACCCCAAGAGCTGACAAAGAATAATCCCTAGTCCCAGCAGAACCCCCCGTGCCTGCTTTCTGAACAAGCCAGTTCAGAAACAAACAGAAGGCACAGGTTGTGTGTTCAGCAGTGGTTTGTGAATTTTATAGAAAAGTGGTAATTTATGAAGTTACAGTAATACTATGGAGTCGTTTAGGGTAGAAGGTAGATACTGATTAATCACAGAGCCTGTCAGGTCTAGTATCATTGGCATCTTTATGGCTGAGCACCAAGACAAGCAGGGAACCAAAGGAGATCTGCCCTCAACTCCTAAATATTGCAGTACTCCAGCCAGGACTTAAGACATCATCTCACAGCTCTGCAGAACTCTCAGAGCTGTTGCTCAGTCTCCATCACACTGTTTCTTTCAGTCACCAAAACGCGAGGTGGATGTTTTCCTGATTCTCCTCCTGGCAGGGTTCTTGGCAGGCTGGTCGGCCAGACTGGACGTGGGTGAACCCTGTGCCTGGGAGGATAATTCTGCACAGTGGGAGGTGGTGTCTTCTGGGGACAGCTCAGTCTGCATGTCTGTTTTACGAGGCGTGTGTGATCTGAAGGGGTGCTGCGTTCAGTTCCGCGGCAGTGGGAGATGTGATCACTTTGCTTTGCAGTGACTCAGTTGGGTAAAAATCTTTCCCATCCAAGTACTTCTGAATCAGCCTGTACTTCTTTCACCAGCAACAGTCAGGTTTTCTTTCTTCTTTTTATATTTTTAGTTTTCTTTGTTGGTGTCTGCCCCAAGACTGACTTTCACCTCTGTGGCAGAGGGAGTGGTGGAGGCTGCACCTATTCCAGTGTGCCTGCAGCAGACAGTAGGGCAAGAAAACTGCACCTTGCTCATTTAGGGGTGTATTTTTCAATATGTTCACTGCTCATATGTGGGACTGGATTTTCCAAGGGGTGCTTGGTCCTTTGGAGAAAGACTAGGTGCCTGCTTTCAGCCTTGAAATGCTCCCCTCTTCCATGCCTGGACTCCTGCAGCACCCAGCAGTGTCCAGGGATGCAGAGTAGCACTGTGCCTAGTAAAAGGCAAAGGGTTTGTCTCCAGCTGGGAAGGGAGCTGATGGGACCACACCAGAGCACTGCTAGGTTTTATGTGCAGCACTGTCGTCTGCCCTGGTCTGTGTAACTGCACAGCCTCTGAGCTTGTGTGAAAGACAGCAATAGAGACTGAAGGTAGCCACCAACACCTGCCCCATGGTCAGAAGCATTATCCACAAGGAGACCAATATCTATTGAGGTGGTGGCCATGCGGACTTCTTTGCATTGTCAGGCAATAATTCTCTCTCATATAAGCCTGTGGTTATTGAGTTTTATAGCTTAGCAATACAGCCAGGTTTTACCTGTCAGTTTACAGACTGGATGTGCACACGAAAAGGGCCTGAACTGGAACAAACTTCTCAGTGTTGGAAGCGTGGAGGGAATGGGATGACTGGTCTGTTCTCCCCCTGTCTGTGGTGAACAAAAAGCTTGGGACAAGGAGGGGAAATAGCTAATGCCAGCTCTGCTGTCACAGCCAGCGAAGCAGCCTGTTAGCTAAGCTCCTAAGCTTTTCTTCTGGCATTCTATAAAAACATGCCACTGTGGCTGAGAATTATTAACATCCAGTTGTGTGGCCTCTGCGTACCTGCAATGAAAGGGAACAGAATGAAAGCAGATAAATCACTTATCTTTGTGATTTTATCAGGGAAAAAAAATGCAAGCAGGTGTTCAAGCCGACATATTCTGGTCGATGACCTTTAGTTTAAAGGATTTATTCTGCATTATTCCTTGCTTTACAGCTTTAAAGACATAGTAATGAGGTACTCTCTGTGCATCCTCCTACTCAGAGAAGCTATATTGAGAAGTACAGCTGCAGCCAGCGGGGTGTTAATCACCACTTACAGACAGGCAGGACTAACACTGGCAATTGGAGAGTGTGGTAATTTTCTATAGGACGTCTGCTCTCACCATCCTGTCTTCCATTAATAGGGTAACATTTGAAACACTCAAGCATTAGCTAGTTTACCATGGAGAATAGATTTATGTAAACAAACATTATTCTGGGGTGAAATTAGCCAAGGTATTAAATTGATAAACATGACTGCAAACAGTGCCCGTGACAAGAACGCAGGAGAAATATGGTGGCCTGTGAGATATGGATCACCTCCCACAGCCCGGGCTGGTGGGCTTGGTGAGCTGTGGGCTGCTAATGTTAACATAAGATTTCCCTGCACTCCATCAAGTTGAAAAGGGGTTTACTGTCTTCCTGCCGCTTGCTGCTGGCCTTGACAGTAGGGAATTTCAATGTCTAGTGTCGTTTCAGACAACTATCATTAGAACGGTGATTATTCAAGATAATAATTAAATCCTTGTAGTAGGGTCCCAACACAGTGTTGTCTTCTGCAAATTATGTCATCTTCTGACTCTTCACAATTTGCTCCCTTGCTCAGTTGTTGGGTTTGTTTGGTTTTTTTTTTTAAAAAACCTTCTATTAGGGATAACATTACAAGAACAAAAGACTGTATTAATTTTGAATCTCTATTACCTTTTCCAGTATTACTCAAAATGTAGATTGTCTTGAGTACCAGGGGACCAACATGATGGATCCAAGTGACTAATCACAGTAGGATAAGAGGTTATTACATCCCAAAGAATTATGGGTCTCATAAAATATTATTAAATGTTAATGTGTTTGATTTTTCTCTTAAAATTATTCAAACAATTTTACTATCACTGGGTAGCTGACAATTTGCAAGAGGGCAATCAGAAAATATTCCAAGGAAAATGTGAATGCATAGCTTTTGGATTGTTTCATTATGTGTTACTTTACATTTGTTATGACTTTTAAACTTAATTATCTCACAGGGTAGATAGTGATGCACTCAGTGATTTGCCAGACACCAAAATATTAAAATATAATGACTTATGGTGGAATATATGCATCCAAATATTTTCTGTGGTTTTGCTTGCCTTTTAAAATATTTAGATCCAGAGCCTGGACTGACACTAGCACATTCTTTGCTTTAATAGCTCTTTAAATAGGAGGGAAAATCCCCATTTTAAAGAGAAACAAGAAGATGGCTGAAGAGCTTTGAACCTCTCATAGTGATATCCTGGCTTCTCTGGGTTTAGCCTCATCTTCAGGAGCTAGATGGTTACACATATCACAAACACCTCCCAGATTCAATTCAACGAACATTTGTTTCTCAAAAAAACACCCAGAAGTCTAAGGGAAATTTGACAAGAGATTTTTCTTTTCTGATGTTTTTATTATTTGCATGTGTACTGAGTGTTCTTTTTTTCAGATACTGCTCTTAATCTTTTTATGATCAAGACTTTTGATTTGGAAATTGGAAGATGGAGAAAAATAACTGACTGCCCTGAAGCATTTAGCCAGTTCCTTTTCCTACGGTTTTGTCTTTAAAGGGCAGGGAGAAATAGGTTAGGCAAGTTACATTTTCTTCTGTGTTTCAAACTCGACATGTAAACCTATCAGATGTGATAGGTGCAAACACAAAGAGGTGGGGTGGTGGCTGCCTCTTTGACTTCATGCCAGTGTATGAACAGTGCAAGGAAAACATGCTGGGTATGAATATTCAGTATTCACTCATCTACCATCTCTTCTTTAGTCAGGATGTTATGAAGTAAAAGCAGCTCTTTTGTCTGTAAGTAGTTGATGGTTTGGTTTTGGAAAGACACGCTGATGGATCAGGAATGACCAGAGACATAGGAGAGCTGGATGCAGTTTCTCTTTCTCCCACGGGCTCCTTGTGTGGCTCTGAGATTACTTAATCTCTTTCTCTAAAGGCAAGGATGATAATATATTCCTACTTGGATGGGATGACACAATGAAACACTGTGATAGCAGGATGCATACAAATATCCAGATAGGTCTAGTATGGGGATCAATTTTAGAGGCATACAGTGCACCAGCAGAAGCTGCTGTTGAGTCTGGGGGTGTTGCATCCTCCCACAGAAAATTTTCTCCATTTGCTCCTGCTTTAATCCTTTCCCTTTCACCAGAGCTAGTGTCCATGCTGTGATTGAAGTAATTAATGTCAATCATTCAGTGGACAGAGAGGACGTCATACGTAGGACCTAAGGGGAATTTCAGTTTCACAGACCTTCCAGCAGCAACAGATTTCTCTCTGCTGGCTGAATGTTGATATTTGGGAACAGGCAGGTAAAAATAGATCCAAAGGACAGATAAAAGACTACTTTTACAGCAGCTGAAGGATATGACAGTTTAAAGCAATAGCTTTTTGCTTTGTGTAACAGCCCTGCCATATTTGAGATGCTTATGGAGAAGGTATTGCTTTGGCTTCCCTCTCAGCCTGCAGGTTCTTGGCTCCCTTGTACTTACAGTTTATAGTTTGATGTGGAACTGAATCTGAAAATAAAAGAGCTGTTTTAGAGGGAGGGATGAATACCAATGAATGAGAGTGGGATTTCCTCTTGACAGAGTATCAGCCGAACCTGAAGAGAGCTGACCCACGTCCTCTAAACAAACCCTGATGTACAGATTTGTCTAGGGTCCATTCCTGACACAGAAGGCTCGCTCTCATGGTGGCCAGCATCACAAAACCATTGTGTTGGCCACGTGAGGAGAAGTTGCTGCTCCAGCCTGTACTTGGGTGTTTGTGGCATTCAAAGGCTGTGTGATCACTCCTGCGTCAGCTTAACTGTGCTTTGAAACCCTCTTTGTACCGGTCTTGGTACTGTTGGTTATGGGTCAGCCTCACTGGTAGCGAGAGGATTCATAACTCGTGGTAGCACGGCAGCTTATCACAGGGGAGAGCTGCACTCTGCTGAGATAAATTACGGTGCCAGCAGGCAGGAACTGATGGCAATGATTAAACCCATCGCCTGCTCTCACCCGCTACTCAGAAAGAAAGAAAAGATTTTTGCATGTGGAAACTTGACAAGGAATTATAAAAGAAATACAGGAGAAAAAAAAAAAAAAAAAAAGCCTACCACCTTTTTTTATTTTTTCTTTCTTTTGGTTTCATTCAGTTCCGTATCCTCTTTGAAGTATTTCTGAGGCAGTATACGCTCCACTGAGCAGTGGAGTGTTGTTTGGCAGGTGTCACCAGGTGGCACTGCTTTCAGAATGTCATTGTGCACTAGGAAACACAGAGATTGGCATCTCTTTCCTGCTGACATTTTAATACACCTTTCTGCTGGGGGCATCGCTGTGTGAGAGGCCAGAGAGTTTGCTTTTGGCGGGTATCTTTGATTGAAGTCACTCCCCGGGAACAGGGCATTGGGGTTTGGCTGAGTGTCTCGAAAGAAGGCATTGCCTGCATGTTATTTATGACAATCTCTACTTCAGGATGAATGTCTAAATGTAAATGACTCAATTTGCCTTTAGAGTATATCCACTCCGATTTCTCCTCCACTGAGAAACCAGTCTGCAGGGCGCTGACATCTGCTAGCATTCAGAAAAGAAGCAGCACATGTTCCTAGAAGTTAAAAATGGAAGAGACATCCTGCATTTTCTAACACTGTTTTTTCCTCTGCTAGTCCTAGTGTTTGTTCCCAGTGCTTAGGTCTGTCTGTGCTTAATACAGCTCCAGGTGACTTCAGTTAGTACAGTTGCCATCAGTTCTCAGAAAATAGGGCTTACACCATCTAGGTGTATCTTCTGTTTAATTTACAAGGGGTTAAAATAGTTGTCATGTCTTTCCTTACTGTTCAGCCGTTTACTTCTTCCCTAATTCACTTCTTCCCCTGCTTTGTTTGTATGCTTTAAATTATAAAGTTTTAAATTGCATCATTCTTAAAACGCACCATCCTACAACTGTTGACATGAAGGGAGGAGATTCTTCCCCTCTACTCAGTGCTGGTGGGACCACAACTGGAGAGACTACACCTGGAGTGGTGTGTCCAGTTCTGGGCTCCCCAGTATAGGACATGGCCATACTGGAGAAAGTTCAGTGAAGTGTCACTAAGATCGTTAGAAGTCTGAAGCACTGGACATATAAGGAGAAGCTGAGAGAACTGAGACTGCTTGGCCTGGTGCAGAGAAGACTCAGGAGGGATCTTGCCAACATGTACATTACACAAAGAGAGGATACAAAGAGGACGGAGCCAGGCTCTGCTCAGTGGTGCCCAGTGACAGGACCAGAGGCAGTGGGCACAGCCTGAAACATGGGAGGTTCCCTCTGAACATCAGGAAGCACTTTGTCACAGTGAGGGTGACTGAGCACTGGCACAGGTTGCCCAGGGAAGTTGCAGAGTCTTTGTTCTCAGAGGTATTCAAAGCCCAGCTGGACATGGTCCTGAGCAATCTGCTGTAGTTGATTTCCACTGTCTTCAGGGCTCAAGGAGCAAGAGTTAATATAGCCCAGTTTTACAGATTTACACCTGCCCTGTCAACAGTTTGCTGCCATTCCCTCCAGCTTAGTTTGGTGTTCGGTGTTTTTTTGTTTTTTCTTATTCCAGAACATTGTCATTAATTCAGACAGTGATACTCTTAAGTCAACAAAGTCATACCATCCAATAGGATACTTCTGAGTGTGAAGTGAGAAATTTCCCTTTTCACCCAAAGTGTATATGTAAAAAACAGTTCCTATATTAGTCCATACTTCTGAGTCCTAAAATGTTTTCATCCCATATAATACTTGCTTCGTATTGTATTTTTTTCTTGTGTTTCCATACAATTTTCTATTTTATTTTTACTGAATTCTCTTTATCTTTATATTGTTTTCATGCAGTTAATTGGTATTTTCCAACTTAGTGTCATTGTCACAAATAATTTGTGAACTTGATAACTTTTCTCTTAAAGCATTTAATCACCGTAGATTACACTATATAACATTGCATCTAATAGCATTGATCCAAGTAGCATCCATTATAAATTCTTCCTTGTAGTATTTCTAGATTTGATGTTAATTTCTTTTTTTTTTCATTTAATGTCTGTATGACCATGTCAACAGGTAAGAAATGTTAGCATTTTTGTCATGGATTTATAGGACAATATTACATTTTACAGCAGATCATATACATTGATTGCACTTCTCTAATACCTGCACTGTGGTGATTGAAATCTCTGTAATCTCATCCTGTGCAAGAAGTCAGCCGCCTTCTACTGGAATCTAGATACATGTTTTAAAGCCTAGTGTCCATCCCCTGTTACTAAAACTCTTGGTGGCTGAGCTTCCAATTTATGGGCAAAATTGCTATCACTTATCAAGCTTCCAGCTCAGGCAACCCACCACTGCATTTCTCAATTAAATCCATCAGTTTTATTGGTTCTTATCAAAAGCAGAAGGGACAGAATAACCCCATGCTTACCATGCACATGCCAAACAGCATCCTAACATCCTCTGCCAAGTGACAGCAATGAACAGGTCTTGACAAAAACTCTGACACAGAAGAAGTTTGAAATCTGAAGTGGACCATCATTTTTTTGAATGATGTGGCAATAGACCAGTGACTCAATGGATCACTGAGCAGCCACACTTATGAAACTGGAGAACTCAGCACAACAGTGAAACAGGACAAGCAGTACTCAACTTTTTAAATGCCAATGAGATAACTATCTTTTAAATGTCATCATTTTGTAAAAGAAATGATGGAACCAAGTAACTTTTTCCAGTAACGTAATGCACGCAGTCTGGGGAAGAAGTCTTTGCCAGCTGGTCGTCGAAGACTATGACTGATTGCCATGTTGCTCGCCAATTGGTGAAAAAGAAAGGAGCATCTACAAAGTGCAGGCAGTTAAGTACTCAGTGTGATGACTGTCAGTCATTGGCTTGCATTTGATCTAACCTCACTGGCATGACGAATGGGGTGATGGTGACAGTGGCTGTGGCAGGGGGTCTGCGAGCAAAACTCAATATAACTGTAGAGAGCTCAGCTGTAGCACACCTTCAGATCCAAACGCATTCCATGTCTTGCAGACAGCAAGGTATCCACCTTTCTGTGGATATGGTCGTGTTGTAATTAGTAAGGTTTGTTAGGAGTCTCCGGTGTTGTGTCTGTGGATATGCAGTGTAGCTGCCTGCTTTGGGGGGGTCTGAGAGGCCCCACGAGTCCCTCTCAGGGAGTACAAATGGGGAGCACCTTGCTTCAAGAGCCATGTGGTGCATGTAGCACCTGCAGATGTAGTGCTACAGCACGTAGTAGCCACAGCTGCTTTTGTCAAAAGCTGGTGGTGGTGTGTAGGGCATGAGAGATGTTTCTTCATTTTCTTCCACTGCCTGAGGGATTCAAGCTTGCCTCTTCTATTGCCCATGAGACTGTTGCACCTCTGTGCCTTCTGCCTCTCTGAGGAAGGAACTTGTTCCCAGTCTTTGACCCCGAAAGAAATCAAGGTTCCATGGGCAGAAGTGCGAGGATATGACTATAATAGGAGTTGTAGGAAATACTAAGGAAAAAAAAAGTACAATATATTGCGAGGATGATTGTGCTAGTAAGAGTGGTGAGAAGATGTAACATTCTGTACCCTGAGCAGAGTCTGTGAGATATGCTGTAAATAAAACACTAAACTATAGGCTCACAGATGAAGATAAAAAGTATTGAACAGGCATCTCACTTGCTGAACGCTGCCTGTTCTGTGCAATGAACAAAGCAGGGGTCCTGTGGAAAAATAATAATTTTTGTTGCAAGTAAATAGGGTATCATAATGTCAAAGGAAAGCTGCACAATTAACATTATTTCTGGCATTTTCTAACTCTGAGGACAGTATTTCACCTTGTAATGGAGGTTTTTATAAATTTATCTTTTCATGGAATTGACACAATGTTGTTGTTAAGTATGTTGTACTCCTTTAAATTTTATGTGTGATATTCAACATTGAAAGAATTTAATATTTCAGTTGCGTCATTTGCTTTCTTCTCTTTCATGTAGTTTTAGTACACTGGAGCGAGGAAATGTATCTTATGTGGAAAGAATTGCAGAGGTTTGGTAAATTAGGACAGACACAGAAGCAGCGCTCAGGGCAGCAAAACTAAGCAGATTGTCCTGGTGCAGTTGCACATTCAAATCCAGAGTAACTCTTGCACAGTCGTAACAGGTCGGGTAGTGAGGCCATAGTTTGACAATAGAGTTGAACTGGCATTAGATCTCCTGGTACTTGCTCAAAAGTGGGGTGAAAAAATGATGCAAATTACTATGGCATAAACTTACTGTGCCAATTCAGGCTGCTCAGGAGGAGTCGATAAATTGTTTTTGTGCCAGAATATGTGGTTTTGCTCTGCATCACCCTGTGCCCATCTGGTAATATCTGTCCTCTCACTTCTTAGCTCAGAGAGTTGTTATATGTGGCACAGCTGGAGCCTGTAGCCAGGGGTGTTCCCCAGGGGTCAGTGCTGGGTCCAGTCCTGTTCAACGTACTCAACTGGATGAAGGGACAGAGTGTGTCCTCAGCAAGTTTGCCGATGATACAAAGCTGGGAGCAGTGGCTGACACACCAGAAGGCTGCAGTGCCATTCAGCGAGACCTGGAGAGGATGGAGAGCTGGGCAGAGGGGAACCTAATGGAGTTCAACAAAGGCCAGTGTAAGGTGCTGCCCATGGGGAGGAACAACCCCACACACCAGTACAGGCTGGGGGCTGACCTGCTGGATGGCGGCTCTGTGGAGAGAGACCTGGGAGTTCTGGTGGGCAGCAAGTTACCCCTGGGCCAGCAGTGTGCCCTGGTGGCCAAGCAGGCCAGG
>JAVJGJ010000014.1:55331198-55360011 GCA_035590215.1 Microhierax caerulescens
CCCCCCCCCCCCCCCCCCCCCCCCCCCCCCCCCCCCCCAAGTGATGCCAAAGAATGAGAGAGAAGCTGGGAGGAAAAGAAAAATGCACACATAGTAAGTGAGAAACACTGAAGTTTTCATAGCTCTGATGGATCACATTATCTTCCCAGTTTGAGCATTGAGATAGTGCTCTGGGCTCACCAATTTAAGAATTTTATCTCCAGATCCTTTGCTCCAAGGCATTTAGCATTGATTTTTCATTAAAATCAGGTTTGGGTTTTTTTTAAATCAAGGTTCATTCTCTGGCGTGTGTGTGTTTGTGGGCCATTGGTTTCTTCTATATATTTGGTTGGCATTTTACGGTAAATGCAGGTGTGTTTGGCGATCAGATAAGAGAATTGCATTTAGGAGTAAAAAACTGTTTCAAGAATACTTCATATTCTTCTGTCATTGCGTGGTTTGTTTGCACAGCATTGGTCGTAAATATTTTTTCCTGTTCTGTTGAGAATACTGGGATAAAAAGAAAAAGCAATTAGTTAGGGCAAAGTTGTGATTGTCTTTATGAAGTTAAGAAGCACCCTACCAGCCCCTCTCCTTCCAATGAGGTAGGCTGGGCTGTCTGCTAGGGAAGACTTCGGTCTGGGGAGGGGTGCTGGGCTGGGAGAGGTGGGTTTCTGGCCTCTGAGCAAAATACTGCCCCAGGGGCTTTGTTAAGCTTGGTGGCCACTGCCCCAGCCCTCACCTGTGGGCCCTGCTGTCGGATGTCAGTATGATGAATGAGAAGGGCTGCCCATGCCTGCTTACCCCGCTCACTGCAGTGGCCCAGCTACACTGCCAGGCTTTTTCCATTGATGCTCAGGGAATACTAATGTGACCCCTCAGCTAGTCCCCTGCTACACCTCTGAGGATCCCTGCTGCTTTTTTTTGAGTGTGATTTTTCAGTGATAAATCCCTGCCTGTGCTAATCATTGTTCCTAGCAGTAAGACTGGTGATACTGGAAACAACATGGAAAAATGCCTGAATGTCTGAAGTGAGTTATTTTTAGAGCTGTGGTTTGCATGAGTATGCTTAATGCTGGTGTATTATTAAGGCCATGGAACAAATTAAAGTGTCACAAATAAAGGTCTATGTGCATGCAAACTTCCTTTCCATCTAGTCAGAGCTATAGTTTAGCCTGAACATACAGTGGCTGCTATCTCAAGATGGAGAGCAGAGATACAAGTGCTAAACAGCACTTGGTGAGACTATTGGGTTGTATAGTTTTGTCATATATGAAAAATGATACAATTATAAACAAAACTGCTTTAGAAAAAGCCCATTAAAAAGGAACATCTTCAAAGGAAAAAAAAGATTCCTTTGCATCCTTTTTTTTTTTTTTTTTTTTCCTGTTTTTACTAGGCAGGTAGCATGAAAGTATGCTGAGATTTCATTTTTAAATTCACAGGTATTAATTTTTGTAAAATGATGTAATGTTCAGTATCTGTATAAAAAATAAGATTGACCCAAACTAAGCAATCTACTCTGTTAGATAAAAGATGGGAACACTGAAGTCATTACAGCTGTAGAAAAATGTTCATGATATTATGACATTTTAATCTGAATTTTGCTTTCCTGTTTACATCACTGCTGGATTGTATTGACAGTAATACTCTCTATGAAACAGAAAGCAATTTATAATGTCTATAAAGGGATCTTAATGAATGCTTCATATTCAGATCTTTGTGTTACTTCAGATACACATCAGCAACTTTGCTCCTTATTAATTCAGAAGTATCTTTCATAACCTTGTTACCATCCCATTTTCTTTAGAGTGAGATAAGTTTGTGACCTGAAGAGCACTGGCTCTTCAAAGGGAAGGGAAGAAATCCTCAACTTGCAAAGACAAAGATCCCTACCATTAGGTATTCCTAGACCTTAAGCTCAATATCAGATGGGTTTTGTTTCTGCTGCCTAAATTCGTGTTCAGCATCTGCACAGATGTTCATTAATTGCCGTGAGAGATACATTTGAAAATAAAGTCCTGCACACAATTCCCCTGGCCCTTAGTTCAGAAAGGAACTAGATCATGTTGAGTCTCAATGTCAGTATCTCTGTGGGGAAAGACTAGAAAGCCTGACCTATTTGCATATGTGAGGGGTACGGCAACAATCTGCTGCACTAATGTAAAAAGAGAAGGTTATTTTACAGTAATAAAATTGCAAAGATGATGACCTGCAGTTCAAAAGAAGAAATTCCTCTTTGTTTTTACAGACAAAAAGGAAGAAGAGTGGGAACATCAGCTCAGAGACTGTGGCTGGATTTTACAAAGGGCTGGATGGCTTCACGGCCCCTAACAACATTTATATATAAATGAGTTGAGATAATAAGGCTAATCAAATGCCATGCTTCAAGTAGTCAGTTCATGGCCTGAAGGGACTAGGAAGTGCTTTTCCTCCACTGTACAGATGTGCTTCATTGATTAGGATTTGTCCATTCCAGAGGAGGATTGCAAAGCCAAAGGCATCCCCGGTGACTTGCTGCAGCAAGTAATTCATAAGAAGTCCCATCAGCACCTTGGGTATTTTGTTTTATCTGAATGCAGAAATGTTGTAGCAGCCTGAACTCTGTCATCGACATCAGTTAAACACGACCATATCATACGGCATTATTGCTGAGCGATGGCAAAAACTTTGCCTGAAGTTTGCTCTGCAGATCAAGGTGCAGATTTACTTGAATGAGTTAGCAGATTGGCAGGTTTGCACTGTACCAGCAAGGCTGAATCCACATAATTGCTTGCTAGTTTTCCTGAAAGGTAAAGAATCCCTCACAAAAGTTGAAGGCTAGAAGCCTAAGCTTTTTTTACTTCATCTTACTACCTCCTTCCTCAGAGCATCCACAGGCGACAGTGGTACAGTGCAGTGCACAGCCTGGCATGTGTGTCAGAGCCTTGATTCATTAAGATTTGAGGGAGGTCAGAAGAAGGAGATGGTCTAGTTTCTGTTAGGTATTCCAAGGTCAAAGGTATGGTAAATAATAAAAACCTCACAGAGCTACAATTGAATTAAGAAGATGACGACTTGCAACACTGTCTCCATAAAACATTCAGAATATCAAAGCAAATTACAAGGTATCCCAACCAAGATTTGTTTTTTGTATCTGCTGGGAGTTGAAAGGACAGTGCAAATATCTTTAACCTGAACTGGGGTGTCTACAGGATGCAGTCACACACAGCTGAAATCACTCACAGTCGCTTTCTTGGGGCTTATTGGCTGGTTATTGCAAGGAGTGAACTTGGAAAAGCTTTATCACTGTTCTTTGCATGCCAGGTACACACTGGAAGTTGTACATAAAGCCTGATTCCCTTCCACATTACAGTTTTGGTTGTATAAAACTCTATCACAAACTCATTCCGAGTTAATAAAAAACTTCTTTTTTTTTTTTTTTTTTTTTTTTCCCTAAGATACCGTAGTATCTGTAGATGAAAGCTTTGTGACGCGGTTTTTTGAAAGCAAGTTAAGCTGTTGCTGAGCTTTTGGGGAGGAGTGCCCCCTGGTGGAGGTCCCCTGTGCAAACACGCACACACGCACGGCCTGCACGGATGCAGGGAGACGTCTGTTAACTCAACGGAGGAGGAAGATGGCAATTTTGCTTATAGCTTTGAGTCGTATTATTCATAGTAAACATTTCTGGGTGTGATTAGATGCCATCAAGTATTTTAATAGGGACACAAAGTGCAGTGTAAAATGGGAAGTCAGTGGTCTGTCTTAGAAGTATTCGGTTGAAATACCTTGTCATCTGCTTGCTTAATGTCTCACAGGAAAAAATGTGCAGTTACATCACGAGAAGAGAAATTTTAGGAGAAACAAAGTAAGCATTTATGTTTTACAGCTAAGAAAACTCCTTAGGTTTTGTGATTTTTTTTTCAGTGAATAAGTCGGAAAGACTACTCTTACAATGTTTTCATTAGAATTGCCTGACACTCCTTAATACTCATGTTGTCATATTGTTTATTTCTTTAATATCCATATTATCATAATGTTTATTTCCTTAATATCCATATTGTCATATTGTTTACCATATGGGAGGCAAATCTCAAATGTTATGACCAAACCTAGATGTTTTAGAAACTCAGCATGTAGGACAAGAAATTGG
The DNA here is from genome assembly GCA_035590215.1 of Microhierax caerulescens. Lineage (NCBI taxonomy): Eukaryota > Metazoa > Chordata > Aves > Falconiformes > Falconidae > Microhierax > Microhierax caerulescens. The sequence goes on from JAVJGJ010000014.1 coordinate 55,335,310, forward strand.
TAGTGATGCCTGTTTTTTGTGATGATCATTTATAATTTATGGTCATTATGCTTGATGTCAGAATTAATAAAGTCTTGAGGCAAAGCTCAGAGAGAATAAATTTATGTCCTTTTAAAGGGTTTTCAATTACTGGGCTTTTTTATTGTTAATTACTTTATTAATTAAGCATAATTACTATACTGATTCAAAATGCATTGCAGTGAAAAATCCCACAGAACTTTCATCTGAGCATCCCAGATTTGGAGGAGGCCAAATTGGAAATCAGAGGCAGCTCAGTTAGGGAGGGAGCCATGGTACGTGCCACTTGTGTCACAAACTGGTTTCCAATGAAGCCAGCTATAGAGGAACACTGGTGACGCCTGTGCATCTTGTCTTCTCTAGTCAAGGCATAAAATGGGATAGCAGCAGCTCCTTCAAAAAGGAGGAAGAGGATGAAAGTAAACATTGTGGTTGAATTCAACATAGGCATTTTTGCTCTGTTTCAGACCTAACAAAGTCTAACTGAAGAAATATAAATGTCAGAAGATTTAAGGGTCTGTCTACATTTTGCCTTTTCGGGGGCTCTTTGAAACTGAACGTTACCTGTCAGGTGTATTCTTGCAAGAGCCGGGACTTTTATAGTAACAGATCTCTCATAAATCTGCATCAAAGTATGTAGGGGTATTTTTTCTTTATAAATGTGACAAAAGGCTTCATGTTGTTTAGGTTACTGAACAAAAGGCAGGAGTTCTGTGTCCCCACCTCTTTGCATCAGAGCTGGAGGAGTGCCCAGTCACCCAGGAGAGACTCCTGAAACAGGGACTCGCTCTAGCCTTGCTGGCAGCTGCTCAGAGACTGCAGCCTGATAGTGAGGGAGGTTTTGTAGCTTGTCTTGTGTGCATAAAGGATATTTTATGAATCCTGTTGTGCTAAACTGTTACTTGTGATTGTAGGCATCAGACTTGGTCAGGAGGGTCCCTTCCCAACCTGGTTTCTGTAACTCTTGGAGGCTAAGTTGACAAAACGAGCTCGAACTGCAGGTCCCTCATGCTGTACTGTCTCCAGGTTTGCTCTTCCCTTGTCCCTTGCCTGTCATCACCTTTCTTTTCTCTGGCCTGCCCTTGTTTTCTGCTGCTGCTTGACGCTGTGGGTCATCCCCTTAGCTTGTCTCCCCTTAGTCATAACATCTCTCTGAGCAAGGCAAGTTCAGTGCTTCCTCCCCAAGCTGGGACTAGGGGCAGCTCTGGGAGGAGGCAGGTAGCGCAGTAGTGCAAATACGTCCTTATTTCATTTTCCCTTCTGTGCAGTGGCACAGCAAAGGCAGAGATAGGAGAAACAACATTTTTGTGTAAAGATGTCACCTGTGCCCCAGATTTGAACGGTTCTTTTGAGACACAGCAATGATCTGTGCACAATAGGGATGCGATAGAATGGGGGCAATGTGAGCAATGGAGCCCTCCTTTGCCAGTCCTGGCCGCAAAGGATTTATTATTATTCTCTCTGGCGCAAAGCTCTTGTCTTAAAGAATCTTACAAGACACTGTGTATCTATTGCGTTGGAATAGTATTTCCTCCCGTGTGTGCTCACACACCGTTTCTTACAAGGTACAAAGCTTTTTTTATGCATGTGCTTGATAGAAGAATCAAATTCTTATTACTTGATTTATTAGTGCGTTTTATATTTATATTTCTTTCAGCAAGGCGCTTGCTACTTCACTCCTTTCAGCAATTTAAAGAACACTTAAAACAACTGAGCTTGATACAATTTAGGCAAAGAACAAAAATCTCTGGAGAGAACTTTGTTAGATTTGTGTCTCATCAAGAAATGATTTACAATTTGTATCAAGGTTGTTTGATGGAAAGTGGCAGGTTTGTTTTTCCATCAAATTGCCTAATCTGTACATTTCTATTCCAGACCACTCTCAAATAAATTGTCATTTCCCCATCTTAACCGTTCTCTGTGTTCTCACACGCAACGAAGCTGGGGATGCCATCCTCCTCCTTTGGGCTGAAACACGTAAATACCCAGCATCTGTTTCTAGCAGGAGAAAGAAAATTCCTCTTCAGTAAAGTATTTGATAGAATGGCATCTGCAAAGTTATTATACAAGCCAGAAAACATGAGGCTGAGCATAAGAATTTCCTGGTGGACAAGAAGCTGGTAACAGAGCGGGTCATGCTGAAGGAGGAACTTTCATGTTTAAACGAAAAGTTATTAATGAATTTCCTCAGGGCTGGTCTTAGCTCTGATCCTATTTCATGTTTTCATTAACAATGTTGGCACAAAAAAGCTGAAGTATGTTAATGGAATTTGCTTAATGACCTTGAGGATTTCATTAAAACAGCTGGAATTAAGTTTAGTAGCACAAAGTGCAAGATCATATGTTTGAGGCCGGTAGAAACAGATTTCCTGCCTCAGCTGAGGGCTTACCAGCCAAAACGGGGGGGGGCAGACAGACCTCTGTATATTAGCCCAGTAACACAGTGAGTATGAGTTTCCAGAGTTATGCAGCCTCATAGAAAAATGGATGCAACATGAGGGTGTATCAGGGGATACATTGCCGGTGGCGATAAGAGGTATTTATTGCACAAAGCACCTGCGAGGCCTCACGTGAAATTTGCCGCGTTCTTGCCACATATAGTGAAATGTGAAGTCGTGCAAGTTCAGATGCCAGGAAAGGACTGCTTGGATGGTCGACAACCAGAACTGATCTCAGGAGCTTCCAGCTCATCTTACTTTTGTGAGCCTCCTATCAAAAGCTAGCATGGAATGCTGAGACATTGGAAAACTCAGGGTGCATCTCTGAGTGAAGTGATCCAAGTGTGACCCGAAGGTTTTGGGGGACTGCAATGTGGTCACTTCTGGCTTGTCTTATCGGAAGAGACAATAACACCTAGTTCAGCTGCATGACATGAAAACTGAGAGATGTGATTGCTCTCTGATTTCCAACTTAAATGCCGTGTCCTCTTCTCTGATGTTACATTTCTAAATCCTCTTGATGGATTTGCAGCGTTAACCCAAGAACCACTGGATATAAGTAGAACGAAATCAGGTTTAGTCTGGGAATGAGACACGCATTCCTAACCATGAGAAGCAATCTTCGCAAGCTCCTTTCAATGGGAACAGTGGCATAAAAAGGGTATTTCAAAATGGGCTAGGATGTTTTATGAAGGGAATAATGGAGTGCTGCTATGTGTGCTGTCAGGGAAGGGTACTGTGATGGCTCTCGGAGCCTCCTTTTGCTAAATAAATCAGCAGATCATGTTTTCTGGGTATCTGAGTATCCTGAGCTCTTACTGCTTTGTATTTCCTTCACTGGCAATGATGCTGAGCTTACCTACACGTTTAAATATGGAGTTAGATACCTAACTTTTATGTTCTGTGTTTGAAAATTTATGCCTAAATCCTAAAGGCAACACACAGGAAAAACACATACCAGCTCAGAAAGCTCACCCATTTTCATATGCTATTGAAATATGTGCATTTTCTAAAATACTGGGATTAAAACCATGGGTAGTTGCATCATTTCATTATTTTAGGAGCTGTTCAAGTTCCAGACTTGATACCTGTGAACAGAATTAATTTCTTCAGGGACATGTAGTTGCTACACTATCTTCTCCGATTTCTAGAGACTCTATATTGAACAAAGCGTCATTGAAATAAATATTCATTAAGTTGCTCAATAATTCAGGGTGTGCTGATTCAGAGTGTTATAGCTCTAGTTAAAAATCATATATTAAAAAACTCCAACAATCTCATAAAAGGCAAAGCACATTCCCTGTACTCTGCCTAGAGTAGCCAGGGAAGAACAAGGGAGGACAGGTGTGATCTAGTGGGCAAGTTGGTTTTGGTTTGATGTGTTTTCTGACAGGACTGTACATTTGGTGACAGAAGACTATGCATTGTTATGCAGAACCCCTGGAGTAAGAAGGGACCTCAGGAGGTCTCTGGTCCAACTCCCTGCTCGGAGCAGGGTCACCACTGAGCGTGGATGGGATCGCTCAGGGCTCTGTCCAGTTGAGTCTTCAAAACTTCCAAGGATGGAGGACCCATAGCTTCTTTGGGCAAAGCTTTCCAGTGCTTAATTATTCTCATAGTAACAATTATTTTATCCTTTTATCCTTCCCTTTTTCAATTTATGACCGTTGTCTCTTATTATCCCACTGTGCACGTCAGTGAAAAGCCTGGCTCCATCTTCTCATTGATCTCCTCTTAGGTACTGGAAGGCTGCTGCTTGATCCCCACCTAACATCTTAGACTGAAATACTTCATTAAAATCTGCATCCTCACAAATTTATATTCTCCTATGTCAATAAAAAAATCTCAGCACTACCAGTTTCCTTTTGCAGCAGTAGGTCCTGAGATCCTTATTCACTAAGGATTTTGAGGGGCATGTGGCAATGTGGTATGTAGAAATTGTGATTATTATTTTAATGGTTATTTGTTACTTTAAAAAAGTAAAAAAAACAGGTCCTAAACCCAAAAGCCTACATACAATGTTTTAAAAGAAAGTTGTCAGCTTGCATAGTCCCAGGCCAGTTGTGTTCATTCCTGAAGTACTTAAGAAAAAACAATATTTTTTTTTCAATATAAACCAGTGCTATGTTCAGATAGCTTACCTAGTATCTCCTTTTTCTCATATCCTCACATAGCTCTACACCATTATTGAATTTGCCCTTGCTTCACTTCAAGGAAAATTAGACTTTTTAGGAGAAAAATTCCCAATGTTGTACATGCAGCATTTGTGTTGCCACAGATACACTCTTTTTCTTCTGCCCTTCTGGATTACCTTAAATCGCTGCTGTTACACGTTTTCAGGGACTGAGCGATCTCTAAAGACACTCTTTGTCATCTGTCATTCTTTAATCAGGTGTGGGACACTAATCTTCAGACCAACAGCCACACAAAAAAATACAATAGCACTGTAAAGCTTTCCTGAGGTTTTTCTGATAGCATGGATACATAATTTAATCAGATCTTTCAGAGGACTTTTTTAAAGAAAAAAAGGGCTTGCAACTTCTAAATAGAAAATGGGGAGTTTCATAATGAATCCTAAAGCAACGGGTTACTGTAAAAGAAGCTGAAGTTGGTGACAAGGAGTATTCCTCCTAACATGCAACAAAATGTGAGGTTTCACATTTCTTCAGTGCTTCCCAGTGCCCAAACACCACATTTCTCTTGCCTGTAACAGTCTGTGTCATCACAAGTAACTTCCTGAGCAACTGCCTTTGCTTTCCAGAACCAAATATAAACCCAGCTGTCTGACTCCAAGCCCTCCCACTATTTCAATGATACACTGATATATCAGCAAGGACAACAAAATTATGGTAGATGTTTTTTCTTACTGCTGGTTTGGAGATTTCAATGGATAAACATTGAAATAACACAAAACTTACTTAAGAGCTTCTGTTTATTTTGGGAATGGTCCGGCTCTAAAAGCATGCTTAGAAAGAGATTTCCTAATGTGACTGGTAGATTTTAAGAACAAAAAGTCATGAAACAGAGGTTCTCGCTCATTACAAAATGTTACGTGCCTGGTCCGTTTTGGAGGTTGGCACCAAGTTTGCACTCTGTGGATGCGCCCATTCAGGCAGGGAGTCTTTGACTCCAGGCATTGGATTTACCTTGCAGATGGAGACACCTGTATATAGGTACCTACAATGTAGACATCTGCAGGTTAGCAGGTATCTAAGCTCCTGTTGTGGTCAAAGTACACAGAGCATTCGCCTGGAGAGGAGGAGGCTCAGGAGGGACCTTGCTCCCTGCGGCTGCCTGACAGGGGCTGTAGGCAGGTGGGGGTCGGTGTCTTCTCCCAAGTAACAAGTGACAGGACAAGAGGACACGGCCTCAGGTTGCACCAGTGAAAGTTTAGAGTGGATAGTAGGAAAAACATCTTCACTGAAAGGGTGGTCAAGCATTGGAACAAGATGCCCAGGGAGGTGGTGGAATCACCATCCCTGGAATTGTTTAAAAACACATGGGTGAGGGGTTTAGAGACATGGTTTAGTGGTGGACTTGGCAGTTCTGGGTAAACGGTTGGACTTGATGATCTTAAAGGCCTTTTCCAACCTAAATGATTCTATGACTCTATACAGGGACTCTCTATGATACAGCTCATGACAGAGCTGACACCTACCCATTGTCAGCTGCGTCACTTTCCGGACACACACCACTGCGTGTGCTGAGGAGCTCCCCGCTGCCTTCAGAGGTTGCTTAAACATAAAGCTTATATGTAGACTGCTGCATTTAGATGTCTTACCCTGCAAGTAGTATCCAGTCTTTCTCTGAGCAGGCATGTCATACAGATTTAGCTGCACTGTATGTCACTGGCATAACGAAAAGGGTAGTTAACCAAAAAAAGCTTGTGGGCAGTTTGGAAATAGGAAACAGCAGCCAGCTTTTTTCTAGTTGGATTCAGAGCCATGAGACAAATTCTCAGAAGAATAATGAGACATATCTAGAATTTTGTAATTTTGTACCTCAAGGTGCAAGGTTGTTGGGTTTTTTTAAATAACTCTGTTGAAGTCAATGGCAAGTTCTTCTTTAATGTGGAGTGCCTCTAGGCTGTTACAACCACTGTTTTAAGCAAGCACAGTGCTCATCATCCCGGTTAAAAACGGCAGAAGTGGTGGGTGCTCAGATCCTCTTGACAAAAGAGCCAAGTAAGTGTGTTTCCTACATACTGAATGAGTGATGTATATGTTAAGAGTGGATAAACATTGACTTATAATGGCAACTGCTGTTCTTTCAGTTAAAAACTTGTAAAGAAACCCATAAAAATCTGAGAAGGCAGCTAATAGTATTAAGGTCACACATTTCTAAAGCATGTCTTAGAAAACCATTCCCATCACAGTGGTTCAGCATCCTGTGACAGATGCTAAGCTTCAGAAAACTATAAGCTTCAGAAAACTATGTGCTGTTGCTACATCATCTTTGCAAAAGTGTGTGGGCTAGCAGGACTTCATCTGTCTGGCTTGGTGCGTAAGCTGTACGATGCTTCCTGCAGTCACATGGACATGCTTATAATTTGTGCATTTTCATAGCTTCTTTGTTACAGTACTGTTGATCCGAATAAGAAGTATACAGTCAGTTCTTGCTATATTGGGCAGGTTACCTGTAAATTAAGCACAGCGTAGATGCAGTGACACTGCACAGTAATGTTGCCAGCCATGAGCTGATACATCTCCATTATGCTAGGGTGACTTTGACCAGTTCAGATCAGCCCAAGAATATTTCTTTGCTTTCAGCCTCCCCACACTGTCCTTGTTGCATGTTATTTGCTCCTTGTTCATGTATTGCATTGTCCTTATTTTTATTTTGTTTACACTCTTCTCTTCACCATTATCCTCACTGATGATACTTTGCCTGAAGAGGGGTTGCTGACTGGTGGTGAACTCCATTACTGCCTCTGAGAATGTGGGCTTCAGGATAAACCTGGGAAGCATAAGGCTTTTGTTCAAATAATGCAGATCCTTCTTAATCCTTTGTCTTGCCACAACCTCTGTTGTTAGCAGAAGAGTGCTGCCAGGCTGGCTTTTGCTGGGGTTTCAGAACTTTCCCCGGGAGAACCCTCAATTCCAGGATTAAAGCTGCTAACTTCTTGTCTCAGCTTGGGTCATAAACTTCATCAGGGCTTTTATTTCCACCGCTACCAGAAAAAGCCAGAATGTGAGTGGTTTTATGATGCACCTGGGGTTTTCAGATGTTTGGGTTTTTCTTTCTTCTTTCTGTTAGGGTCTTGCAGAATATTCTCCAGTGAATCTTTTTCTCCACCTCAAGTATTCCTCTATCTCTGCATCGGCTGCTGTGAGTGTGCTGTTCTTCTTTTATGAAGCTCATCACTCTCTGCACATAAGGTCCTGCCTCATGCTTTCAAAGATGAGGGAATAGCTTGGTTTTTTCTCCTCTCTGAGCCTCTGAGTGCTGCTCGGGCTCTCCTTGTGCTGGCTGTTCCACATGAGAGCGGGAGTGACAGAGAAGATGCCATTCATCCTTCTTCCCCAGGAGGCCCTACAGGATGTTTTTGTTCTCGATGTGCGGTGATCCTTCACGTATTTAGTAAATCTCCCTCAGCTGGGACGTCTGTTCCATGGCGATAGAAGAGGCAAAATGCCCTGGTTCAGGATCACCTCCACTAATAGCAGAGTCTGCTCCTCTGAAATTAATTTCTAAACCAGAGCAATGCTATTGAAGGATTAATGTAAGATTAGAGTATTTATATTCAAATACATTATAATGTGAAAGAAATATATGTTCTTAGGTTATAACTAGAAGCTCATTTTGGCTGCTCTGCTAAAGGTTTTCTTTGCCTAATGCTAGTGAAGAGACTGCATTCCACACGAGTGGGACTAGAGCCTTCTGAATTCCCAAGTGCTTTTTAAATCTAGTGTAAACAATAGTGTGCAGCCCACACTTCACACCACTGCTTGTTGGGGCCCTTGCGTGGATCATTAGGCCCTTGCCCTGACCATCACATTGCTTAGCATCTGTCTAAAAAATCAGCTTTCCCATAGTGGCAACTTCGATAAGCCATTAATTTCAGTACTTCAGGCTCCAAAGGAGATGGTTTAATCCGGGGAAGTTGTACGACATTTCCTTTCAGGAGGAGGTAACACCGTGACTAGTGGGCTGGTGTTGTTTGAAATGTAATCTAAACTGTTTGTACATGTCTATGTGTTTATATAGACAGCCACAAGATATACTGGCAAATACATACTATGTGTTTACTATGATTTTTCTTCCATTGACAACTGCAGCTTATGGCCAGATTCCAACGTGAATTTTAACACACACATACATGTACACGCTAATATAGCTATAGATACAGATGATACAGTTATACATATACATACAGATATAATTTGTATGGGATTTAATTAATTTGGAATGTTTTGTTTAAACATCTTCTCACTGGCATGCCAGCATATTCTGCTTGGCTAGCCTTTAAGCACTGAGTGACAGCAGTTTGAGTAATCAGCGATGGGAGTCCTTTGAAATGGAGCCAGTAAGTTTGGGATGAGTTTGCTTTGTCAGACAGGGTAACAGAAGTTATCACTTAGTTCTTTGCTGAGATTTCCCACAGCGGGTAGCTGCAGAGCTTAACATAGCCATGTAAGCACGAGCATGGGTGATGCAAGGGAGTCATTGACACCGACAAGAACAAATGCATTCAGAGTGGCTCAGGCATGTTCAGTATACAGCTGACTTGGTGCTCTTTTACTGAACAGTAAAGAAAGAAGAGCCTGAAGGCCATCCCCAGTTTCATATTTTTATGAACTGCTTCTTGTCTTTATTATGAGCTGACTCCTCAGCCATTCCTAGCGTGATTGAACGCTGTGTATTAGGCACTGAGAGCTCTGAAATGCTGCTATATTTAATCCATAAATGTCAAAGTTTGAAAATTTCCTAAGATAATTTTTATAATATTCCAACTGAAACAAATGTGCATGACCTATGCATTTTTACGCATATCATTATTCTAGAGCCATGTCATCCTTTTTCCTGAAAGAAAAATTTGTGCCATGACTTCTCTGCAGCATACCCCAGTCTTCTGTGCAGCATGGTAACAGTGTCATCTGGACAGTGCCCAGGATCAGGCAGAAGAAACCTCGAGGTCTTCAGACCTCGGATAGGTTAAAAGGGTGACGAAGAGTCATGAACAGAAGGTTACACAGAAGGTTGGGAACTGTGAATGCGGTGGGCATGGCTGCACTCAGTTATTAGTGCCTCGGTAACTCCATTTGTGTCAGGCTGCTGTTAAAGGTTGTCTGCCAAATGAGGAAGCTTTCTATTGATAGCACAAGAAGGCAACTCTCTGAAAGGTGCACAGCCAAAAAGCAAATTAATCAGGATAGTGAAAACAGATGCAGAAGTCAAGTAGTCATCACAAGGAGGAGCAGCAACAGAGTGGTGAAAGTTTCTTGCCCAGTCTGTGTAAGGGAAGCTGAGGATGTTATACAAAGATGCGCTGCTCTCATTTCCCTGCATTTGCTTCATACTGCTGTTTATTGCACATTTACATATCCAGGGATGAAATGGAAATGATTGATGCAAAGGAGGTATTTCTGTTAATTGTTGTTGCTCTGAGTCATGCCTCACGGACTGCTAGAGATGGGTGAAGAAAGACAGAACTATTATTAGAGGTATAAATAATTGTCAAGAGCAACTTTTAAACCCATCTGTTACAACATATCAACATCCAAAATTTGTTGATGAGGGGAGGGACAGCAATACAAGGACTAAGCCAACACCACATCTCTGTCGATGTAGATGTTGGCAACTGCCTCTGAATCTTTGTCCATGTTTTTTCATTTCTTCTTCCTTGGAGTTTCAATCATTTTCTTTCACAACCCTATCAGTTCCTGCTGGATGTTGCAACAACAGTGTCTTACTGGGAGCTAATGGGTGTTGGAGAGTTGGGCTGCTTTATCTGCACACTAGTGAAATGTGTCCACTTTCAGTCCTAGTTGGAAAGCAACTCTTAATGTGCTCTCATACATGCAGGATGGAGCCAAGATGGGATGAGCATCCAATTTGAGAAGGGAAAGCTGTGATTGAAGTACTTAAAGACTGTGCTTTTCCTATTGGAACTATAATGCACAGCACACAGGAGGATTTCTGGTACTTCCTACTCTGCAAGAGTAACAGGGATTTTAGAAATATCTGTCTGTGAATAGCTGTGCGATCCTTGGGTTTGCTGGTGATGTGAGCTGTGTAAGTAACTGAAGTGGACCAAAATAGCTGAAGTGCAGTCTGGTCATGTGTGAGCAGAAGCCAGAAAACCCAAGCTCTAAATGATTTTGGAAATATCATCCTGCAGAATATCAACCGATGCTAGCACAAGTCATGGCTTCCAACACAAGTGACTGATAATGAAAATATATCCATGGCACTCTCTAGTTTATATCCTTCCAGCTGTAACCCTTCTGCTGTGAATTAATCCTTGAAACAAGTTTCTGTTAGATTGCAGTTCAAGAAATGACCCTGCAGCAGAACATAATCCATAGTTTGGCCTCATAACCTCATTCCAGAAAATACATTATAGATCCTGTAGGTGGAGAACTCAGAATGAAGGAGGACAAAGCATTCAGCCCTGTTTCTTTTGGCTTTGTCTGCACTGGGGAATATATCTGCATTTTTAGGAATATGTAGGGAAATGCCTATTTTTATGACAAACATGGGGTTTATGGAGAACTTAAGGGGACTCTTTAGTGGCAGAAAATGGGTGATATCTGAAAAGAAAATTGTTTTGGAGATTGTTAAAAATTTTGAGATTTTTCATTTAACTGGAGTTAGCTCTTGTATGAGATGGTCCTCACAACGTGTTGGGTTGTTTACAGGGTAATTTGTCTTCAGCAAGCTTGCATTCTGCTTACTTGCTTCATCCTTCTCTAGGCTCAAGAAAGAGTACTGAGGTCAGACTTCTCTTAAGAAATCTTAGGGCTCATGATTTATTAATGCATTGTTTGCAGTCAGATGAGTCATGCAAAGTCATGGGTCTATTTTTGTACCAGACTGTGTGATAATTTTAGTCATGAATCTTCTGCTGGTTATTCTAGTTGGCAGAAATCGTAAGTATTTTGGTTTTGCTTTGCCTTTATGATATCCCCTTGCAATTCAGGTGAGTTGTTATTGAATAAAACATTTCTCAGTAAAAAAACTCAATCTGTGAAAGCCTGCTTGAAGCGTACTCAATTGCAGTCCATTTCAGATTGCCATAAATAAATGTGCAAACTGAATTCAATAACTAAAAGGTGAACTGACAAAGTGAGTTCTGCCATTATTTGCTCTGTTTCAAATCAATATTTCTTGGTGTCTTTTGTGTACTTGACAGATGAGGCTGAATAATGATAATCTTTATATCAACAAATGCTTTTGTACTACACGATTATAACTAATTTCAGTCAAGCACTTGTCTAAAATTAAGTCATATGGATGGATTTTGGATCTCTCATTATCTTCACTCCAACCCATTTAATAATAGGGTTCTTCTTACACGGGTGGCTCATGCTGATGTTCCACATGGTGTTATTTTTAGCACTTGGAACGTCCACATGAATTGCTCATACTTCTCTTACACATTTTGACCAAATGCTGTATGGATCATCATCTTCTGCACCTTGTAACACATGCATGTCTCAGTCCAGAAGAGAAGCTGCAACATTATATATACCCATGTTAAATTACCCGTTGTTTCTGATATTACTGAGGGCTAGCGTTTCAAAGTAGAGGGGAGTACACTCCAGTTAATTGGCTTCTACATAAATTAACTACCACTGAACAGTCGCCAGGTCAAAGTAATTCTGTTTCTCTGATAGCTGCTTATTTCCTTTCATATCTGTGTCTTTCCCCCAATTTACCTTGTATTTCATTCACAGTACTTAAAGCTTTTACTTAAGCTTAAACTTTTACTTAAACTTAAACTTAAAAAGCTTAAAGCTTTTTACTGTCTCAGAAGTAGTCACTTGAAGTGCCTACATTACATGGAAAGAGCGAAGGGGGTGGTGGCATTGGCTGGTAATCTTTTTACTGGACAACAAAAAAGTGAAACCCACTGAATCTTAAAACTGTGTTTAACGATATATTTCAGGAACTTCTATTACATCACGATGCTGAGGGATCCGGTGTCACGGTACTTGAGCGAATGGAAGCATGTCCAGAGGGGTGCGACGTGGAAAACGTCCCTTCATATGTGCGATGGAAGAAGCCCAACACCAGACGAGCTGCCTACCTGTTACGAAGGAGACGACTGGTCGGGAGTCAGTTTACAGGAATTCATGGATTGTAGCTACAACTTGGCCAACAACCGCCAGGTGCGCATGCTGGCAGACCTCAGCCTGGTGGGATGCTACAACCTGACTTTTATGAACGAGAGTGAAAGAAATATGATTCTTCTCCAAAGCGCCAAGAACAATCTGAAAAATATGGCCTTCTTTGGGCTCACAGAATTTCAGAGGAAAACACAGTATCTCTTTGAGAGGACATTCAACCTGAAGTTCATTTCCCCATTCACCCAGTTCAACGTTACGCGGGCCTCCAATGTCGACATTGGTGAGGATGTGCGGCAGCGGATAGAGGAGCTGAATTTCTTGGACGTGCAGCTGTACGAATATGCGAAGGACCTGTTCCTGCAGCGCTTCCAGTACTCCAAGCAAGAAGAACATCAGAAGAACCGGCTAAAGAGGCGAGAGGAGCGGCGGCTGCTGCGGGAGCAGAGAGCTCACCAGTGGCCAAGAGAAGAGGCAGCAGAAGTAGCCATTACTGAAGACTATAATAGTCAGGTCGCAAGGTGGTGATGCTCCTCCATCTTTACAAACTGGTGAGAGGATCAGTGAGTTTGTGCAACGTGGCCACCTGGGAATTAGCCATGGAAGGCCTGCCACTTTAGTAAATGAGATCACGTCTGACAACTACCCCTCCTTGTCTCAGCTTTTCTTGTTTTCTGCCAGTGAGGAGAATGTATTTTTTTTCTCAACAAGCATTGATTAGTGTTATTAAATGGCAGTAGAATACATTCCTGTCCAAAAAGACTTCCTTCAAAGCCCTAAGCTATGAGAATGTGTTGAAGAGAGAGCTATATCCTTTGCATTGACAGATATACCCTATACAATCTGAGCTACCAAAACGTGCACAGACATGAATGAAAAATTGGGAAAAGATAACTAGTTTGGTTGCTCTGTGACATGAGAGCTGGTTTATTTCATAGTGTCCTTTGCAACCGTAGTGTGTAGCTTTCTAGTGAACGAAATGGAGGGAAAGCACATTGCCCTTCCAACTTCTACATGCTGTGTTTTAATTAAGGGAAGAATTTTCAGAGTTGGTCAAAAAAGACCCAGGAAGTGTGGGACTGGGGCATGGCTTGTTCTGTTCTGTTAGCCAGGAATCAGAGATGATTTGGAAGTGAAGTGCTGGAAGGGTTAGCTTATTTCTCCGCCGATGCTGCAAGTACCGCACCCAGCCAGACAGCAGCCGTCTTTCTGAGTGTGTGTGTGGCAAAGGGGAAAGCCTTGAGAAATGAGGTTCGTGCGGCAGCTGGGCACCCGTCGCAGAGATTATCGGGTTGGAGGCAATGAAGTCAGCCTTCACATTCACAAAAGGCGAAGAGGGGCTAAGCAAACTACAGGGAAGGGGAAAGAGAGAGCAGGGAAAGCTTCAATATTAGTGTGACATTTTCCAGATTTGCTGTAAAAGCCTGGAGATATATTGTCTGTGAAGGTAGGCAGGTTTATGATATTGTCTGTTAAAATACATTGATGCCAAGTGAATACAATTTAAATTGGTTTTCTCTCTAACTACAGTAGTGGCTAGAAAAAAAGACAGCTTTCATTTTTATAGGATACATAATGGATATGTGGAAAGTCTTGGTATTTATTACTCTGTATAAAGATTCTTTGTAAATTTATTGTTTTGATGATGGGAGATCTGTATCTGGTTTTCTTCCCTGTCTAGAAAAAGATTCAGTGGGTTCTTCCTCACCATGTTACATTCTTGTGACGAAACTGCATCTATTTATTCCAAGATTTTATGTTGTTCCATTCGTAATAGTGAAATTTTAAAAAGAAGGTCCTGTGCACCACAGATTTTTTGAGAGAGTTTTTTTCTTTCTTTTTCTAGCATAAATGTAAAGCATTAGGAGGAAATTTCTCTAAGTGCCTCAACGTGGCTGCTAAATCAAAATGCTGAAAGTGTATTATTGCATGCATGAATGGCTTTTACCTTACAGATTTGCTAATTAGAAATACCAGAGTAGCTGATGTGGATGCACATTTCTCATTTGTTTTCAAAAGTCAAGCTTTTTATCTGGTTAGTAAAAAAAAAAAAAGTAATGTGTTACAGAAAAAAGAGGTTGAATTTCAAAATTTGTCCCTTCTTTTCCAAGTCTTATTTTTTAAGTGCATGCGTTGTCTTCTTTTCCTCTGACAATGCTGTTGCTACTTATCTATGCACAATATCAAAAACACAATCCATTGATCCTGTTGAGAGTTAATACATACAATAATACATTAAAAATGGAATATCATAATGGCTATTAAGAAGTGAAGAGGGCTACCAGGATGATGCCTCATTCTCAATGTAGTTTATTAGCAATATGTTGCTTTACACCTGATTGTGAATGTGCTAATTTTGGGGTGAGTAGCGGTGGGTTTTGATCCCTCATGTCTGTTCCACTGGTGCATCATGTGCATCTCCTCCCACCTCCACATTCAGAAGGGAGAACACGGGATCACAGATTGTTATTCTTCTGCCTGAGCATGGGACATCTGCCTTAGAGAAGAGTGAGGAGCTCTCTAGACCCTGGACAGTACTGCTTGGACCTCCATCGCCTGGAAGAGGCACTTAGACACCTCGCTCACACATGGAAACCTACTTTCAGAGATTTAAATTGAAATGTTTATAGTCTAGGACGGAAGCTCTGTCTGGATGTCCTGGCTGCAGGACAGCAAGGCCACGAAGAGCTAAGCCTGATCAGTATTATTGCACCTTTAGTGCAGTGCAGGTAATTTGTAGTGATCTGACATCTTACCCTCTGGCACAAGGGCTTCAGGCTGGGCTGGCCCTGGCCCTGCAGAGGGAAGGAGCTTTCTGGCTGGTGATGCAGGGACAACGGGAGCTGCCACATCTCCCCATTCCTGGGTCCATTGCTACATCTTGCTGCAGACCCCACAGCAAGAGCGCGGAAGGATGCCTTTGGCACCTGATACTCTGTGCCCAGAATTTGCAGGTGTGCCCCTTATTTTCATGAGCACAGGGGGCTACGGGTGCTTGGGGGACACCGAAGGACCCCACAACAGAGGCAGAGGCAGGGTGGGCAGCGGTGTGGGACATGCAGGAGAGGCAGGTATGGCGGGCAGGTTGCGGGGGCTTGGCAGGAGGCAAGGCTGGGCAGGAGAGAAGCCAGCCACATGGGAGGAAAGATGCAAGGCCAAATTCACATTAAGGAGGAAGGTAAGCAAAGAACTAGAATCAGTCCCAGCCCATCTTCTGTTGTAAAGAATCCCTTATTTTTCTTCCTAAGCACAAAATAGGGTCTCTTTCCTTGTGTCTCTGCCTCTTTCCCCAGCAGGCCACCTCTCTGCACCGCTCACGGCAATGAGGGCCTCGTTTTTTCATGGAGAAAATGCAGTATTAGCTTTTCAGGGAGGAGGAGACAGAGCTCAGAAATGGCAGCTGCCTAAGTACACCAGCCATTCTCCAGGCTATTCCTTCTGCCTGACACAAAACAAAGCCTAATGAGGAAAATCAAAGCAGTCTGGGCAATTTACATTTGCTTTAATAGTTTGGCAATACCTTAATGTAATGCCTAACCTTTTCATCAGTCATTTCCCAGGAGACAACCTTAGGGTCCTGAAGAGCTGTTAATGTGCTGTACCATCTATGGTAATGGTATTTGCCTTAAGGCTTGGGATTTAGTTAAAATTTAAGTTGGTTGGTTGGGTTTATTTCCCTGGAGCCTGTGTAGCGGTAGCCCTGGTTGTGCAGTAGTTGAGGCAGGGGGGCAGCCAGCAGCTGAGAGCTTGCCCAGAGTCCCTGGGACTGGAGGACCTGGCACCAACAATACTGTTTTCCTTAGCAGAATTTCCTGACACACGACAAATAAAGCAGATTGGAAATACTTTCAGGGTGATTTCTAAGATGCAGGCTTGCAGCTTTTTCCTCTTGGGCACTGCACCTGAAATAATGTATCGCAAAAGCAAAATAAACGCCCTGGTTCATATCTCTGTTATTCCAAGTTTTCATTGCTCTGACAGCACGGACCTCTATAATTACACGGGCTCATATAAGAGCAGAGCGCAGCATGTTTCTTTCAAAACCGTCATAATGAGCAATGCTATAGGATTTCTGTCCATTTTCCTGGCATTATTTTGTTGCTTAAACAAGGCAATTTGGCTTCTGCTATTGTGGTGCTGAAACAAATCTCATTCTTTTGTAATGGAGACGTACTTGCTAATCTCTCCCATCACCTCCTCAGCACTGGCTGCCTTTTCCAGTTATAATTCACTGTAGGCTTGGAGCCGACAGAGAAACATGCTGTGTCTTAAAACTTGTTCCCAGTAATCCCACGCCTACTTCAAGAACTCGGCCTGTTGCCTATGGGCCATACTTTATTAAGGAATGAAAGTTTGTCCTCTCTTGCCCACTCATCATTGCTAACTTTTTCACTATGGGGAAATAAAAAAACAAACAAACAAACCACCTTTTCTGATGCTGGATATTTTTCACTGCAGTTGTGTTAATCTGCTAGGGATTCTACCCAATATGCGGTAGTTCTTTGCAGTTCACTAAAATCAGACATATAGAACAAATAAGTGATGGAAGTCAGATCCAGAGCCAAAATTCCTAACTGCAGCATATCCACTCAACCAAACCAAATGGCAGGTCACACCACCTTTACATCTGGAAGTGTTTCAGATTTGATGTCCACTGCTAAACCAGGAGGTTTTTCAAGCTGGCCTTCTCGATAACACGTGCTTTTTTCTGCATTAGTGGGTTCTTGTTTCCCACCTGCTGTCGTCTATCAGTTACAAGCACTGATGTTGTAAAACTTATCTTACTGGCGCTTTTTTTCCCCCTCTGTTGCTCTTCCCCTGATATATGTAGAATTATTCTTTTTCAGTCCGGGATAAGGAATATCTTGTTTCCAGGCTGGTGGAGACTACCCCATACGAGACGAACAATCACAATAAAACCACTGTGCTGGAGCAGATTGCTGTATCCTCCCTACATGTGGCAAAAGCATACTTGGAAAAGGTACCCAGTTTCCAATGAAACACTTCTTTCAGTCTGGTTCTTGTAATGCTTTCTTTGTTGATATTTTGTGGAGGGTGATGAGTTTCATAGCCTGCAATGTCCTTGGCTTCCTTCTTGGCCATATCACTAGCTCTGTGATTTCAAATAAATGTTGGAAGTGAAATAAATAAATAAATAAATAAATAAATAAAGAGTGCCCATCAGTTGCTATATTTAAGATGAAGGGGTAAATCAATAGGCTGTAAATTACTTTATTATTTAGGAATTTTCCTTCTGTTTATGTGCAATAATGTGTGTGAACTCTGCTACTAAGGGATTGTATTGTGAGTAACCATATCTAGTTTTATTCCTATTGACAAGATAGTTTGTAGATATAGGGATTTTCATTGTTGTAAAGCACAATTTAATGAATTATTTAATGTGTTTAACCATTGTGATGTCAAAAGCAATTGTTTTCATATATTTATTTGTTGGTGGTTTTCTGTAAAATGATGCTCATTAAGAAATCTGTTAAAAATGAAGAAATTTTGTTGAGTATTGTTGGGTCCATATTTATGAGAAACAAATAAACATTGTTCACGTTTTTGAAACACTAAAGGTTCAATCTTATCTACATAGCCATAAAATGACTAAAAATACCTCTGTCAGGCCAGTTTCAAGCATTAGTAAAGGTCTGACATGACCATAATTACGTTTTATTAACAAAATGTACATGGTGCAAAAAGCATGTTGATATAACTTACTGTTTAGTCATGTTGGGGCCCAATACCAAATCTTCTGATTCCAATTGATTTTGCTGGGCTTTATCTCAGATTAAATTAAGACAGGAGAGTCGAGACTTGAACAGTCACCAGCACTAACTGAAGTGACCTTGGTGTCAGAATTTCCATACTTGGATTGAATTAAGACTTAAATATGCAAATAGTGGTCGTGAATTCATTGAACTTCGTCTCTACTCCAGCAGCACTGAGAACCAATCCAAACTGTCAGGATAACCTCATGAGCTGCTGTGGGGAAGGATGAGTAGCTGCAGTCTGTCGCCGCACTGTTAGCCTTGCGTGCATGTCCTTCTATCTTCTGAGGGTACTTCTGAGTGGACCTTGGGAGGAGCTGATTGCTTATTCAGCCACACTATTTCACGTAAGGGTGTGAATACAGTGAACTGGGGCAGTGACGGGAGCATGGAGGAGCATGGGCAGACTTCAGTGAGGAGGAAACACTGACCTGTATTTTACAGAGTAGCTGAGGGCCTCCGTTAGGTGTGTTCCTTCCAAGAGTAGTCCAGGCTCCTGTTCCATAACCATTTTTCACATTTCTTGATTTTCCCAACAACAGGCCTTGCAGACGTACTGCATCCCTGGAGGTGAGCCTGGTTAAAAGAGAAGGCCATGCTGTGGCAAATTAGGATGTAATGACCCTGGCCAACACCTTTTTGATTAAAGCTGACTGACCTCTGCTAAGTTCTGTGGAAAGCTATATTAATGGAGAAAAAAATAAATATGTATTCAGCCTGCATGAGAAAGTATGCTTGGAAAACAACAAAGAGAGCGTTTGATGAGGGTAGCAGAAGAAGAAAGCTTTCAAAAGGTTACTTTTGTTTCCTTAGTTGTTCTTCACAGCACCCTAGACAAACAGCTACTGTTTAAAAATTTGGGGGCATCACTTGAGATGATCTGCAAGTTGAGAGTCATCAGCAGTTGTGAACACAAAATGAAATGCACTACAGGGCGGTGTGAGTGATGGAAGAGCAAAATGTATGTTGTTACATTTCTGGGTCCTGCACTCTGCTGAAAGCAGTTTTGAAGCAGGGGCAGCAAAGCAGTAGATGAAATAAATGTCTGTATATGTCTGTATTGCTGATAAATATTACTATATAGCAAAACGAGAAATAGATTTTGCCACCAAAAGACAAATAATTTCTTTCTACATACATGGTTACATTTCAAGAAATACATCAGAAAATTGTTCTGTAATGTGCAGTTTGTGCCACAGTTAAAAGCAAGAATGAGACTCTGCATTGCTGGGCTAGAATATGTATGGCTGGAGAAAGGCTTTGGTTTTTAACATTTCATTCGCATTTATTTCTATTTTACCTACCGAGGCTATACAAGGTGTGACACTTTCCGAATTTCCTAAGAAATTTGTGAGTATGCCCTTAAAAATGTGAATATGAGCAAGTGTGATTAGGCAATATGGAGGTAACTCAATGACTTACAAATCTTCCCGTCCTGTAAAAGCACAGAGTGCTGAAAACATGCGGCAGTGAGAATAAATAAGGTCTGTGCTACTCAGAAAAGGGGGCTACTGCAGGAGTTTGTCCACTGGGTAAGCAGCTTGCCACTTCCCTGTGAAACATACTGAGTGAGACTCCTTCATGTAAGTAGAGATCAGCTGGCAGCCAACCTTCTCATGCAACCCCTGGGGACCTCCTTAAGGGCAATGGAGGAAAATGCACTTTCGGGGCATGAGCGTCTGGCCTGCTTTAAGATGTTTACAGTGGTGTAAGAAGAATCTCATCCCAGAAATGGCTTCTTCCCCTCTCTGTTCATAACCAGAGGGAAACAATCCCCAAAGGTACTTTAGAGAAGGTATAACCTCAGCTGTGCCAGAGGACAAGGGGGCAGCACTTCACTTTCGGAAAGACTTCTTGAAATGGAAGTAAGGCTTCCAAGTGGATGGGTCTAGAGATGTTTGAAGATGCAAGAAAGACCAGAGGAGGAGAGTTAAGGGCTGAGAGAGCTGATCTGGGGACCATCTGTACAAAGATGATGATCGAAACCACTGTAATGAGTGAAGTAGCAAAGAAATAAGAGAGAAGTGGGGAGGCATGCAAGCATCTGAAAGCCCAAGAGACACCCACTGCAAAAGGCAAGTGTGGGTGTGAAGATCCCCTGAAAAATCTGCTTAGCTATGCAGATTTCAAGGAAATAATTGGCAGTGAGTTTTGGTCAATTTCTGTCTTACTCAGAAATCTTTACAATGAATAGTTAAGGTATCCTCAGGCCCAGCATCTTGAGGCAGGGTCATATGAAATTGCCCATGCTCTGCCAAAAGCAGGCAAGGTCACACAGCATTCCCTCTGGGATTTCACTTCCATGGCGTGACATCCAAGTGACAAACGAGCAGCCCTCTGTTGGCGCACAGTCGTGCAGACACCAAGCAATATCCCCCTTTGTCTACAGCAAATGTAACGACAGGTTTGCTGCTTCAGCTGTGAGACTGGAAATCTGAGACTGGTGATCCATATGATAAGCAGCGATGACGGTGTCACAGCTATGGAAGTGAAAATGTTTCTGACTAACAGGATGCAGGAATGCACATGCTTATAAATGGTTGGATGTTAAATAGGAAAAGCAAGACAATCCTAGGGGAAAATCACCAGCAACAGACCAAATCATCACCGTCATTAACACAGCAATCCGACTAGCCTGCAGATGCACAATGTTCTGGTCAGGAAAGGGTTTCAGCAAAGAGATTGCATGAAACTAAACACTGCCAAGAAAGCAGGAACATCTTTGAAAACTTTTATGCTGCACAGCTCCAGGTATGATCCTGGGGAGTGGTGGGGTTAATATGTGTGTATGCTGGTGTCTGCATGCCTACATGGGCGTACACATGGTGTCTGTCAAAATGCCGCTACTAGCCACTTGTGTACAGTTTGGATGGATTGCTGCATGCCAGACCCATGTGCTTTGGAGTCCCAGTCAGAGAGAGCCCAGCCACGCATCTGTGTTTGTTTTGGGGGATATTTTTTATGTTAGGAGTAGATACAGAGAAATGATCCTCCATCCAGCACAAAGCACCTGCTGAGTGTGGGAGCTTTTCCTCACCTGCTGTATTGCCAAAAGCTCAGCAATGGCTTGCTGTCTTGAGAGCGTCCATCCATGAGATGGAGCCTTGTGAGCTTTCTGTTCTGTCTACTTTTTTTAAATGCTTGCTGGTGGCAGCAGATGGTTCTGCAAAACATTTCTAAGACAGTACTCATTTCAGAGATAAAGGTAGAAGAAGAAATACTAAATCCCTTCCCCAGTCCCCCACCATTCTTGGGTGTGCTGTAGGATTTGTGTCAATACCTTCATAGGGACTAATGCTTCTTCTGGCGAATCCTTTCCTCTGTATCAAGCTGCTTTTATGAACAGTGGAGCAGGCCCCTATCTCAAGTTTGTTTCTTTGGATCTGAGCTGCTCTTGCAGCTTTCCTTGCTTTCTCTCCCCCTCACTTTGTGAGTCCCTTTCACTTCTGGTGTGCTCACACAAGCACTTAGTCCCTGTGGCTATCTGTGAACTGGCAGCTCTTCTCAGCTTCTGGCTTCCAGCTCAGTACTGGAGGGGCATAGGGATCGCCGTGCCCCTCCAAGCATCCTGCTCTCCACACAAAGGAAACAAGAATGGATGGGTCGAAGGGGGGCTAAGGCCACCCCAGTTGTAATGAGTCATGTGGCGACCAAGACTTAAGCACTGACCATCTAAATTGCTCAACCATAGGTTTACTCAGCTGTATGTTTGTGAGAATTACGTGGCAAATAAATGAGTTGCCGTTTATGAAAAGTTTAAATAAACAACCATAGGATGTTTCATCTTATGTTTAGATCAACTGGGCAGCTGGCTCAGCAGATCATGGGCCAAATTTAAACTCCTCCTGGGTCTGAGCCAGGCTCATCTCTGCCAGATTTTGCTCTAAAGAAGCATCTTTATTTATGAACTCCAAGCAGAATTTATCAGTCAACGTTGTTTATGCCACATTTAAACCTATTTAAATAAATAAAAAACCAGAATAAGTATCTGAAGGAATGAATATGTAGGAAATACGTATTTCTGATACTCCTGGGCAAAATATGCACTTGAGTCATAATGGTCCCAGGCCTGGGAAATGTAGGCACTAGTGGAGGGTGATTCATCTCCTGAAACACCTACCTAAACCAGGACTTACTAGCCTGCCTTTTTTATTTCTGTATACTACAAAGGGAGGTAAACAGAAGAAATCTAAAGCAGATGAATTTTATCTGTAGACTCTAATTTATCTGCTTTGGTGCCAGGCCCACTGGATGAACCCAAGCTTACCGTGACCTCTTTAATGTAACTGAGAAATCTCCTGGGCTCATCTCCCTGTGCCAATAACATCCTATGGACAAAACTATAAAGATTTACATTAAAAACAGATTTTGTAAGAGTTGAACAAGGGCCAATTAGATCTGCATCCTCTCTCTGATAGTGGCCCAAGTGACTTGTGGTAAGAGCAGGAAAGAGTTTATATATATGATCAATTGTCTCTTACCTGCCAATCATTTTCAGGTCAAGGACTTCCTGACCAAATATAGCATCTCTGAATTTAACAGGGCTCTTCATGGGCTTTCTTCTTTGAATTTACCCAGTTGCTCCTTAAACTGAAGTATTAACTTCTAGTACCTTTTAGCTTAACTGCAATTAAAGTTTCATGAACACAACAGGAAACCACCTTTTCCCGATTGTTCCAAGTTGGACACCTAGTGTCATTTGAACATGCCTAGTTCTTACACTGGAAGAGACACTGAATAACAAGTCCCTGCTCACCTTCATGCAATTCCTGATTTCACACTTCTCCATCATTTGTATCTCTCTCCTCTGTGTCTGTACCAGGCAGATGAGCACAAGACTGTTCAGTAAGCCTCTGTGTCTTTGATTATCCTGGCTGAGCCTGCCTGCAGCATTTCTTATTATGCTAGATCTTTCTTTGGAGATGGGAGAACCAGGGCTGCCTACAGTGTTCAATACACAAGCACACCAAGAATCTGTATGGTGAATACGAGTGGTGTTTTCCACATTGTTTACCATCCCTTTCATAATATTTCCTAGAATTTCAGTTTTGGATTTGTCTGGCCAGTTCTGAGCACAAATCTGACACTTCCATAAAATTATTTATTCTAATGGCAAGATCTCATTTCCAAGTAGCAATAGTTAACTCAGAAATCAGCACAGTGTATGTAAAGTTAAGACTGTTGTGGTTTTTTTCCCTCTGTGTGCCTCACTTTAAATTCAATCTAAGCTAAACTTCATCTATCATTTCATCGCCGTCACTCTGTGTCATCAGGGTCCTTTGCTATTCACATTCAGCCCTTGTCTTTAGTACTCTGAATAATTTAGCAGCTATTCTCCAGCACAGGTTATTGTCCCCAGAGCTCATTCTGCAACCTGCCTGGGCAGTGGGGGAGCAGAACTTGAGGCAGGCTGACGTAACATCCCAGTAGCAGATATAAAGGCTTCATTTGCCTTCCCGACCATTTTGATGAAGGTGCTGAGATGTATGCTGCCATTCCGCTGCTCTTGCCATGGAGCTGAAAAATCGGGTTTTATTAGTGTTGAAATTGCTTTTCACACAGGTTGCCATTAACAGAAAGGTATTGCTTTTTGGTTCACTCTTTTAGCAGAAAGTCATACTGAAAGGCTGTTTAATCCCCTTTCTCATCTGTAGTCTCAGTTTCTTTAAAAACTTTTGAAATTATGTTGCTGCTTCCCTCTTTCACATGCAAACTTTGGCAAACGGAAATTTCTGTCTTTCCAGCACATTAAGTAGCTCCCATCTTCACTTGGTCTCTCTGCTGTAAGGCTATAAACAAAGGCATATTGAGGGAGCTGGCAGTGAAATTACAGAAAGCTGAAAAGGTCAGAATCTTAAATCATAGATCAGATAAGACAAAGGATTTCAGATATCTCACAGCAAATAAGGTACGGGGAATGTGATGAACACTGTGTATAACACAGCATGAAACCATATATGGAAAAATGTGAAGTGCTATAAACTTCCTTTTCTGATTTAATTTGCTCCAACTGCATTTAGAAATTATAGCAAAAATGCATTGATAGCCACATTATTATTTACACGCAGTAGGAAGCGAGACTGAGCTACATGCAGAGATTGTCAAGGCAAGGGGGGGTGCTTTTAGTTCTGCAAAAACCTCATTAATTTTGTTTTGGTTTGGAAGCTCAAAAATCAAACTTGC
>JAVJGJ010000014.1:55364237-55375058 GCA_035590215.1 Microhierax caerulescens
AGGCAAATTAACCTGGCGCAGAGAAAGCCACCTGGGTGTCATCGTGGCCACATCAGCGCCAGGTTATGGGAAAACTCATACAAGAAGCACATTCCCTCGTAGACAAACTCCATGGTTTAGGGGGTCTGGATTGTTTGTTGTTTCATTTTGGTTTGTTTTTTTTTTCTTGAGGATCTGGTAGAGCCTGTATAATTGAGCAGCATGAGCTTTATCCGCTAGGTCATGAACACTGCTGCTGCTGAACTACACAGATCAGAGCTCAGTTCATGGCAGGCCCTTGGTGGCACCCTGCCTGCCATGCCCATGCCACTCAACACCCTCCTACGTGGTGCCTAGGCATCACTGAGGTGTGGCACAGGCCAGGAGCTACCCTCAAAAGCAGCGGGGACAAGGCTGGCGCCTTTCATTTCCTCACGTTGTGTTTCAGCCCTTTTGCAAGTAGGCGGAGAGGTCGGCCGTGGTTGCTGACCTGTCCTGAGGCCTCCTGGGGAAGGGCATCTTGCTTTTGTGGAGGGGAAGAGCAGAGAGAGGGCCACGAGAGCCGCTGCAAACCGGGCAGATCCCTCCTACTGCGGCTGTCACCAACTGGGCACCAGCTGTGCGGGTGACGGCAGTGCCAGCTGTGAGCAGCTGCAGGCAGGGGAAGAGGCTCACTGCTCGGCTTCCCTAAGGCCTCCAGGCTTCTTACTGACACCAGGCTCAAGAGAAACCATCGCAGTCATCCCTCCTGCCTCTGAGGTGGGTCCACCCAGCTCAGAGGAGACAAGTCCTGTTGCTGGTGGACTGGCTGAGACAAGTGAAACAAGGTAAAGCATTTGCAAAATGCCTTCAGTTGCAATGAGCTTCACAGGCTTTCTTCAGACGGCTGCTGTGTCAGGGTTTGTTTTCAGCTGTAGGATTTTTAATGGCTACGGTTGGGTGACTGGGAGACGCATCGCCGGTGTCTCTGTGGACTTTTGCAGGCTAAACACAGAGAAGCAGATCTCTGGTGGAAAGGCCAATGCCTAGGCAGTACAGCAGGTCAAGCGCGGAGCATTTCTGTAACTGCCAGCTGCTGACACAACAGGTTTTGTGATATTCACCCTCAGAGTTGGCACTCACAGGGCTGAGTTAGGGGTCGGTGGGGGGCACAGAGGACTCCAGTGGGACCAGTCACATTGAGCCCTGAAAGAGCTGGTCTGAAATGCTGAAGAGAGGGCAGAGCCCAGAGACTCTGCCTGCCCTCTGCCTCAGCACCATGCGCCTACCATCCGCAACAGGACATCTCTGCCGAACTGGAGCACGTCGTTCCCCGTGCTCTGGTGCATGTCAGTCTGACCTGCGCCTCTCTTCTTTGCAAATGTGATGGGAGGTAGAAGTGACATTAAAATATATACATGTAGGTTGTAAGTACTTCTGGCCCAAGGGGATTTGAGCCTACTGGTCTTTCTTCCCAAGAGCTTGGCATGGCCGTCCATTCAGCTCAGGGCAGAGTCAAGCTGAAGGGCGAGGAGGAGGGTATATAACAGGTGAGCAACCTTCTCCACTCCATTTTCAGCTCAGTGGGGGACTGTGAAGGAGGTGGTAGCCTCTTAAATGATCATCTCAACAAAGAAGAAGTTTGGGTACCAGTGTTTCCTGGGGAGAGTGGTTGACTGAGGTCTGTGGATTTGCTTGGATTGCCCTCTTCAATTCATTTCCATGTGGAGGGGTTTTTTGGTTCTGACCTTATCTTCTTTTTGCCACAGAGATCCTAGTTTTAATCTTAGTTTGATTTCAAGTTAAAATAAATTATCAAGCACAAAGAGACGTATTTTCTTACACATGAGCTGCTGTTTCAAGGTCAGTGTTTGATATGCGGCTCTCACACTTCAGCGTTTTTTCAGAGATCTCATGCCATCTCCAAGGACATGCCTTAAGCACTAGCAAACACAAGGTCCAGACCTGCAGGTGGATCAGTCTAACATGAGATAGACCTCAAAAATGTCAGGGAAAACACTACCATTCTTTTCCATGAGGATCAGCTTGACTATGAAAAGTCACGATTCCCCCTCCCCTACAAAACATTAAGATATGAATCTTCTTTTCTTATATTGACATACCTTACCTTAGCTGCTGATTTACTGCATGGAGCCATCCACTGCAGTTACCATCTCTGGGTCTCTACTGAGGCACAGAAAACACACATGTGAGATGTTAGCTCTACAACCTGCTGCTAGCTGAAAGTAAGCCACCAGCTAAATCATGGGTTTGAAGAACACGAGTCCATCATTGGTACTGAGAAAGGTCAAGAGCTCGCCTTGGCCAGGCAGGTTCAGTGCAATGACACTGCACCTCCTGCTTGGAGAGGTCCAGCACCTAATGATTCTGCTGATGGGGTGCTTGGAAGAAGGACTACGTGGGGAGAGAATTGTGGGATTTGTAGGAGTCTGACTGTTTGAAATAGAAAAGGTGGAGTAGAGGACAAGATGGTAAAGTATGGTGATGGGGGTGGGTGGGTTATTCTACATAGCTTACTTCAGTTTCTGTTTTGTTAGCAGTGGAAGCCACATAGGTTCAGGACCTCCCTATACTTGTGTTAATTCAGAAGCTGTTACTTAGCATAACACAGCCCCTATCAGAACTGCTATAATAAAACAGGGCATTTAATGTTTCCTTTCAATAAAACTGGAAATGAGACCCCATGTCCTGTTCTCCAACTGGGTAGGTATATCACACTGGTTTTAAGCTCTGTTCTGTAAATCAGCATTCAAATTCATGCAATCTGCCAAGCAGGTAATGAATATCAAGGAGGTTTCCAGGAAAACTGTGGCAAGTTGAATTCTTTAGCTACTGTAATTGATATGGCCTGTCTTAAGAAATAATAAACATCATGTTTTTAGGGAGTGGAAATCTGAAGACAGAAAAACCCTTCGAAGGAGAACTGTGCAGGGCACAGCAACAGAATAGCAAGGTAAAACCTAGGATGCCCTGCCTTTTGTGTCATCAGGTGGTCAACACATCGGTCAACACAAGCACACACAGGCTATACCATTGTTTGGTGTACATCACCCAAGAGCTAAAAACATCTTTCCTGGTGCCAGAGCCCTGCATGTGGTGATGTCTGGCCTAGCTATTGAGTTTGTTAGCCCACTGCTGAAATGGTAGTAAGTCAACATGGTGACATTTTCTGCTGATGATTTCTGACAAGGTGAGGAAGAAGTTGCTCTCCCTTCCCTACTTATCTGAGCTTCAAACTCAGGGCTCAGGTCATCACAGGCTCTCCAGTATGCTGTAGTGAAATGTCATTTTGCGAATGATTCAATTCCTGGGTCTACAGCGGCCATTTTGTGGAAGCACATTGAAATGGCCCTGCAAAGTCCTGGCAGATGTCTGAATTTATGATGTGAGCAGGATGCCACAACCATGGAACAAAGGTGATGACATGTGCAGTTTTGTAAGGGAAGGTCCCAGCCTGGTGGGTTGAAGCTTCATTATGACAGGACATGAGGCAGCAGTGCAAGAGAGTGCTGGGCGGGCAGGAGTTGCATAAATAACACTTGAGTCACGGCTTGCACTTTGGTCCCACGGGAGACTGGGTTGCCCAGCTGATGTCCGCATGGTCAGACACTGTTCCCTCCTCCCAAACCAGGCTGACTTTGCCTGTGCAACTTCTTAGGAGTTGCCTCTGGACTGTGCCAGCCCCAACTACCCCCAGGCAGTGTCTAGGAGAAAGCCAGGTCAGACCTGTGCTGCAGAGCACATTCACAAGGTGCCAGCACCTCAGTTTGGGCCTGTCCTGCTTTAGAGTGCTCAGGTAGGTGTAGCCAGCTGCACCCTCCATTCCCCTGCAGAAAATAGCTCAGAGATTTTTCCCAGTCTGAGCAGTTGGGGGCTGGTGGAAAGCAGGCTGGGAGGCACTGGAGATGTTTTCCCAAGACCTTGAACAGCTAGTGGGAGCACTGTGTGACTTGGGGGAAAAACCCCAAAAGATTCGTATGTTCATCACACCGAGTAGGTGCCTGTTCTGAAGAGGACAGTGTTTGAGGGCAAAGATTGCCACTTCTCCCTGGAGTTTCTGCAGGTACATCTTAGCAACTGGTACAAAGAGCAGCAGTGATCGAGGCGTCTGGGTCACAATCTCATAAAAGACTTTGATAAAGAAAGAGACAGCAAAACCGGCTTCCTTCAGCTGCCAGGCATCTCTCTGACTGGCCACAAAATGAGTTTGACTGGAGCATAGTGGGGCTGCTGCTTTTCAGGAGATCAGATTTCCTTAGAGCAGGTGATAAAGCAGAAAAGCTTTTGGAAAGTGTCTGTAGTCACAAGTCCCTCAGCATAGCTGCTCTGCTCTTGTCAGGCATGCTCTCCATTTGCTTTTCTGCTCCCCAGGGACCCATCCTGCTGTCTGCACCCTGCTGAGACCCAGGACCTCCCTGCTGAGACCCACCACCCTGTCCCCTGGCTGGAGAGACTGGAAGTGTGGCAGAAAGCCATTGGCAGGCTGTCAATTTTTAGTGTCGTGTACTGTCTCAACATTGTGATCCATGCTTCTAGCAGTGAACTCAAAAACGTAATGTGCTTTATATTCCCTGCCTCTGCAAGCATTGTTATCCGCTGGCTGAAACGGATCTTCAAATAAAGAATGCACTGTCATGTCTCGTGCTTTTTTAGCTATGAAGTGTGAGACTGCAACAGGATAAACCTCATGATCTCTCAGAAACATGGCTAAGTTCTTTCTTTCATTTGACCACTCGCATAGGCTGTGGCTTTCGCAATCTAAACAGGGGCACACGTGCTAAGTGCCGCATGGTGTAGGAGGCAGGGGGTCTTGGGGTGTCCTTCTCTGTTGTCCCTTGCATGGAAAACTGTTGGGAGAAGCTCTGTGTTATGGAGGTTTGTAGCAAGTGTTGAATGAAGGTACAAAGGTGATGTGACACCTGCATATGTCAATTTAATGGAGAGATGTAATTGCCATTTTACTGGCTGGCAATTTGTATTAAATATGCACAAGTAGCATAAGTGCTACTAATGGAGAAGCTTTTTTGGTGATGGGTTACTGCTTTTTGAAAAAGTGGTACTGCACTCAACTGAGACCAATGTACTTAGGCTAAACTGTGCCTTTAAAATGTGCCTAATTGTAAGTTTTTATGCAAACTGTAAAAAATTTTACAAAGCAAATTGCCTGCAAACCTTCAGTACAGCTTTGTACAAGCGAAGGCAGGGACGTGCCCACTGGGCTAAGCAGTGCAGGGATCCAACAGCAGCTGCTCAAAACCAGCAACCAGCAGCTGGCAGGAGGTTTGGTCAAAGGCAGGAGAGGTAGGTGAGTACTTTAGTCACACATATGTAAGGTACTGACTCGGGAAAGTACCTTTGGAGATGTAGCTATGGTAAATTACCATTGAAAGATACTTTATGTGCTATTTTCATTAAAAGAAAACCAAACCATGAGATGGTCCCACCCAGCCAAGGTGTGCAGTAGTTCTCGGGATGGTGCACATAGGTCCATGGCTCCCACTTGCCACTGAGGTGAGGAGGAAAGGCTGAGCTAAAGTGATCCCAGATGAAGTTTTGGCACAAAAGGAGGGTTAAGCATGCACAGTGGCTGTGGTGCTGTGCAGAAACCCCTCCTCACCCTGGGGCTGGCGCTAGCTGCGGTGACAGGTTTTCCATTGTGCCATACCTGGTGCACCTCTAAGAGGAGCATGAGGGAGGTAATGGCACCCTCTGACAGACACGTGGAGGGGGGTGACTTTCCCTCCAGCCAAGCCCTGAGCTTCTGCAGCCGTCTCTGGACATCCCCCCCAGCAAGGCAGTTTGGGGTCCACAAAGCCCCAGGAGCATCCTGGCCACCAGTCCAACCACCACTGTTGGTGGGACTTGTGCCACCATGATTCCGAGCAGGACAAGAGTGAGGAAAAGAGGAGTAAAGATACTTGAACAGGAGCTGACGGGGCAAAGAGGTGACTGCAGATTTGTGAAGAAGTTGAGCAGGGGCCTGGCTAGCCCTGCTACTAACTCCCTGTCCTAAACCTGATGTGGTTTCACACTGTCTGCAGCGTTGGGTGCCTACACCTGTGTGGCCACCCGAGGCTGTCCTTGTTTCTGTGCGTGCCCGTCTGCTTCTGAGGCAACTCCCTGGCATCCCCAGTGAGAGGCTGTGGGGCTGTCACCCCACAAAGCAGGCAAGGGCAACCAGAGCACATCTTTCAAACCTGGATGAAACTTTTCTTCTTGGTGAAGGAGAAAAGGCACTTTCTCTGCCTTTCCACCTCGTGCTTGCCATTTCAGGCGGGCACCCAGCTGCTCAGTTCCTCCCTGAGCTGCAGCCACACAGAGGTGAACTCGTATTCTCCATTTTCGGTAGGACTAGTGGGGCGATTCACTACTGGTTGTGGGGGTTTTGCCGTTTACACATGACAATCACATTGGGACCTCACAGTTACTGCAAACTTGTAGACACTGAGATAAGAAATGTTTTTTCTGATGGTTGTAACACAGGAAATCCTTAAAAACAGGCCTACTCATTGAAAGCTGTATCTATGGCTATAAGCTGCGACAGGTAAACTGTGGAAAATATATACGGTAGAAATATTTATGAGCAGAGCTGTGGTTTGATCATGCTGATGCTGCTTTTTAAAATTTATATTTGGCTACTGCAAACTCCTGCTATAAATTCTGGCTACAGTAATCTGCATTCTTATTAACAGCTTGGTTTAAGAAAAGAGGGAAGTGTGGGAGGTAAAGGATTAAAGAACAGTATATGCATGCCTCAGATACCGCTTCTTAGCAAAAGCTTGCTTAAATGAAAAAAAAAAACAAGAAGCCCTTATATCCTCGGGGGGGGGGGGGGGGCTGGCGAGGAGCTGGAAAGGAAAAATTCACATGCAGCTTGTGGGTGAAGGGCTGAGACATCAGGTGAAGCTGTTTACAGTGAGCTAGGAATGATTTAGAAAACAGCCTTTCAATAAACAGGCACAGCATCACAGAGAAAGATAATATTCCAGAAGAAAATTAGCTTAGGGCGTATCTTCTAAGAAACACTCATGGGCTGCTTTCTGAGGCGATGCTGTTGCCTGTGGTGAGGGGACCCAGAGGTCCCTGCTCCCCGATCCCCTGCCTACCCCAGCAGCATGATGCTGACAGACCCTGCCATGCCCTCGGGGGTTTGCCCACAGAGTTTTGCCCAGCTAAATGGCATCATGGGCCTTCCTTCTTCCCAGTGCCAATCCTGGAAGTCAGGCTTGTGCCCGCACCCCACCAACGTGCAGCCAGCTTGATGCTGAGGGGACTGAGCCCTAAAACATTCCTTCTTTTAAAGTGACCGAGGTGACCTTTTAAGTATTGTAATGTACTTTTTATAGCACATCTTTTTCTCCAAAGTTCTAGCAGTTCTCCTGACACTGATTTTAAAATAAATTATTATTTCAAAAGAAATGACCCAACCATTGGAGTCACCAGCTTTTAATTTCAGCTTAAATGCAGATCTCCTCAAATTTGGAGAAGTACCAAGCACTCTCATATGGGCAAATGTTATTCATTACTAAGAGAGCCTTGATGGAAATAAGGTGTATAAAATTTAACCTGGTATTTTCAATGGCAAATGTCTTTTTTCATTGCAAATGCCAGAAGCGCAGCTATAGCTATATCTACATTGCACATCAGGGCTGGGATCTGGCCCAGCAGAGCTCTCAACCTCTAATTGCTGCATCCAAATTAACAGACAGCCAGACCCCGTGTCTCAGCTGGGAGGCAGCCACTAATGGCAAAGAGGCATTAAAGCACTTAAACCTTCTCTGAGCTGTGCCTAATTGTGCAAAGGCTCATCTCCTGGCCACACTCGTGGAGTTTAAATGAACCAGTGTTTGTTGTTGTTGTTGTGCTGAAACAGAAGGTATCTACAGTGACAGGAGGAAGGTGGAACTTCACACCTGAACAGGGACAGCTTCATAAGCCCCTCAGCTTTCTGTGGTAGCTGGTCAGACATTGATTCCAGGCTTTCTCCACGCAATATCTGAGACACCGACACAAATCACTGTTGACACCTGACTTTGCAGTGCAATGGGTTAAAAACACTCACAGCCAGACATAGATGAGGGACAGTTTAAGAAGCAATTTCTTGCCTCCTCCTATTAAAGGAGGGAGTCAGTCTGCCTAAATTGGGATTAGAAGCTGACAGCCTTGCAATTGCAGATTAAAATTGGACAGCAGATGATTCTTCCCACCCCCTGGCCATTCACTGTGTTCTCTGGCTTGTCAGAGGTGGCTGACGCTGAGGCAGATGCATCCGAGTCACTCACAAAGCAGCACGGTCACCTGCAGCCTGGTGCACCAGGCTGAAAGGAAACCCGAACAAAAAGAAGAGATGCAGAAGGGAGCCGGCGCTTAACCCGGGTGCCGTGCCCTCCACACGAGCCCAGTGGTCCCTTCTGCCAGGACCGTCTTCAGTTCAATGGGCATCTGGTGCCAAACACATACTCCAGCAACCACCCCTCCCGGTGGGGCAGGCTGCTTTAGGCTCTCAGGATGAGCATTGTCCAGCTTCTGTGGGACATGCCTCTCTCCAAAACATCCCAGGGCCAAGGGGACGAGACACCTCCTGGCCACTGGCATTTTTTAAAACTAAGAGAGCCCAGCTTCTCCTCCCATCCTTTAGGGAAAGTTGTAACTACCTAACTGTCCATGCTATCTGTCATCTGAAGAAGGTGGTCCTGCTGCATTAGATACCTCTGCTTAAAAATACATAGGGAAACCAGATTGTAAGAGGACAGAGGTGCCTATTATTTCCCCTTATTTGGACTGGATCAACCTCTGGATGTCTTTACAGCAGCCCAGTTCTTCCTCGACTGGAAA
The DNA here is from genome assembly GCA_035590215.1 of Microhierax caerulescens. Taxonomy (NCBI): domain Eukaryota; kingdom Metazoa; phylum Chordata; class Aves; order Falconiformes; family Falconidae; genus Microhierax; species Microhierax caerulescens. The sequence continues at coordinate 55,373,052 of JAVJGJ010000014.1, forward strand.
TGGAGATGCTTGGGCCACCACACCTTTCCCTCCAGGCCTGCGTACAAGGTGTGCTAGCTCCAACATTGGGTTACATTCCTAATAGCCACTCAGCTTCTCCACCTTAGTTTTGCCATTGCACCATATCATTGTTTTTGATGTGTGGATGTGAGACAGTTTTTTCTTGCCAAGTGTCCTCTGATCTCAGGGAACGTGAGGATTTCAAGCCACGTGCTTGATTGGCACAGCCTGAAGGTGGAGGGTTAATCACGCAGGCAGCAGTGAGATTAAAGAAAAGCAATAGTTTGGGCTCGGTGATGTACCATATAGACATATGATATATGAACATATAGAAGTGGTAACTGTCCTTGTAGCATAGAGGAGTAGTAGCTCTGCATCAAAACTGAGGACTTCTGTTTAAACGAAAGCTTTATCTTGGGATGTTTTTCAAGTTCTTTGCAAAATTACATTGTTCTTCAGTATCTGTCTTTTAATGAAACATGTATAAAAGCCAAAGACCGTACACTAAAGCTGATGATTGCAGAATTATTATTTCACTTCCAGGAAGAGGCTTTTGAAGTCCCCATCATCCTTGAGAAGCTGAGAAAGCCAGGTCTCCTTGGCAAGTACCTTACCTTGGCAGGTAAGAACGTCCTTACTGCGACGTTCAATGGGGAGATGCTGCCTTGTTGCTCCTACTCCATTTTCTCTCGATTTTTTGTAAACCTGAGCAATCTAGTTCTTGCTGTACTTTTCAGGAAGGCTCCCTTGTGAGAGCACTCACAAGGGGAGAAAAAGGCAATTTGGGCTAAAAGACTTAAAAGCAGCTGCCAGCCAAGCTACTGACATGAGTGGGAGCGGAGTGAATTCAGCACTCAAGAAAGCAACCATCACCTCGCAGGCTCCGAAAGAACAGTTCATCTGCAAAACAGTGAGTAATAGGTCTGGTTATATATCACTGGCTTTCCTTGGGGAAAAAAAACCTAAATATAACCTGATCCTGATATAATTTGTCCTAAATTTGCTTCTTAATTGTGCTTCTTGCATATAGGCTCACTAAAGCACTGATGCCTTCCCCAAAATTAGCCATAGAAATCACGGAGGCTGGTAGCTCCACTTGCTCCAGCAAGCAGCTGCACTGGATCCTGCTTGCTGATGCTGCTAAGCCCTGTTAGTACCCTGCTCCCTGTGTCTCTCTGCTTCTGCTGGAGCTGGACAGAGAGGGAAAAGGGAGGAACCTTCCAGAGTCCATGTATTCACAGGGCACATCAGTCTACTTCTGTTGATGCTCTCAGCATCTCTGCTGAGGTATGATTAGCAGACAGCTGTTTGCCTTAACATGTTATTGCCTTGTGGGCTAAACACGTTTATGAGCAAACAGTTTTTGGAAGGAGCTGAGGTCTGCTTGCTTGGAGTACGGTGTTATCGTAGGAAGCTGACCATGTGCTCACCTTGCTCCAGCACAAAGGAAGACGTGGTCAACCCTGCACTTTTGGGGGGCCTTAAATCAGGAGAGGGATCTTGGAAAAAAGTGGTGATTTACCTGAGTGACCACTGGATGTCATAATATCCCACAGCGCTGCCACAGCCTCACCTGTCAGGCAGCAGGAGCACACATGATTTAGAAAAGGCATTGTGCTGCTGGAGTTTGTTATGGCCCTGTTAAAAAGCTGCAAGGATAAGCTGAGCACTTTGCGTCTTAAAATAGGATAGGAATAAGTACAGAGAAGTGTGATTCAAGGGCTGGAAAAAAAAAAAAAAAACAGTCGCCTTGGGCTTTATTGGGATGGATGGGGGGGGGCAGGGTGGCCTCTAGGCTGGGGGGGGGGTGCCTACTGCTGCCCCCCCACTTTGCCGCAGGGAGGAGAAAGCATCTGTGAAATGAGGATCAGTACTAGGGTCTCACACCCACTCTCCCAGATGGCTCCATCTCTGCCATGTCCCCTTTAGCGACTGGGGACTGCTGGCCGGCCACTTGTACCAGGACGTCACTTACACCTCACAGCACACTGCAACCTGCCAACCGCG
>JAVJGJ010000014.1:55375925-55388361 GCA_035590215.1 Microhierax caerulescens
AGAGTAAGTCACTCATCCTCCTGGGGAGCAGAGCTGGGCACACACTGGTGCAAGTGCAACTTGGCTTGTAGGAGCCCAGTACACTACAGGGGACACACCAGTGCAACAACAGGACACACCTTTTGTTGTTGATTTTGGTCCTCCTGCAGTTTCAAAGGCAAGAAGGGGCTGTTTTTTATATTTATATTTTATATAAAATAATAATAATTTATAATATATTAAAATAAATATATTTTATATTTATACACCATAAAACAGTATCAAGAGATTGCTGCATCAAGCTTGTAACTTCTTGTTGAGCTATGGCATGGCCTTTAAAACGGCATCCAGCCTTGATTTAAACACCTCGAGTACTAGGGAACTGGCCGTGTCTGTGCACCTCATTTTGAATCTCAATTAATTTAGTTTCTGTTTCCTGCCCAGAGGCTGTGCTGGCCATGCATTTGTTTGTTGAATTAAAGAATTTTCCATTAGCAGTGATTTCATCATGAAGCTGCACCTAAAATGGGACTAACACAACATAGCCCCTTCTTTGTTAAGCCAAACAGACTGAACATCAGGGGTTCCTCAGTACCTTTGCTCCCATAACTGTGTCTTGGAACAGGCGTTTCACATCCGTTTGAAGTGTGGGCACCCAAAGTGGACACTGCTGTCTGGTAGCGATCGAACGATGCTGTTTGGAGGAGTGACACCACCTTCTTGTGTACAGCAGAAATCCCCATCCTTTGCCTGGGGCCTGTCTGAGCTCACTCACATCCCTCTCCACTGGCAGGCAGGCCCATTTCATGGCTTCTCGTTGCTTTATGATGCTGATGCAGGGAGGCTTTAGCCCTTTCCTTGTTCCCCTGTGCATCTCTGCTCTTCTCCCTACACTCCCTACCAGCTTGTACAGGCTGGGCTTTTATTCAGACTCCCAGGCGAGCTGCTTCTTTTGACTCCAACAGCAGAAAACTACACAGGCTGAGATTTTTTGTGAGGTAGTTTTCTGCAATTATGTGAGGGAAAGTGGCTCACAGGGAGTCTGTCACTCACCGGCACCAGGCAAGCAGCAGAAGCAAAGGGCTGGGAGCAGGGAGAGGGCAGAGGGGGGGCAGGAGGGGATGTGTGACTGACCTCTTGGTGCTGCCTGAGCACAGGCCAAGCTGGTCCTTATGAGGGAAGCCTGCCTCTTCCCAAGCTCTTAGATGCTGGAGATACAAGCTTGTGAGCAGTGATACTAGGCCTTAAATAACTATTTTTCTGTGGTGCCGTGGTTCTGAAGGTAGGTCTTACCTGATGATCCTTGTGAAACAGCTGCGTGAGCACTTCTAGAAAAGAAAAGGAGCTGGTCTTTTGGTTAAAGGCCATTTTAAATGGATTGTGCATCCTTATTGTGCAGATGCATGGTCCCCTGTGACAACTATGGGGTGAATGGTTCCATCTCCGTACCCAACAGAGAAAAAGTGGTGACAGCATATCACCCTTACAAATCACCGTCTGTAGGGACTTGCCCAAAGATTTTTGCAAAGATGAGCCTGTCCCTTTTTACACATATGCAAGAAAGTTAAACTGCCTTGCTCAATGGCTCAGCAGCGGAGTCAGAACAGGGTCCAGCTGACACTGTGGATTGTTTTTCCTTCACAAGCTGCAGAAATCTGCAGCAAGATGTTTTTAATCAGTAGGGATTTTGTATTGAGCCAGGTACGATCTTGGGCAGCTGCAAGGAAACCAGCTTCTTTCCTAGCTTAGAAATGCCAAGAAACTTCTCAGGCATTCTCTTGTGAGAGAGGATAATGCGGTGGATGCATTGTCATCATCAGCTATTCAGAAAGCGTTGCACCTGGATGCTGTCTTTACAGAACCCTCAGTGCTTTAGATAAGACAGTGATAAAAAAGATGAGTGTATGTTTTTGTGTGTGTAAGAGCCTAGCTTTCAAGGCATTAAATCTGCCTCTTTGTGAAGAATTCCTTAAGAACTGCATGTCAGTTTATTATTCTTCGCTTCAGCTCTGGATATTTGGTGACTGACTACTTCCACCTATTTGTTCCAGAACGATGGCAGCTTTATTTAGGTGATAATAGGAGCACTGTGCTGTTTTATGAGGCTGCAATCCAATTCCCAAGTAGATGAATACTCTCCAAGGCCACGTAGTTTATCCCGACGATCCAAGGAGCTGAATTACTGACCAGAAAAATAGTGGTGTTCTTGCTCATGCTGTTATGCTCCAATTCTCCAGTATTTGAGCTAAATAAATGTTCAAAATATTTGTGACATAAGAAGGAAGAGCACATAGAGAGGATGGAAATGACAGTGAGGAGCAGGTTGGCAGAAGGAGCTGGAGCTGGGGATGTTTTGTCGTTTGCTTCTTAATTATTCAGTAATTTCTTGAGCATATTCATCATCTTTCAGACAAGGACCACACCTTCAGCTGAAATCCCCTGGCTCTGGGTTAGACACCAGCTAAATAATTTCCACATGTCCAAAGAGCTGAGAGGTAAAGGCTATTCACAACTGACAGAGTCCAATCTGTAGCTGAACAACCCATGGGATAAAAATGCTCCAGCTCTCCCACTGTGCAGATTCAGGGCTCCTTGCACGCAGTGTGGCATAGGCTGGCTCTGCTAGTTTTTCTCTGCTTTGCTTTGTTGTCCTGCCTGCTTTTAAAAGGGCTCTTGAACTGATTTTTCTGCTTTAAATATCAGGGGTTTAATATAAATGTGCAGGTTCTACAACTATGAATTATGCAGCAAATAAACACCTACATGGTGGCTGCAAGCTGAACTTTGCAGCCCTCAATACAGTTGGGGCGCATAGGGTGCAGCTCAGGACTGGGGCCATAGTCTTAAATTAGAGGGATGTTTATTACTTCACAAGAAGTGCTCCCAGTAAACAAGCTGGGAGTGAGACCAGGCTTTTGTAGCTGATACGTGAATTCACTGACCCTCCTTGTCTGTTTATGTATGTTACAGACTGCAAGAAATGCGCTGCTGAGAAATGCTACGCTCCCAGTCTTGTTATGAGGCTTTGTGCATCTCTGCTGGCGGTTTGTGCGAGCCCAGTGGGAGCTAGTTTGGACTGGGTACAGAAATGGCAGCTTACCTTGAACACTGCATAGATGGTGATCCTATCTTAGGGCCAGCTTATTTCACAGCACTGGTGAAGGATGTTTTCTGCTTTTCTGCAGACCATTGGCGTTGTGTCTTGCTCTGATACCGTCACGCATAGACATTATCCATCACCTCTTCACTGACCTGAGTGCAGGATACTCAGGCTGCTTCTCAGCCCCAGCTCCTGGAGTCAGGTGAATTTTGAGGGGCTGAGCCACAGCTCACCCAAAGGTTCAGGTCAGGAGGGAGAAAATCTGTAGCTGTCACCAGAGGTGCCCAACACCTTGAAAAGAGTTTGCAATGAACAAGACTCCATTTTGTGAATCTACTGAGCACTGAAATACCAATTAAAATCACAATTAATAATAAAAAAAAGAGATAAATATTACCCCTTCCTGTATACCTACATATTCATTCCTGGTTTGAGCATGCAGAAATTATTCTACCCCCCTTTTTCCTTCAAAGTACTTAAATGTTCAGGCTCACTAAGCCCTGACAACTCTTTGGTCCTGTTGGGGTAGATATGAACAAGCATTCAATAAATGTACTATCTTTACTTTGTTTAGCCATAATTTAATAGTGTTTATCAGAATTATCAACCTGAAAAACATTACTGGCTGAAAAAACCTCCATGTTAAAATTCTCACCCCAATTCTGTAAAGCAGTTGAATAAATCTCACTGGCAGTGGGACTAAACCCAAGTTTAAATATGAGCTGTCTTCCATATTTACAGCAGTGTAGTAGTAGCATCTGTTTAGAGCACAGATTTTCTTGTTTGGGCAAAATCGTGCTGCTCATTCGTACTTACCTGAGTATCTGAGTCCATACCAGTGAACCCACATCAGTTTGTCCTAATGTGTTTATTGTGACTCTTTTGATCAACACCCAAGTCCATTTTCTTACTGAAAGAAGAACTCTCTGATCTCCCTGTTGCACTAAGTGTAAGTAAAGCCGGCCGTGGTACTCAGCGTTGTGCCGGAGGGGGGCTGCATGCCCAGGCACGGGATCTGCTGTTGACTTTATCTTCTGCTGGTGGCTTACTAGTACCTTTCAGATGAGCAGTGGTCTCCCAAATGCTTGGCTAGGAATACTTTAGAGGTTTTTAATATCTTTTTAAAAAATAAAATGAAGCTATTAGTCCAGGAGCTAATTAAAATCAGCATTTCATTTTCTAGGGAATCATGATTGAAGATAGGATTCATTTATCTCTAAGTGACAAATCTATGTAACTGACGTGTAATTTTGGGGGCAGATGCAGGTGCTTATTCAAATAATAGTCACAGAGAGAAGCTCTGTACATTAATTACCCTATGACAGCTGCAACCAGATTTAACAAAACATTTCTCCACCTAAAATAAGGCAAATACACTCTTGCTCCGAGGCGTGCTTTTGGCATGGTGCTTTCTGCACACCTAGGAATCACATCTTCTGATAACCAGGCTGCTGGTGACTGCAGATTTCCTGTGTGAGGAAAACAAGTCTTGGTGAAGCTGTTTAAAGGGATGAAAGAAGACATTGGCTCTAGCTGGGAGCTGTCCTGGATCAGTATTCATCACTGCTCTGGTCCTTTTCCCATTGACCTTGCCACCAAGTCAGTAGTTACTCAAATATGCTGTCTCAGTGGTGAGGCAAGAGCTGGCAAGGGGTGGACCTAGTAAGCCCCAGCGTCATTAGTTTGTGTCAGAAAATCCTCTACCAGACAAGTGAGGGTGACAACCACATGGTAATATTTATTAGAGGTACATACTTTGTGACAAATGACCACTGCCTCAGAAATGAAAGCTGAATAAAATGTAATTCTTCATCTTAAAATAGAAGTAAAAAGGATCATGTGGGTGTGCAAGCAGACGATAATCCTGGTTCCAGGGAAAAAGGAGAAGACAGAACCTTTTGGAGGGAAGGGAGAGGTGAAGAAGCTGGCAGGGAGCTGGCCGGTGGCTGTCACAGCAGCAGGGAAAGGAAGGGTGACACTGAAATGTTGTCCATCTGCATGAGCTGTGAGCTATGCCTGTTTGCAAGAGATACTGAGGCTGAAATGCCCTTGGTCTCACCAGACCGAGCCCAAGGCCTGGGATTTTCAGTATGTTTTGAGGCGTGATGTAGTCACCTCCAGCTTAGTTTCCCTGTTTGTATAATGCACTGGAACAGGTTGCTCAGAGATGTTGTAGATGCCCCAACCCTGAAAGTGTTCAAGGTCAGATTGTAGGGGGCTTTGAGCAACCTGATCTAGCAAAAGATGTTGGACTAGATGATCTCTGAAGGTGCCTTCCAGCTCAAAGCATTCTACGATTCCCTGCTGTTGACCACATGCAGATAGGTAACTTGTGATGTCCAGATCCCTGGGAAAGACAATCCTTGGATGCTTCATGCCAGCTGGCCTAGGAGGAAAAAAATCCCTCCTGGCATGCCTTCCTCCTCCTACTAACTGGAGGCAGGACCAAGTAGATAAGCTCAGACCATGGTCAGAGCTGTGGATGGACAGAGAGAGCCCTTCCTCCCCCAGCCTTCAAGGGTACTTGCCTTTCTCCTCTGGTGGATGGAGGGACTCAACATTTTGTCCATTGATTTTCCACTCTGAGCTGTAGGCACATGTTATGTCCCATCCTGAGCAGACAGATTTCCACGTGTGGTTGCAATGCACCCCACAGTCTGCTGGGCTGGAGTCCCCAGGGTGGAGAAAAAGCACAATTCTCTTAGGGAAACAACACTGTAAGCCAGATAGGAAAATTTTTCATAGTGACCTCTATTTATAAGCCCTTTTGGGTGTCTGAATAAACTTAGATTATGAAGAGCTAGGGCAGATTATTTGAAAATAGATCCTGTGATCAGATAAAGAGCTCTCTAATCTGCTCCTCGTTTGTTGCTGTGGTTGGTAGTTATGTCTCTGTAAATTTTAAAGAACAAAGGTAATGTTGGACAGACAGTGTAAAAACAGCTGGATCAACAAGACACAGCAAAGGCTCCATGATGTGAGGGATAAGTCACATGCACCTCTCTATAGCTCTCCCTCCGTGTTCATCTCCCAATGTTTGTTTCAGCCATTATGTTGCATTATCCTTGTGTAAATGGAGGATATTTTTGTATCATGCCCTTTGATGTGAGCATTGCTTGGGTGCAGCTGAGACAGATTTTCAGCTGTGTCAGTTTTTAACTACACGTGTAGCTTAGAGATTACTAAGTGTTAGGAATGAGCATTAATGCTTGTCAGTTCAGGAGCAGGTTCCACAGGTGGTGAAGATATCGCTCCAGCAGCTGTCATCCTGCGGACTGCCACTCAATTTAATCTCCCCGTCACCTATATTTCTCAGGCACTTGGCAGTCCCTCAATTTCACTGCTGAAAATTATGTGCTTCTGAAGTTTCATGAAGAAGTTTAATAGTTTGGTTGCATTACAGGAAGAACTCTCCTACAAATTGTACTTCTGAATTTCCTTAATATTTTTTTTTAATACCTCATTTAGGGCATCCGTCACAGCATGTCCCATCTCAGAGCTATGGCAAATTAAAGGGGTCTAATGAGAAATCCTTTTTCACAAGCTCCTCTAAGGGCCATTCAGAAAAGTTCTCCAGCAAACTCAGAAAGTTTGGGGAGATACAGAGCAGTGACACTTCAAATGTGCACGAACAGGACTCAGGCATAAGCAACACCTCTGAACAGCTTGTCCAGCTCTTACCCTGTGTGTCTGTACCTAAACCTACGTGGACTGCAGCTGTGGTGACACGTGGAGTCTTCCTCTTCGTCCCTTGTGGTGTTTCCCTGCCTCTTTATTTGATTTATTTTTTGCTCATAACTTTTCATACTTTTTTTGAACCCCATAAGCTCTTTTTTTTTTTTTCATATAGAAATAACAATCAATCTGCACATGAGAGAGAGGACCAGGTTCATCATGCTAACTCAGCAGTGCAGTCAGAAGTGTGGACACCCTTGACTCCCCGTGCAGGCGCTGCCAAGGCACGGTTCAGTTGACCCACCCTGGGCAGGGGTTCGTCGGACCCCCCAAGCTGCTGCTTCTCCCTGCTGACTATAAAAACACCCTAGGAAGCTACCTCAGAGCTAGCCCTGCATGTTATCTGAAGTTAGCTGAGGAAATTTTACCCAGAGTGACTGCTAAGAAAAAAAGAAAATTTAAAATAAACCAAAAAGGGATGACAGAGAGGCACGTACTTTTTTTAGAGGAGAAAAACCCCATTCCTTTCTAGCACGTGGGGCAAAAATAGTCACATTAAAATGGTGATACGGTTCAATGTACATTAAAATGGTGATACAGTTCAATGTACATTAAAATGGTGATACAGTTCAATGTAATGTAAGATACATATTTAAAACAGGCCAGATGAGAATGCTCTTTGTATTCTAGGTACTTGAATAAGCCTAAACTGCTGGGACTGTGAGACACTCAATTTTGCAGTGCAGAAATGAGCCACGCAATCGTCTTGAAATATCAACATCTTAACAACAAAATTTACATCAAAATTTACACAAGCAAATACCCCAGACTTGAATAGCCTACCCTTGAATACACATCCAAATCCATTTTAGTACTGAACATTATCATTTATCACACAGGCAAATACAGCTTGTTTCCACGGCACAAAAAAAAAAAAAAAAAAAAACAAACCCGCTAAATACCCAGGTGCTACCAATATTAAAGGTAAACAAAGCAGCATACTTAGGGACTGGTCTTTGAATCAATAGTGAAACCTTATCAAGTTGTATATAGCAGAAGATTATATCTGAAAAATATAAAACATTTGAAAACCGCTCCAGAAGATTTTGTGTAGTGCTGCAATTAATTCTGTAGCAATTGCTTTTTGTCCTGAAAAGTGATTTCTATTCAGCCAACTTCTGTCTCCAGTGCCACACTATTTTTATTCTACAGGAGGGAAAAGGAACAAGTAAAACCTATATTCATATCCAAAGGAAGAGAATTAAACACAACATAGTGCTGTTATTTTAAAGGAGATATATTTTTGCACTAGGCGCTGCTTCCCCATGCATGTGTATCTGCATATGTGTGTTTACGTGTCTCTATGCGCACAAATGATAAGTAGCTACATCGTTTACATTTTTATGGGTGAAGCCCTTGATTGAATTTTCATAATGCCAGGAGGGCCCATTCAGGATTCAGGTCCTGCTGTGCAAATACTCACCAAGACATCTGCCCCAAAGAGCTTGTAACTCTAAGAGGATAAAATGTGGCAGGGGAAATAATTAGGGGGAGATAAAGTGACTCTCTCTGGTTAGGTGGGAGGGTCAGTCAGATCCAGGACCAGAGCAAGCATTCATACTTGCCCAGCACTGATTTATCGGTGAATCAGCAGCTACAACCTGGCTTTATACCGGGCTCACGGCCAGATTGTCCCTCCTTCTTGTGCTGGTGGGTGGCAGGATGTCCCCAGCCTCGGCTGAGCTGCACAGCAATATCATCCTCTCCCAGGGAAGACCCCCTCCATGTAATAAATCAGCCCTGGTTTTCTGCGTGCACACTTGTTAGGAATCATGCCTGAGACTCACGTAAGGAAGATTTTGCTGTCATTGGATTTCTTTTTGAGGTAGGAGGGGAAAAGAAAACGTTGCCCTGCCACAGACTCGTTTCTCCATCACAGATAAAAGGAAAAGCAGGTACAAGGAAGATATAGAACCCCTACTTCTGTCCCCAAGAGGACATTGCTGTCAGCTGGGAACACCTAAGAAGTGGCAAGCTCTGGCACATCCCCACATGCTGCCTTTCCCTGTTCTGTGTGTCAGCCTTCTGCAACACTCTCCCAAAGTGCCAGCACCTCTGTGCCTAAAGTCCAGGCCCTCATCTCCAACATGCAGCCATAGCCAGACAGGGAATGAAGGAGGTTACCTTGAGCACTGGATGGAGGCGACATGAAAGGTGAGGCATGGGGACAACCCTAAACCACCAGCCCTCGCTGGAGCCAAGGATCCAGAGCCAGCTTGAAAATCAGGCACCTGCATTTGCTGAGGACAAGGAGGTGTGGTTTGCACTGGTGACTCTTGCAGAAGTTTTGCACCTCTGCATTTGTCTTCATTGTCAGCCCTGCTGGTTTTGGGACAAGCCAGACCACTACTAGAGTTGTCAGTTCAGCCCCGCTGTGGGTAGCAGAGGAGAAACATGATGGTACAAATGCAGCCATTTTGCCTTTTCTGTTGCTCCCACGTTTCCGTATCCCTGGTGAGGAATTGTCTAAGAGATCGAGAGAGTGAATTAAACAGACTGCTTTCTTAAGCTTGCTCAAGTCAGTTTTGAAGTGCAAGTAGGAACTATACCTTCTGTCATGATTGTGGTATGCAGCAATGAGAACAAAAGCTGCAGACTGGTGTGACTGTGTGCTGTACCTCCACTGGCAGATTTATGTAAAATTCAGAAACTCCTAACACCCTCATTTCCTTCTACTATACAAACCCATGATTTATTTTGGTTATGCCACCATCCCTGTGGTGCTGGCCTAAGATGTCACAGGAGTTTGTGAAGGCTTTGGATTCAAATTGGATTCAAAATTTCAACACAATTTGCAGCTAATGCCTGAACCCCTGTTTCATGCTTTTGGCCTAGTGCATGTGTATTCTTGCAAGTTAATTCATCCTCATCTCTGTTCCTCAGAGTTTGCATATGCAAACCGATGAGCAGCCACTGAGGTTAATGTTTGGGTACGTGGTTTTATAAAGTTGAAATCTGCTGATGGATCTGTAGGGATATTCTAAATGGCTATTTGCATTGGATTTGTACATATACAAAAAGAAAGGTTACTGGCAGTCACAGTTTTTAAATACAGTGCTCAAATAATGGTATGTTTAATTGAGGTTCAGGTTAAGTCCTTGGGAATGGACAGTCGATAAATTGGCAGAAGCTTCTTCTCCACTGCTGCTGCAAGACCAAAGAGCATATTGTATGACTATCTTTGTGTGGTGGCACTTCTAAACCAAACCTAACCAGCTGACTTGGTTTTATAGGTCGCTTTACAAAGTCTTTGTGTGCAGTGCCTTCCCTCCTCGCAGCTGTGCTGGGCGTGTGAGCCCTCTGCTCCTTGTAGGATCTGCAGGGGTTATCCTTAAGCACAGGCTTCCAGAGAAAAAAGAAAACAATTTAAAGAAAGGAAAAGAAAGGGGGCTGTCATATTCATTCAGAGGAGATAAGAGTTTTATCAAAGTTGAGATGGGCTTTCCTCCCCTCCCCATTTTCTTGTGCACTCCACACATGACACACATACAGGTCTGTACTAAGTGCAGGCTATTTGCTCAGGTAGGCTTGGACTATCTGCTGGGCTCTGTAAGCAGCCTAGAAGTAGATATTTCTGTGTCCTTAGAGGCAAGGATCAAATGAGGTGTGTGTTGTACACCTGGTGAAACGAGCCTTGACCCTTTCTTCACTGGCACAGTTGCCAAGCCCCTGAACCCCACATTGCTAAAAGGCAATGCCTGACAACCTGCTGCTGTCACGCTGGTGGCACCACCTGGGCTTCTTGAATGGGTTTCTCCTGCATTTGTGTAAAAATGTTTCTTGCTTTTTTCCCTGGCCCTTGGAAGGTGACTTGGTATAGACAGGCAGAGGATGATGTTTTGCTCTCTGACATTTTGTTGAGCCTAAAGCCTTGCCATGCCTTCTGATAGCTAAGCCTTTTGTGGGGATGAAGCTGGTGGGTCTGGCCAAGGGGTTAAGATGTTACCTTCTGCACTCCCAGACTCCCAGACTGTTTAGACCAGTCAGAAATCCCCAGGGGAGCAGAGCTCTTGCTCTCACACTGCTGCAAAGATCCTGAAGATGAGAACAGAACACGTGCAAGGTGGTATGCACAGCGATGCTCCTAAGACAGACTTACTGTTTGCTTTACAAGAGTGATCACTGTCAGTTAACTTCCGGAAGGAATTATTTTAGGAACTGACATTTTTCTTTGAATTATTGCTGGGTATCAGACACCAGAGAAATTCTGTACTTGCTGAGAAAAAGTCAGTCTTGTGCTTTTCTGTTACATCATCTCCTCCAGCATGTGTGCGCGGGAAGGTGCTGAGGTTAGAGAGATATGGATCTGGACCTTTCCTGAGAACACTAAAATGCTTGTTTTGACTTTATGTTCCTGTGGGTTGTATGTGGATGTAACAATGCTCTGGTCTTGTGAGAACATTGCAAACATAAGCAGTAAATGATCACTATATAATAATTATTATTATATACCAATTATGGATTGGTACCCTACCCATAGTGGATGGAGTATACAGACCTGTCCTTTACTCCTTGAACATGGTTAGTTTCTTTGTCCTGAAGGCAAACCTATTAGAGGTTGTTGGAAGAAATCTCAAGCCTTCACGCTGCAGCAGTTCTGACAAACTTACAAGAACATTTAAAATTAAAGCTAAAAAGCAAAGATAACTCTTAGAGATGTCAAATAAAAAATAGTAAAACATGAATACGACTGAACTATTCTTCCTGTCTGTGGTGTTGTAAATCTTAAAATACGAGGATCGTGTTCTGCTGTTGGACTTGACTGTCATGTCAGCTGGTACCAGTTGCTTCATAACATTTTTATAGTCTTTCCCTTTTTTACCCTAGCTCAGTTGAGGGTGAATTGTAATGAGGTGAACAGAGAATTGAATAAATGCTAACAACCCCACAGCAACCATGGCTACTGTCTTTGGTTAGCTAATGTCACAACATAAGATACCAGGTTAGGGACGAACCTGCCAGTCAGCAGTTATAGCCCTGCAGCAATCAGCATGGCACACGTGCAGAGGAGCAGCATGAGTCAAGGGCAGGACTGGAATACAAGTAGGTATGCACAGAAGACATGTAAAGGTGGTGGGTTATTGCAGGACAGAGCAATATGAAAGTGGAAGGCCAGTGTTGATCAGGAGAGGGGCAGGGGAGCAGGTCAGACTCTTGTATAGATCTCTTTTTAATTACTTCATCTGAAATTGTAAATGAGCTGTTTATAATAAAGTAGCTTATAGACTTGTTCTTCATAGTTTTAGAAAAATCTGAGAAACTAAGATCTGGTTTATCCCCTTGCAAACTCAAGATGATATCTGCCCAGATCATTCCAGGCAATAATGCTATACTGAAGATATTCCAGGCATCTTGAATTAAAAAAGATTCCATAGCCTGGACAGAAGATCAAATGAGTGTGCTGAGTAATTTATCCAGCAAATATCAAGTAGAACTGAAATGGGACTAGCACAGAGCTTCATTTAAAGTTGAAAGCAAAAGCTGATCCTATATTGTTGGAAAACCAGAAGCAGTTCCTTTTCTATTTCAAACACCAGAAGAACCAGACTCCACAATGTAGATGTTTATCACAGCACTCTCCAAACTATCAAGCTACAACAAGGTCTTTCACCATCTCATACC
>JAVJGJ010000014.1:55388461-55403079 GCA_035590215.1 Microhierax caerulescens
ATCGACCAACCTGCTGCCCCTGAAGCCAGCCCACAGGTGTATATTATCAATGCTATTTAACCCAGCTTCATTCTTCTGCAGATGTTGGAGTAGGACTTAATCGGAGTTAATAAAACTCATGTGTCTATATGCAGTAAGGGCTTGAAAGATAATGCATCAACCTGATTTTGCTCAAAAAAAACCTTGGTAGTTTGTGGTAGGATACCCTAAACTATAAAACAGCTATGTTGCCATGTTCAGCATTGCCTTCTTGTGGTGGATCAGCTGCCTCTGGTGTCTCAGGATGTCATGGTTTAACACCAGCTTGGCAAATCAGTACCACGCAACCACTCACCCCCCCCTACAGGGGTGGGGATGAGATCTGAGAAAAAGGTAAAACTCGTGGGCTGAGATAAGAACGATTTAATAATTAAAGTATAGTATATATATATGCTATATATATATTGAGATATATATATATACTATATATATAGATATATAAAATATATATCAATACTACTACTATTATTATTGGTTTTGTTGTTGTTACAACAGCAATTGCAATGAAAAGGAGAGAGGGCCCTTGACTCAGTATAAACATCACCCAGCAACATCTGAAAACATCAGTGTGTTATCAACATTGTTGTCATAACAATGGCCAAACCACAGCACTGTACCAGCTACTGAGAAGAGTGTCCGCTCTGTCCCCAGCCAAAGCCAGGCCGCAGAGACAAGCACTTGTGAGCAGCACTGTCGGTGCGTTAGAGAAGGTTGAGCTGCCCCTTGGAGACCGGCAAAACCAATGCAGCATGTGGGGTGGGAGGCATTTTCTTTACATTTTGTGGATGTGTGCCTCACGCCTCATCTCTCCAGGCCTGCATTAGGTGAGCTTCCTTCTTCACCTAAAGAGCTCATCCACAAATTGAGGATGGATAGTGGTCACAGGGGAGATCATGCTGCACTGTGCAGAAGTTTTGAAAGTTACCTTGATGAGTATCTAGGGGTGGATTAAAGTCAAGTGGGCTATTTCTGCAGGAAAATGGCTTCCTTCTCTGCTTTCTGCCAGGACTTTTCCTTCACAGCCCATCTTCTACCCTAGACAAATGCTGTTCTGCCTTTCCCCATCTTGCTCCTTCCTATGTCGGGGATGGTTTCTGATCTTCTGGCGTTCCCTCAGCATGCTTGTTGTCCCCAGGCTGGCCCTGGGAGAGGCAGTGAATGGGCACCCCATGGCAAGAGGAGTCACGGGCTGTCTGCCAGTCACTCAGGCACTTACTTAATGGGAATGGTGGTCCGGTGGTCTCGGTTTGGTGGTCACTGGAAGACCAGGCCGCGTATAAAGGGATCGGTTAGGGAGAAGGGTTGTCTGAGAGCCTGACAGGAGCGTGTGTTACAGTTGATTAATGGACATTTCAGAGTGGAGAGCAAAAGTAATGGCACATGAAATAAGGCTGTTATAAAAAAGAATTGGAGGATTCACTCTGTGGTCGTACTTTCGGGCTTTGAATATTTATGTTGCTAATAGTTTTGTACTGCTGTTTGCTGGGGTACCTCAGCTGCTCCTGGGACCTCTCTAGATGGTATCTTCAAGTATTGGAGTCACATTTCCTGTGAGTAGATTTTTTTTTTCCTGTGAGAAAAATCATATTCCCCATCAGATGTGTTTTTACGTAAAGCTGTTCCTCACCTAGTGTGACCAAGCAAAGCTGCACTGAGTAAAGAAATGGGCAAAAATGACTTTGTATTGTCTATAGATTGCCAAGAAGGACTTAGCAGTACAGATAGATGAAAAACAGAACATCAGCCAGCAATGCACACTCACAGACCAGAAAGCCAGTTGTCTCCTGGGCTGCATAAAAAGAAGCATGAGTAGAAGGTCAGGGGAGGTGATTCTGCCCTCCTGAGACCCCACCTGGAGTACTGTGTTCAGCTCTGGAGTCCTCAGTACAAGACAGGCAAGGACCTGTTGGAGCAAGTCCAGAGGGGGCCACAAAAATGATCAGAGGGTTGGAACACCCGTCCTATGAGGAAAGGACGAGACAGTTGGGGTTGTTTAGGCTGGAGAAGAGGAGGGTCCAGAGACACCTGATTCCAGCCTTTCAGTACTTAAAAATCATAAAAAAGATGGAGATCATACACCTGTAGCTATAAGACAAGGGGTAATGGTTTTAAACTGAAAGAGGGTAGATTTAGACTAAATGTAAGGAAGAAATTTTGTATGATGTGGGTGGTGAAACACTGGAACAGGTTGCCCAGAGTGATGGTAGATGCCCCATCCCTGGAAACATTCAAGGTCAGGTTGGAGGCTCTGAGCAACCTGATTTAGTTGAAGATGTCCCTGCTTATTGCAGGGGGGTTGACCTTGATGACCTTTAAAGGTCCTTTCCAACCCAAAGTGTTCTATGATTCTATGGATCTGGCACATTTATGCATCCATCCACCTCTCACCTCTGCACTAAAATTAATCCAGCCATCACAGTCAATAGTATGGAAAACCCTTATAGGAGTGGTCTGTATTATTGCATTATTAATCTTCAGGTGGTCACTGAAGGCACTGAAGAGGGTCTTAGTGTGTAAGGCCTCCTTTTAGCCGCCTCTGGAGAGTGATTCATCCCGCTCAGTACCAGAGCTGGGGCTCAGCTCTGCAAAGGCAGGTATGAATGTTTGGGTCTGTGTGTGATCTACTTACCTTTTATGGCCAATGGAGAAAACCAGGCACTTCTGGGTCATGATTCATCTTGTCCAAATGCAGGCATCAAGGCTAATTAGGTGAATCACACTCTAAAACTGCTTATTTCTCTCCAATATAATGGGAAATTATGAAGGGAGAACAAGGTGACTTAGCTTACATACATACACCTACCCTGTCAATGCCTCCAGGGAGGTGACATGAACCTCCTACAGGTCTAAAACAGTTGTGATTAATTGCCCTTTGGAGGGTCTTACCCCTCTCCATTGCTTAGGAAGCAAGTCAAAGGCAGGCACCCAGCTTAGTCTAGGGACTTAACTTCCAAGTTACTAAAATTAAAACCAGTTGTTGCCACCCTGAATCTGTATCTGCCACTAATACACAATTATTTTTTTTCTGGAACTGTTAGCCATTTGTTAACCACAAAAGAGGTATCGAGGATTCAGAAAGCAAATGCAGAGAAATTTCTGATAAGTTTCACATTTAATTTTTTAGCATTTTATTTAAAGTTTTTTATTCAAAATTATACATTTTATCTTTTGATGATCAATTCGTAACTCAAAACATGAACAGATTAATTCTCCTTTGGTGTTGGCAGCGTTAACCTGAGTACTCTGATGGCAGGGAGGTTGTGCCTGGCTGGTTGAGGGCAGGTTTGGACCCTTCCTCCATAACTCTTTAATGGCATCAATCTCTTCTACTTTAAGTTCTTGTTTGTCCAAACTTGAGGAGTGAGAAAATTGCCTGCTGGAACTTATCTCCCGTCACTACATAGAGCAGTAAGTTTCCAAAAGTATTTAATGCTGCTAAAGGTTTAGCTATAATAAACATAAAAAGGATTGTGTTCTTCAAGTGGCAGCTAACCGGTCGTACTCGGAGCTCCAGCCGAATGCCTTGAAAGATGTGGAAGGGGAGGAAGCACACATAGAAGACCACCAAGAGGACGACAGCCAGTCTGCGAGCCTTTTGTTTGTAGCAAGCCTGTGTGTGGGGCCCAGTAGCCAAGGTATAAATAATGAGCACATAGCAGAGAGTCACTGTCAGCAAGGGCAAGAAGAAGGCAAATATGGTCAACAGCCAGTTATACCACCGACTAGTGTCAAGGTCCGCAGCAGCCGCCAGGTCCGGGCACATAGTCCTATTCTGCATATGCCTTGTGGCAATCAATATGCCCAAGGGGCTGATGGCCACCAGGGAAATCATCCAAACGACTGTACAAGTCACCACCACCCATCTCCGTTTTTGAACAAAAAAGCATTTAACTGGGTGAACAACTACGAAAAAGCGGAAGATGCTGAAACAGCAAAGGAAGATAATACCACTGTACATGTTGAAATAGAAACAAAAGTGAATAAACTTGCACATGAAGTTTCCAAAAATCCAGTTATTTCCATTAGCAGAGTAGTGTATAAAGAAAGGAAGTGTGGCTATATATAGTAGGTCAGTGATAGCCAGGTTTAACATAAGGATGGTGCTGCTTTTCCAGGGCCTCATCTTGACAAAGTAAACAAAAATTGTCACTATGTTCCCTGGGAAGCACACTAGGAAAATCAGGCCATAAAGGACGGAGAGATAGGTTTTCACCTGTAAGAAATCTTCATCCTTGCAGCTTCCCAATGAGTCTGTGTGTCCTGGCAGAGCAGTAAAATTGCTGGAGCGTTCAGATGTCATGTTGGCAGAAATCTTCTTAAGCTTTACAAAAATCAGATGCTTAATTTTATTCGATTTGTTAGGACAAATGCATTCAGTTAAATCTTTCATTGCTGGAGCAAATGTATGTTTGACAAGACATAGTAGAGGGAGGAAATGGGGATTTGGTAACATATCCAGCTCTGACCTAGATAACCCCACTCAAATGTTTAATTTCACCCTTCCCTCTCCTTTATGTTTAATTTTGATAACAATTAATTTTACTCTTGCTTTATTTAACACCCTAGGTTGAAGAAGACAATTACTCTTTATCTGCAAACCTTCAGGAGTAGCAACCACAAAGAGAGCTGGAGAGAGTTTGGGCTTAGAGTTTGCAAAACTGGGAATTAGTCTTAGCCTTTGAGAAAGTAGAACTATACCCATATCTTATCTTCATTAATCTGAGCTAATCAGTGTTTTGTGCTCATGAAACAAGAGATGCTGTTCTGTTTTTCATGAAAACCAAAAGATGTTAGGTTCAGATACAGATCTCAGGACCTGACACTCCCATAACCTGACAATCATGGCTTGTCCCTGAATATGATCTTATTCTCTGGGAGTCATCAGAGGATAAAACTAGTATAAATGTATTTTTTAAAAAAAAAACAAGCTTCATAGTGGCATAAAGCTTATTATTAAAGACTGTTTCTCAAAGTGCAGTGGGTATTGACCGAAGGCACTGATCTTGCTTCCTATTCTGTGTGAACTGGAGCTAGATAGACTTGTCTCTGAATAGTCTGCCATAGGCAATTTGGATCTCTCCACAGTGAGTACAGGACATAACCTTGGTAGTTCTTTGTAGTATTTTAACCTGAAAGAATAGTAACCAAGGATGAAAATCATCTCATCTGACTTCAGATATGAGAAAGTTAGATGCTTAAAGTGGAACCAGTCAACCTAAGCCCCCTTTTATCATCAAGGGAGAGATGTAGGTTCCTCCAGGACATAATACATCTTCCTATAAGTGAGGTTTCTGAGATAAATTATTTACTCTTTTGGGACACCTATTTCTTTCCATTGATGAGAAAGGCAGCTCAACATGACTAGTTCAGACCTGGATGTCTCAAGTGAGGCAAGAGGTGTGCCACTGTGTGCCTTCAGCATCTCAGGTGAACACCACTCCTTGAGATTCTAACAAATTCCATGAAAGAAAGTATTTTTAAGTGACTTCAGAAAGCGCTACTCAGGGTACTGTCAAGCCCAAATCCCTCTCTCTTGACCCAGAAACACAGTCTTTAAACTAAATCAATGTTACATTGAACATCCAAGATGAAGTCATCACATTGAAAAGAAAAAAAAAACCAAACCAAAACCCACACAAACCAACACCCCGGGGCGNNNNCCCAACCCCCCCCACCCCCCACCCCAAACCAACAACCAGAATGGTACCTTACTGCAGTTTTGGAAATCCTGTGTATAGAACTAGTTTTTCACGTGATTCAGTTAACAACATTTAACATGCTACCAGTATGGATACTTCTTCATTATCCCAATGACTGGTAGAACATGACAAATTTGCTTTGTCAAAGCCAGTCATTAAAGCTGGGACACAACAAGAATTATTTGATCATAACTGGTCAGAAAAATGAGTATCACTTCATTACTTAAGAGCACTTCAGAAAAAAATTTGAATAGTGTCCCCATAATTTAGTTAAAACACTAATACTTTGTAACATGGATGTTAGCTCTGGCATAGCAGCTTTGCAGTCAAAGATGCATTAGGTACAGTACATGAAGCTTGTTTTAAACAAATCCAGATTTATGTCCCCAAAAGCTAAGGATATACATATTTTCTCCCTTTTCTGTTGCTTGATGATACCACTGTTACCCACATTTATGCCTCTCACTGGTATATTTCAAGTAAAGTTATACAAAATTTTCTAGAATATTTGATTCATTCCCAGTTTAGTTTTCTTGCACTGCTGATTGGATCTTCACTGCAATCTTGAGCCCTCCAAATTGAAAAAGGAGAAATACTGCTTACCTGAAATGTTGCAATTCTACTTCTCCCTTTGATATTGCTTTGAGCAAAGAGCACTGCAAATGAAATGTATTTATGTCTTCCTTACAGTGAAGCAGGTTTTAGTATGGCTTTGCAGCCATATACATTCACTCCCTGGCAGACTGAGACTCCCTGTGGCTGTAAATTAGGAGATTGGTAGAAAACCTCAGTTACTGGCTCAGATATGAGCTCTTAGACCTGGGTGGCTGGATGAGATCTCTTTTACCTTCTGTCATTTATGCTGTCTTGCCTTCAGTGAGCAGAACATGCTTTGCTTGCAGCAGTTCTGCATCCTGAAGTAGACCTGTAGTATTCAAATAGCAGCAGATTACATTTAAATTAGTGTGTGGTGTATGCATGTGTTTATAAAAGAGAAAATTAAATTTATTGTCCATTTCCTGTGAAGTGAAACCTGATCACTGAAGTGAACAAGGCTTGTTGCCATTTCAAGGTCAGGTGAAAAATGTTATGACATACATTCTTCATTAAAACCAAATTTCTAACAAAGTATAATTTTTAACTGATGTAAGAAATGAAGTTTTCTTCTGGCAAGATGTGATTTTCAAGAACTGTGGCATACTTTCTGCTTATTTTTGGTGAATAAAATATTTACAGTTAGTGTTGGCTGGTTTTTACTGGGGTAGCTGAAGTTGCAAACTTGTTTTCTTTTGAGCCTTTGCTTCTGGGGCTCATGATTCACAAGAGCGGCAATTTTCCATGCTTCTTGAATCAAAAGACTATTCTTGAATAAAAATCTCATTATCATCCTTAGCTCTAGGAACAAGATGAAAAGAGATTAGTATTTAAAAAGAAAAAAAAGTCACAGTATCTGGAATTTTGAAGCCACAGGCTTCAATCCCTAAGCTTGCAACCTGGTCCACACAAAGAGGCCCCAGCTGCCCAGCATGGCTGGCAGCCTTTTGGCCTTGGTACATTTTATAGGCCCTACTTGCTGATGAGGCTTATGATCCGGTATTAAATGAGCAAGCTTTCATTTCTGAAGAGTATGTAAGTTAGTGTAATTACTGAGGACCACACACGCAAGAACATTTTTTGGAAAACTGTCTTGACTCTCCATGAGTGCCTGTACCATAGATATGAGTTGGGAAAAGGCTATCTGTTTTGCTAATCATACTGCAGAGAAAGCGTGGTAATGGGGGCAATCAAGACTGGGGCAGCAGTAACGTCTGACAACTAGAACATTATCTATCTGTAACTATTAGGGGAAGGGCATCATCTCTGCTCTCATCTGACCTAGCTTTTCTCTAGGTCAATGCCCAGAGCACTTCTAAAAAATGTCCGAAGTTTCTCAATAATTGTAAAATACACTGTCGCGTACAAGCTCAGGGATCAGCAACTGTTTAAATAGCTATTACCCTGTTCCTAGACACTGCATGTGTCATTAGAAACCATTTGTATGAGGCTGTAGCGTTATAAGCACAGAGGGAGCTAATTATAGTTAGGGATCATTTAATGCATCCGCTACTTAATTCATTATACCCCTGAGCAATAGAAAACCTGTGCAGCAGTGGCTGGTATTTATCCTTCCTTGGTGGTGGCAGTGCCTGATATGAAGCAGAAATGGGCTTTCTTGGCACCACGGCCCAGAACTGCCAGGGATTTGGGGCACTGGGATCTCAAGCAGGCGCTAGGGTCACCTCTAAGTATCCGACTCTGGACAGGAAAAGAAAATAAAACACCCATTTCCCAGGCCAGTTTCAAGAGAAGGCGACTAATAGAAGGTCCTTCCTGCAGAGCTGCTCTTTAGCTCCTTAGCTTACCCAAATCTTGTCTCATCATCAACTGTAGAGACCACATGGCTCCTGCCTTCCTCCAGCCTCCTTGCACCCTTCACCAGGCTTTCAGCAGCTCCTCATTGCACGTGGACCTTTGGAAACATTGGCTTCAATTGTAGCCGTGTGGTTGTCCCAGGGGCTCATGTCAGGTGCTTGAGAAATTATGGATAAACTAACACGGGACACTTGCAAATACCTTTTAAAATTATTTTTTTTAAATTGCTTGTTTGGCATTGTGTAGGATCTGTATGAATAAAGGCTGATTCTTCAGCATGACTTTCAAATCTTCAGTTCAGTCTGTGGGCCTTTTCTCTTCATCAGTAGTTTCTCCACTTCATGTCCATGGGCCTTTTAAGTCTGCCCATAGGTAGATCAGTCCAATCCGTCACAAAAACGTGGCCCTTTTTGTGCTTTAAGGCTGTCCTCACCCTGCTCCTCTCTCCAGGCATTGGAGGGAAATCAGAGTACCCTGTAGTTTCACAGTCAGCTTAAGTGACTCTTAACCACAAGCTGCAGTCAAAAAGTTAGCAGCACCACCTCCCTCCTCTCATCCTAAACCACATTTTCAACGGCCCCAATGCTCGTGCAATCATGGGATGTGCTGGATAAGTGAATTGGCTGAAAACAAACCAGTTCTCTCATTCTCAGGTCAGCTTTCTGGCACTTTGGTGAGGGGCTACAGCTCCTTCCATGGGCATGCAGGCTCCAGGGCTTACAGGAATCAGTCATGGGGACTGGCCAGGGGCAAAAGGAGGACAGCAGAGATGGACTGGCTCGTGCTGGCAGCAAGGTTGCATGTGGGTTCCTGCTGTGAAATGCTGTTTTTCTTGCTGTTACGGACAACCAGCCACCCTCAGCTGAAGCTAGTCTCCAGCAATGCTCCCCCCAAGAGACAGCACTTGTTTCTTGTTTCAACAGTCTTTCAGGCAGGCTGCACTGACTTGTCAGATGGGCTGTCATTTTCCCTAATTCGATGAGTATTAATAAGAATTGCAAAGACTACTAATCCAACAGCAAAAAGCTAGCTATTTGCACCTTTCCTGAAACAACCATTATAAAATCCTACAGAGTTCATGTGTGTGTATAAATGGTGCTCTTAGTCACTGTATAGAAAGGAAACTGCAATGATTTGGTGGCAGGCTTATTATTGAAATATTTCCTCTTAAAACTTCATACTATCGACTGGGCCAGTTATCCTAGAGTGCATGATGCAAATAGAATCACCTTTTCATATTGCATTTTTCCTTCTGTAATGGCAGGGTGAACAGGATGCACAGAATGATAGATGAGTTCACACACCTGGACCACATAATTTGCTTCAAAAACCTCCAATCTAAAATACAGAAGTGGAGAACAAAGTCCAATACTTTTGTTTTGCTTTGTGGCTGATTGCAAATGATGTATCTTTCCTCTGAATGGGCTGCCCGTTAGTTTTTGTGGGCATTGGGGCAGAAGAGGTCATAGCGGGGCTTTGTGGTGTCTCAGCATCACCGCCGAACTTGACTGTGATTAGGACTCTCGGTCATGAGGGCCCACAAAGTGCTCCTCCAGCTCAGGGGCCATTCTCATCTCATAAAACCTGATCTAAAATCCACAGGCATGAGTGAAAGACTCCTTTCAGAATCAGACCTGTGGACATGACAGCACCCAGTGTGGCACAGTAGAAATAGCAAGGATATCTCTGATTAATAATTATGCAGGAAAACAGGCAGTTTGTTGGGCAAGGGCTAGGCTCCAGAGTGTTAAGAGCTTTCATTATATGTTTTACTTTTGGTTCAGCAAACCTATAATCTTTCCATGGGTTATTTCCCTTAGCAGACATACATTTGTTTGGCTGATCTTACGCTGTGTGTGATTGAATACCTAATTACAGTTGTTATCAGACCACTGTCGGGAGATGCTTGGTTCTGTTGAGAATGATACTGTGAGTCTTCATCACATGGGGAAATCAGCTCTGGCTCTCCCTTCGTATTTCTCCCGTGAGACAGAATGGTGAGGGCAGCATTCTTTCAATCCCTAAATGCATGGTAACTCTAAATTAATCACAGTTAAACGCTGCCATCCAATTATGTAGGTATAGAGACTGTTAACGGAAACTTCTGGAAAAGAATATTTTACTTAGGAAAATGGCATATATAATCTGGCACGTAAGCAGCGCCGCTGCCATATCAGCTGAGCAGAAGTAGTTCGATACAGTTCCAAAAATAGCCTGTATGGATCTGAGGCACTATTTTATGGCTAGCATTAGTCCTTGAAGTGAATTGGTGCTCATCAACTACAGGGCACAGAAGATAAAATCTACTGCAGCACTTAGGTGACGGTTGAACTTCCAGAAGGTGAGTTGCCCCATGGGGTGTTGGGAGAGGAAAGACAATGAGACAGTTTGCCTACTCAAAGCCAGTATGTGCTCAGGTACCTTGCTACAGCACCGGGAAGACCATAAACTGGTGAGTAAAAGACACCGCAGGAGCACCCAGCTATGAAGTGGCCTTAAACACAGCAGCTGCACAAGTTAGTTTTCCCAGCAGACACTAAAAGCCAAACTAAACTCATCGGAGATGTGAAACAGTTGTAATTGTTCCAGGTAATGGGGCGTTTCCTGAAAATGGCCTGGCTCAGTCGGTCTGAACACAGAGAGGACCGATTTGCTGCCTTGTTATATTGTTGGGTTTTTTTTCGATTCCAAGACAAAGCAGCCTCCTTGGCTTCCAATAACGTGTCAGTACAGGATTCAGCAAAGGGTGATTCTAATGTGGCCTCCAGCATACAAGCAACAAGACACTGAAGTTATATTCTGTTGTCGTGCCATTGCTCTTGTAATTTGTTTGCAGAGTGCTGTGGCATGTGAAGGAAAATCTGCCCTTTGCTTTAGGGCACTCTAACAAAGCTTTGTCTTCAGAAAGTGACTTTGTATCGTCACAGCCCTCTACACACGAATTTAATATACGCAGCCAAAGATGGGCCTTTCTATTAGTGAGGTACCGTTCCCTCAGCTAACACAAACCCTTATCTAATGCCTGGCTCTTGGCAGAAAGACCCTGGGTGGCTTTGGTGCTGTACTGGTCTCTGCAGTCCTGTTACCACCTGCACACACACTTGCTCCCACCTGGACCACTCATCCCTCCAGGCCCAGCTCCCACCTGCCAAAACTCCTCCCCTGCTTTGGAAATGAGCCTTTCCCAGTGGGACTGGTGCCGAGAGGAGCACAAGGACAACAGAGAAGGAGCTCAGCCATGTAGGATACACTTCATATTTTAAAAATAACATTTTCATCCCAAGCTTATATCTTTTAATTCTTTTCTTCACACAGTCATGAAGTTATAGACCGGTAAGTTGGTTGTTTGCATTACAAGTGCTTGTTTCTGATAAGGTAAGGTAAAATTATTAGGTAGAATTCTGCTATCATAAGGTAATAAGCAGAAATAATTATCAAAGTGAAATTAGGAGGTTGCTTGACCACAGTGACCAAATAGACAGAACTAGAAATCCCCAAAGAAATGCCCCGCAAATCGTCATCTGCATCGTTTGACTGCACGATCAAAGGTCTTGTATTTTTTGGAGCAACCTCCCTTGCCTTCAGGCAGAGCGCTGTGCAAACAGGGAAGATGTTTAGGCTCCTCATCCCAAACCCTTCCTATTTCATACCTCATGGTAGAGAAACCCCTCTACCAGCATGGGAGCGCAGAAAGCAGCTCCCTCTGCTCTCCCCTTGCCAAGGCTGCTCAGCTGACCTCACCCCGAGAGTTATACAGATTCCCTGCATATGAGAGAGTCTTGTGCTCTTTACATGATTCTTAAATGCTAACTATTATTATCCTCAGGCAATTAAATGGCTGTCCAACTATTCAGATTGGGTGGAGGCGTGGATTGTTGAAATAGCCTTCAAAGAGATAATTCATGCAAACTGAGCCTGTGGAATTCACTACTTTTTTTTTTTTTTTTTTTAACCTTTTTCCTCTGGCTATTTTGTGCTCATCTAAATTAAATACATGAAAAGGAGGTGCTGTCCTCCGCAGATGCTTTCTCTTGCTTTGCTTTTCTATGCTACTTTTCACCAAAAGCTTCAGGGCCACTCCTGGGCTTTGGTCTTGAATTAATACAGCATCGGGCTTACCCACCACACTTGGGTCAGCTGGGGAACTCTGCTCTAAGCTGAGACATCACATTTATCTCCACCAGGGCATGAGTTGCAGCTAAAGCATCAGTACTTTGTTAAATGTGAGTGTTGTTCTATCATTTTGAAAACAGAGCAGTAGACTGACTCCATTGGTTTATATAGTCCAAATGCAAAAATTGTGGAACACTGGAAAATCAGTCACATAATGCAGAAAGTAACATTTTGCTGCCATCTGCAGTGGAACTGGCTTCTGTTGGAGCAGTACCTTCAAAGCTAAATACCTAGTAAAGCAAGAGAGGAGGTGCATTTTTCTCTCCCTACCCACACAGAGAACTAGCAGAAAGCAGCTAACCTGGCTACCTTCATGAGGAAATGCTCCGTAAACCCAGCGGTACAGAATAATGATGCAGTGTGTTTCTGTCATTGCACTCAGAGCTGGCAGTGCCTACTCTAAATACTGTGACAGTATTCACCAAAGTTTTCAGGAGCAGGGAAACACAGAAGAAATTACATCACCATGGGACAGAAGATTACACTTTCAAGAAAAGACAGAAGGAGCTCTGTGTGCCTGACCCTGGCTTTTTATTTTTTAAAAGGGAACTGTTTAATGGTTGGTGATAAAATGAAATGATACAATGTGTTAAAGGATATAAAAAAAATGTAATGCCTTGTTCATTTCAAACAGTTCAAGCTGTTTGGGGTCAGGCCAGGTATTTTAGACACTATTCTGCATTTTGCCAGCTTTCAAATCTCCTGTTGCATATCAGTGTGATTGATGGCCTGCTGGAACCTGAGAAGGGAATCGCAGGCTTTTGCATCAGATTTTGCACATCGTATTCGAAGGAGGTGTAAACTGGTGCATTGTACTGGCTTTGGTGCCAGGTTAATCCCCCCCAGCAGAGTATCTAAACCATTGGCTTCCATGGCACTGTCACTGCAAGCTGTTGAGCACAGACATCTCCCATCTCTAGGAATCATCTTGGTGTGCTGCAGCAAGATGCTTGTGTCTCCTGAAACCCTCTGTCCTGATTGCAGGAGGTAGGGTAGAAGGAAAGTCCTCAGGACATGCTGTCCATCTGCTGCCCCAGACCGGGTCATATCCTTGGCAGTCCCAGCAGATGCTTTTACTTTATTTAAAATCTTCTCTCTACCAAACTACTCCTCCACTTCTCCGCACCCACAGATGTGTTGCCTCATGTCCAGCATCTTCCTGACCTAGTTCTACCTGGGAGCATTCTGCTCTCTGGATACAGGTCATGTGTGAAGGTCACAATCATCTTTCTTCCGTGGTACTTCACCTAGATTGAATAACTGTCGGTCCAACAAATGTTTCTTTTTTGCTTTTTTTTGCTTATTTTTTTTTTTTTAAACCTCTGTTCTGCTCCCCATCCAGCAGGTCCCCCTCCTTCTTAAAGTGGACCAGACATATGACCTCAGGACACACATTACCAAAGCAGAAGGGCTACCCATCCTGCCTGGCAGTCTGTGTTCTTATTTCTATGTCCCATTCTGCTGTTTGCCCTTTTCACAACAGCACAACATATTTGACTGATGCTCAGCTTGTGACCTGCATAGCCCTTCGATTCCTCACTGCAGCACTGCTGCCTAAGCAGATAGTCCAGATTTGTGCAGTTTTGATTGCTTTCCGGCAAACATAAATTTTGCATTTGTCCTCATTGTATTGCATCCTGGTTTTTTCAGACCATTTCTCCAATTTTTGTAAATTGCTTTGAATCTAATGCTGTCTGCCAGCATGCTGGCAGTCCCTTCACTTGTCATCTGCATACTTAAACAGTATACTTTCTACTCCATTGCCCAAATAACAAGTGAATATATTAAGGGTGAGCTTGCTACATAATCTGGACTTGGATGGAAAATTTTGTCATGCTGAACATCCTACAACTGGGCCTTGCACTCCTCTCCTAGAAACTTCCATCATTATTATCTGTGCCTTGAGCAGCAGCTCAGCCACAGCTCCCAGCAGCAACAGCTTTTGTGTGAAATCAGAGAAAAGAAGCAAGATACCAAGTTTGTGTATCTTGTGTCCCTCTCCCAGAGCATTTCAGAGACAAGCCTGCTCCATTTATTCTGTTGATTCAGCAGTTTTCAGAGGAGAAGAATTCTGTCAGAAATTTTTTATTAGCTGAAATCAGCATGTCTGATTTCTTCCCAAATAAACAGGACACGCTCCAGCACCTCAGTGTCCCTCTTGCAGGGAGGGGCCAAACCTAAACACAGGGTTCGAGGAGCGGCCCCACCAGTGCCCAGTGTAGGGGGACAATCACTGCCCTGGTCCTGCTGGCCACACTGGTTCTGACACAAGCCAGGATGCTGTTGGCCTCCTTC
>JAVJGJ010000014.1:55407982-55433609 GCA_035590215.1 Microhierax caerulescens
TGCTGGCCACACTGGTTCTGACACAGGCCAGGATGCTGTTGGCCTCCTTGGTCACCTGGGCACACTGCTGGCTCCTGTCCAGCCGGCTGTTGACCAGCACCCCCAGGCCCTTCCCCACCAGGCACTTTCCAGCTGCTCTGCCCCAGCCTGCAGCGCTGTGTGGGGCTGGTGTGACCCTGCAGGACCCAGCACTGAGCCTGGTTGAACCTCATACAATCAGCCTCGGCCCATCAGTGCAGCCTGTCCAGATGGGTCCAGCCATTCTACCCCTGAGCAGATCAACACTCCACCCTCAAGTGTTAAACCCAGTTACCTCACTTCACAGCTGAGCGTTGTAGCTTGCGGGCCACTCAGTCAGGGGGTGGTAGAAACTTGTCCATAACGCTTATGACCACAGCTTTCCATTGCACCCCAGCCCCAATGCCAGATGAAAAAACCCAGAAAATTGGTATTGGCTTAGGGAAAAACAAACCCACGATTTTTGCCATGTTAACTGCTTTCTCAGAAAAAATGTTACTGAAATCTGCCAATAATTCCCATTTTACCATCCATTTCTAAGAGTTCGAACGGAAAACTCTGAAACCAGTAAATATGGAAATTAAAATGCTGGAAAGGGCATTTTTTCCCTCTCTCTTTGCAACTGTTTGTGCTCCTACTGATACGAATGTGAGAGCTTACTTTAATGTTTGCAGTCAGCCTTGCCTTACCTGCTGTCATCTACAAAAGTCTGCTCCATACCTTGCTGAGTGCGTGACAGCTGAAGAAGAAGCAAGCTATGTAGTGAGCCACAGGCACATATGCACTGGGGACGCAGGGTCAATGCATGACTAGTCTTTACAAAGCAAAATACGTATTGTATTGAAAAAGAAATACTTTTTATTTTTCTAAAGGATCATCACTACGAAGTAAGGCAATATACACCAGAGTGGAAAACCACCCTCTTCTCGGCTATATTCTGGCCAAATTTCAGCATCTTTCTCCAGTCACTTTGTCTAAACAATTGTTTAGGAAAATGAGTAAGGAGAGTATATATGATGTATGTGCATGTGTGTATATATTTATGTCAGAAGGGGCATTTTTCCCAGTATTTTTGCTGCTCAAAACTCATCTAACATTTCTGCCTAAGCTTCAGAAACTGGTTGCCTTTCAGCAGGAACTTTAAATGAAAGCCAAGAAATGTTACAAAGGTGCAGCTAGAATTGAATTAACTATAGTTGTAACACTCTTTGGTCATTTGCTGTCTTTTAAGGACTATACATGATCTTTTAATGCTGACAACTGTATATTTTTAATCAGCGCTTTCAAATCACTGAATAAATTGTTGACTAGCTCCATGTCCTTCAATGGCAACTGACATTCCCAACGTTATAGTTTAATGCCTTTCCTAGACTGTGTGAACTTAATGTATCATGGTTTGAAATACTTTTCAGTGGGCTGCTTATACTGCAATATATTCAAGGTAAAAAGCGTTATCCAAAAAGATATTCACAGCTGGTTTTAATCACTAACATTGTTCACCAAAGTCTAGCCTACACGGAAGATTTTTGCACCAGGGGAGTTATACTGGAAAACTGTCCTGGTGCAGCCTAGATTTTTTAGTTCAGTTAAAAGGAAATACCAAAACAGTAACTTGGAGCTGCTAGTATGGCACCGATAATTTATCTGTTAAAAACTTAGTCTGATGCTTCATACAGGAAAATGCAAACACAGAGTTAGTGCTACGCTACAGATTTCCCGAAGTGAGATAAGCACCTAAAGAAGTGTTAAGACTGGGAAGAGAATGGCAAAAAGGGCTACCAAAAAACCCGAGTGAGGGAAGAAAAGCTTGTTGTATCCGATGCTACGCTTAGCATGTGATTAAATACTGTAGCATAGCAAAAGCCACACGGCTGCCAAGGGCACGCATTTGTTTCCCCCTGCAGTCACAAGCAAGCGACTTGGCAGGAGCTAAAAGGCATCGTGGATACGATGCAGTTTATAGGATATTCTGACCTTCACAGTCTGACTCGTCAGTAGGCACTGCGGAGGCATGGGTGGCTAAGGCCAGCTCAACACCAGAAATATTTACCAGTCATGCTGCAACAGGGCACAGTATTTTCAAATAACATTTCTATACTTACGCGGCTAGGTGCAGGCACAGAGCAAAAGACTGTGGTGCTGGTGGTGTCCCTCACTTTGCAGAAAACTGGAATAATGGACACCAGTCTAATTCTGGAAATCTCCAAGGATCCACCACCTTTCTGGGAAAGCCTACTTCATGGGGAAGATTTTGTTTCCACAGGCATTTTCCTTGCTGCCACTAATGACCGTGTCAGCCCCTGTCCTTTGCCAGGCACTGTGGAGAAGGGCTGGGTTTCCTCCCTCTCCCCGCAGCCATCCTCTGCCTCCCCTCTTCACAACAGAGCCCAGCCACCTCCCACCACCCTGATCATCCCTCTTGTGGAGTCTGGCTGATTTTTTTCAGCTGGGAAGCCCTAATGCCTTGCTCCTCACCCTGTGGGGAGGAGGTAATGGGGATCCCAGGGAGCTGCCACCACGGGGGAGGCAGGGAAGGGCTCCTTCCCTGGCCTTTAAAAAATACTCCTCTGACAGCCTACTCAGCATTTTTCTGACATTTAGCTTTCATTTATGGTTTAAATATTAAAAAGCTTCATTATGATACCATTCATTATTTGTATCTCAATCTAATAAACTTCCTACTCTTCCACCTTGATAGTTATTCACTGTTAATTCATGGGCCAGAATCACTGCAGTTTGTTTGGCCCAGGTGAAAGTTATTTTCCCATGAGCAAGAAGCAGACATAACTTACCATTTTGATATTTGCAGGAGCTGTAGCTGAACTACAACTCTGCAATGTTTAATTGCAAACAAAAGAGGCGTCACTGTGTTATTTCCATCTTCTGTGCACAGTGCTCAATTTGTGTACACTTCAAACCATGAAAAAGTCCATTTAGGCAGTCACTTTCTACCTCTTGCTAATGGAGACACGGAGAAAACAGAGAAA
This sequence comes from Microhierax caerulescens, assembly GCA_035590215.1. Taxonomy (NCBI): domain Eukaryota; kingdom Metazoa; phylum Chordata; class Aves; order Falconiformes; family Falconidae; genus Microhierax; species Microhierax caerulescens. Next base: position 55,410,988 of record JAVJGJ010000014.1, read on the forward strand.
AATCACACAAATCTCCGTAATAACGATAAAAGAAATATAAAAATGAAGATGACAGTTTAATGCAGATGTACATGAAGAGTAAGTTTTTCTTTTAACCAGTTATTGTGGTGCATTACTAATAGTTTTCAACAGCCTGAAATGGAGCTGATGAAAACCTTATGAGGTTTGCAAACATCTTGCATTTTGGGCCACTGGTTAGCCAGGTGAACAGTTCGTTTGAGCCTTTAGAGCTGTAATAAATGTGCTAAACCTTGGAAAGCAAGTCATCTTGTACATATAAACTGATATGCTTCAGTTGTTAGCCTGATTTTTTTTAATGTACAAATTAGCTTTTCCAAACAAAGAAGAATTTTTCTATTACCATGGGATAACGCTGTCACTTGATAAAACTTATCTTTATGGTTTTTATAAATAACTTTGTTGTAACCAGTCTTCACCCTCATTTCAGTCTGCTTTCTTGGCAAAGTCTTTGGCTTACAGTAAAGGCTGTGCAAAGGAAAGCACTGGAGAGTAATCACACCAGTGACCTACTGTAACAGTGTCTTTCCACAAAGCTCATCAGAAGGCTGGGATTTCCTTAAAAAAGCTTGTATGAATTCATAGATGCCACAGTAAGTGCTTCCAGAATACTACTGTATCATTGAAAAGAAAAAGCAATGTCACAGACAAACCCAAAGCAAGGCACCTGGAGAAACCTCATAAAAAAAGTATTTAAAATGTGTACATATATTTCTATAAAATAGACATATAAGTCATAGTTCTCCTGCTGTTTATTCTGCTTCTATTGCTTCTTTTACATACTACCAAAAGAAATTCAAGGATCTTGACAACCTGATCGGGCACCACAATGTCCTTTGCAGCATTTCTCTTACGCGCTTCTCTGTCGCTCTTAAGCCACGCTGGACTTTCCTCAGTGGCTGTCAGAGCACAGAGCCAGCTGTTCAGCTGTGTAACAGTGACAGCACAAAAATAGCCGTTCGGCTCAGCACTTCTAGCCACATCAATCTCCAAAACAGGCATTGGGATCGGTGCGTGACACCCCTCTGTAAAACTACTGCATGATGTGATGGTTGGCAGCCTGGGTGCCGGGGATAAACCTCATTAGTCATTACTCATCGGTGCCCTGTCTGCCGGACAGCAGGGGTTTTGGTGTGACAAGGACAGAGCCGTCATTGCTCCCCGCTGGTTCCTGGTGGAGAGGTGGAAGCCGGCTCACTCATCCCTCCTTCCCCAACCTTCTCTAGCTGTCACAACTCTTCACCTAAATTCCAGAGCAAGGACGTTCGTTTCTCCCAGAGGCCTGCAGGGTAGCCTGGCTCCTGGGCACACCTCGCTTCTCATTCCCCTCTTCCCCATGGCTACACACACGTGGAAACACTCGCGCTCCAGGTGCCTCCATGCCTGCCCGCAACTCCCATGAAGGGGAAACCCGACTTCCTCCAGAAGCTTTCATTTCCTTGCACTGACAGCAATGGGAAGAGGCAATGTATGAGGAGAGGAAATGTTCCCAGTGGAGAAAGATCACATTACCGAGGTCTATTTGTGTCTCCTGCTGCATCGTGCTCACTCTTCCTACCCACCACGATCGCCTTTCCTCTGGCTCAGGCCCTAATGAAACCAGCACACCTTTTTTGCACTGTTGGGCACCCACCAGAGGGAACATCTGCACCCACAGAACACATAATGAAAACCCTTATTTATGTTTTGCAAGCATGTGTAGACTAAATTAATCAACAGCAATCTGTAAATGGCCCATATTTTCTTAGTCTCACGCTGGTGGTTCCCACTGCCCATGGACAGACCTTCATGCGTAGCCTCACGAAGCAATGTTTCAACTAACACAATTCGCCTCCTCAAATGTGACATTATTTTGCACTTCAGTCAGCCCGACTAAAGCCAGCAAGGACACAAATGCCACCCAAGGCCTCTGTGCTGCACTGACAGCCCTGCCAGAGCTGGGGGACAAAAGGCAGCAGGCGAACACCCTGCGAGCAGCTTAGCTGTGCCGTGCCTGGCATTGCTCTTCTGCCCAGATGACACAAACGGCTTCTACTTTTGCTTATATTCTTGTCTGTGCTGTGCCAGGTTCATGTGCTAGCATCTCCAAAACGTGCAAGGGATGTAAAGACCCTATTCAGACTAAACTATCGGTATGAGGCTGCAGGTAAGGATAGTGCAGCCCGTATGTGTTGGAGCACAGATATCCTGAGCCTGGCATCCAGGTGATACCGAGACATGATAAGCTTCAGCAACATTTGGCGTGGCTGACGGTGAAAACCTTCTCTGCATCGTGGGGAAGGAACAGCTTTGTGGTTTTCACTTTTCCAGACCTGGCTTGCTGTACAGCCCCATGAGAGCTGTCAGTAGCTTAGCTAGATTTTCTAGTTCTTCCACTTCCCTGGTTTCTCAAGCCTGCAATAAATGTAGGGGTCTCTTTTTCTCCTGAAGATTTTACCACAGTGATCCAGTAAATACACACCTATGACTTTGCAGCTTCCCATGCTCTGTGGTCAGCAGGAATGCTGAAGTCACAGGTGGTTTCACCTCAATACAGCTGAGCAAATAATCTGTTATTTAAATAAACATGTGTTGTCTTCCCAACAGATGGAAAGCTGGACAATACAGACAGCAGTGTATAGGCTGCAGTCACCTCATCCTATAGTGAATAATTCCATTTGATCTTATAACACCAGGGACTTTACTAACTGACGAGGCCAGTTTTGGGTATCATGGGAGATGAGATACCCAGCTCAGGTGTGGACCTCCTCACCACAGGCAACTGACCTGAGGCCAAATGAATTTGGAGGCAAGGTCACAGCCTGGGTTTAGTAGCTGACCTTGGAGGGCTCCTGAAGAATGAATGCAGGCACATGAGCAGCTGGGTTTTTTTCCCAGCCTTTTGCAACAACAGTGCAAATTCATATGGTTTGGCTGATGGTCAGCTTAAAGAACAACTTCCCCCTCAGGTAAGTGGTGCTGAGGACAGGTATTTCTCCAGTGGATTTTACATCAAATAGACTAGAAAAGCTTTTGAAGTTTGTATTCTGTATTTTATATTGTAAAATCTAAGCCACAGTAAATATCTACAACAACGCCATGAGAGCTGATAGGGACAGAAAGGAGCAGGATTTCCAAACAGATAATCTCAAAAATGCACAACCACATCTGCACCAGATGGGAAAATCTGATAGTTATTAAATATTATCAGAGAACTGGAGGATCCCAACTTGACAAACACCCAAAGGAGGAATACAAAATAATCCAAGGAATGATAGGGCTAAGGGAAACACAGAAATAGTGACCCTGACAAGGCTAACAGAACATCTGAACCTGAAGAGCCAATGTTGTGGAACTAGGGTAAGAAAAACTTTTGCAGCCCCATAAATTGCTGGGACAAACTACCCAAAATTCATCTATCTGTCGTTATAAAGTATTTTTAATAGTAAAAGTAATTCCCCTTGAATAAGAAACTTTCAAAAGGTAGCTCCCTCCAATCTCTGGAGAGTGCATATTGTATATATTACTATGTAAAGAGTTATAGCCCATCATGTTGTACAACAATTAACTTCTCTGTTTGATGAGCTGTATTTAAACCTCCTAAAACCAGAAAAGGCATGCTAGCTTTGTGGGTTTACCACCTAGCGCTCATCTCTGCACAGACATGAAATAAATATCTCGATTCTGTGTGTTGATCAGCTTTTGCACACTGGGCAAAGAACCTGGATTTTGAGTATTAGACCTCCAATGCAGGGTAATTTGCACAAATATGCACAAAATGTTCCAAATGTCGAAGAGACGTTCCAGATCTCATAGAATTAAAAAGTTCATAATGGCTAGATGAACTGCAACTGAGGCATGGAAAAATGATGATGGTATTATTTAAACAGTAATTTTAATGTTGATTACATCTGAAATACACTTTATAGGATTCTCGTAACATTTTCGCTGATTATATATATGTGTACATATCAACATACACACAGGTGAACCTGATGGAAGTCTGTATCTCTACTTGACACAGAGACCCAGGACTGTTGCCTGCCACGTACTTTCTCACCACTGGCCTATATGATGGTCTGTTCTTTCTGCTTTCTTTTTTTTTATTATTTATTTATTTATTGGCCTCACCCTGGACATCCTGCTTCTTCCATTAGTTCTCTGCCTATTTGATGAGAAAGCTGACATACGGGAAAAAGACAAAATCTTATTCTCACGTGTTGTAAGAAGAAGCAGTAGTGGGGTTTGGATACCCCTTTAGGGCATCGTTACCCAGGAGGGGATGGTCTGAGGCTCCTTTACAATGTCAGGACCTAGTGGGAGAAAGAGCCACTGCTTTTTGCATCACTTTTTGGCTGCAACATGACAAAGGTACCAAGTGGTTTAGACAGAAACATTTTCTGTGCCCAAAAACACAAACTGGTGCATTTGGAGAACTTTAAACTAAAAGAGCAAAGCGGTTGTAGACCACAGGCATCCCCAGAGTGACCCAGCAGCTGCATGGGGGCGGTGCAGGATCTGTTGTGCCAGGCAGCTAAATTCCATCCAGGTCTTTACAGGTTGTGTCTGGACCTTTTTAATTTCACTCATATAATCTTTGAAAAAAATTATACAAAACCACTGTAAAATTCATGCCTCTCTGCTTCTTTGCTATGTTGAATTTTCAGAGTGGTATGAATTTCTACATCTAAGCTTCTGGAGAGAAGGGCTTATACCAAAATGTTGATGGTATCTTAACTATTGTGCTCTGACCAACACTGCAGTAACAGAGAACACCAATAAAGTACTGCCGTGCTGTATAATTGTCTTACTAATTGGAACATTATTTACAGAGAGGGCTGCCTTCACAGCATGCACCTACTTTCTGAAATGCTCGCAGCACTGAGGACACAGCAGGCAGCCAGCATAAAAGTTCAGTTAAAGAAACAGTAAAATAGCCATCCATATAAGTGCAAGTTAATGAATTGAGTCCTTCTGGCAGGAAGAGTTGAATGTGAGCAAGCATTTTCAAATTTAAAGAGAGGTGACCTTAGAAGCCGGCCAAACCTCAAAGGTAACGCAGCACTTACGATGATGGTGGTGGAGCCCTTTAACTTTCAGACAAAGAACAACCCGTCTCAGCAATTCTATTACAATATATCATATGATATGTTATAAACTAAATTTTGACAAAGATCCTTCTTGGAAACCAGAGGGTAAGAAAGAAAACAACCCTTTTGAATGTGCAAGGCACTACCTCACGTTTAAATTAACTGCTTAAATAGCACTATACATATTAAATCCAGTGCATGGCACTTGTTTATGGAGTCCTTCTTTGATGAAAGTTCTCCAGACACCATGAAAAGGAACTGCCATGCTCTCTCTGTGCTCCTAAAAAAGACATTAGCATTTCATATATTCAATGTCCCCATAAAATCCTTTCAGCTGGCAGAAGGGAAATTATGATGTCTGTCTCTGCCTTTGCAGTGTCCAACTGACAACTTAGCAAATTCAATGGGGAAAAAAAAAAAAAAAAAAAGGTATGCAGGAACAAGGCTTACAGCTTTGAAGGACTGTTTTTCCTGAGATTAATGTTTCATTATCATATATGAAGTATACCACGGCTACCCTGCCAATACTTACAACTTCAGTGCTTAGTCCATAAATTGCTATGTGGTTTGTTCAGCATGGGCATAAAACGCTGGGTTTTTAAAGAGTTTTAGGGAAGTCAATATTTTCACAACATACCTTGTAAAATCCTTTTATAATTTACTTCCTGAAATATATGATACTTGCAGACCTTTGAACAGATTGCCCATCTTGCTTAGGACTTTCCAACCTAGCTCAATGCAAAGCAGGAAGATGATTTTTGCCATTAACAGTGAGTTGCCATAAATCAGGCTTTCATTGCAGGCCCTTTTGTCATGTCATTCATAATGCTACAACTTGCACTCCGTTCTTAGAAACTGAAGCCAGTTGCTTCCTTGGCAATTTTATGGCGTAACAGCAGCCTGGATCCCAGATCATTTGCAACAAACATTAAAGCATTTAAAGTTAAGCGTTCTGTGGAAAACAGGACACTCTAGTGCCTGATTTCCCGTGTGGATCTAGTAATTTCTCTTTTTCTCTGAAAACGCTGAAAATCAATATTGGGTCTTGGTTGTTGTTTTTTTTTTTTAAAAAAAAAAATTTTCTCTGGTGCTTTGAATAAAATCAAACTAGTTTGTGGTTTGAAAAAGCGCCTCAGTGTAATACATCCCATCTATGTCTAGGTACCTACCTAAGACAGACCGACTTTCATCAGTTGATGCAATCCAAGCTCCATTGCTCTGCAGTCAGCGCTGGACTGTGGCTGGTTCCACCACCATCTATCAGCACCAGACCCCTACCAGCTCAAAGGAAAGAAGTGCCTAGTGATTCAGACAGCACAGGGATGCAGGCGGGTTACAGGCACTGCCAGTTTTCCGGTCCCTGTGTGCTCCTGGAGAGCAGACAGCTGGAGAGCGAGGAAATCCAAATTCCTGACTTCATTTCAAAGCCCAATTTTTTATTATTTTTTTTTTTTCCCCTACAGAGTAGCTATAGTAACATCAGCTTTCTGGATCACATTCAGCTGAGATAGGCAGTAGGCATATTACTCCAGCAGTTTCAAGCACTGGTGGCATTTCCTTGGCTCTCTGCCAAACAGAAAACTATTACATATTGTTGCTAGATTTGTATAAATCGTTACCAGCCTTGCACTCTGGCAGTGTCTGGGATAGCACTTTGCATTAGCTAAGGCTGTAAATAGTACCATCTTCCAATATGATCTTCCTTCCAAAAACGATGCTCCACACCAATGGTTTATGCTTTTCTTCCAAACAAAACTGCCTCAACATGGAGTTTTTCCATGTCTCCATTTAGCAAAAGGAAGTATAAAAGACTTGAAAGTCCATTTAACCTACCCCAGTAAGTACAGAGATTTAAGTGGGCATGTAAGTAAGACTAGTGTTCCCATAGCATAGATCAGATGAATTTATATTTGGTTCACGTGTGAATCAAGTTCCTAGAAGCTTACATTTAAAATGAAAACAACTACGATGAAAGAAATGTTTTTTATATCACACTGCTACTGTCCAGTTGTAATAGGGATGACGCAGACTCACAAGCCCATAGCAGGCTGGATCGTATCATGTCTGTTGGGCTATATTCTGGCACTGAGCCTCTCGTAGGCACCTTCTCCTGTTTCTTTCCTTAATCCTGGTCAATGACAAAGACATTTTCTGGCTGTTTTAACTGTAGTCCCTCTTCTTGTTTCTGTCATAAAGTCATGGAACAAAGTTTCAGTTACAAGTCTGAAATATGAGTTGCTGAAACATGTGAATTCATACTTTTATTCTCTTTTATGATTTCTGGAAGCTTTACTCGTTCTAGTTTTGCTTCTGAGTCCAAATATATCAAAAGCTGTTTATGTTACCAAATGCCAGAATACACAGATGGCATCCATTTAGATTTTTACTATTGGTTATGGTTATTTCATGCTATCAATCTACATTTTCCTGAAGTATCATTAATTTTTTTTTTAACTCTTCCTTAAGGTAAATAGGTGTTCAGCCAAATCCTTCTGGCTCTACTTTTATGAATTAAATTTACTCTGGCTGCTACAGTATAAAGAGAACACTGTTGAGCCCATGATGTTTGATTTATTATTTCAGATGAAGAGATCTTGAAATGCCTAGCAAATTTGATCTTTCTGGTAATTCCAAATACAGCATCTATATCATAGCCATTTGCATGCCACATTATACTTCTTCTTGATAGGAAAAAAAAAATAAAAGCAGCCTGCAATCTCCTGAAATATAAAAGAAATTGGAAGAAATAAGAACCACACCTCTATACATGTGTTCTTTGGCCTAGAATGTATTTATTGATGCAGGATATGGATCTCAACCAACAAGAAATTATTCTTCAGAAATGCTGAAACTTATCCTTCGGAGAGTCTGAAAGCGTACCTATGGAAGATGGCTGAATTTTACAATGACTTCCTAAGCTCGAGCTATATTAAGCATAATAGCATTGGTATTACAACTCTAGCTGTGATAGGGCTGGAGATGGTTACTTAGACCCTGTGGCTACACCGCTAAGTAGAAGAGAGCCAGGAGCTAATCCTTAGTGCTGAGGCCAAGCGGTAAGCACAGACAGATCCATGCTACATGGCTCTTGTCCCTGCAACTCGTTTCATCCCGTGTGGTGCCCTATGTGCTCCAAAGGAGATGCTTCTTTTCATGTGTTTCTGCCTGGTTCAAGATGTCTGAAGTAACATATAACCTGTGCTGCAGCTTGCTATAGTGGTGGCTTTGTAACATGAAGCTGCATATGTGCACGGCACGTCTGAGGGTGTAAAACCTGCTGGGATAGCGTTGGAAGATTGTGTAGGATGGAAGGAATTGCACTTGGTGCAGTCTTGTCCATGCTGTCCTGAATTAGTTTGCAGAAGTAATGCCTGGGCTCACTTCTTAAGTGAGTGAGCCACTTCTTAAGTGAGCCAGGAGCTCAGAAGAAAAGTCCATCCCGTGTTGACCTGAACCAGGATACAGTGCAGCTTACTGCGGTGTGCAACTCCCCATGGTTCAGCCTGAGACTTAGCACGTATTTTGGCACCCAGGGAGCTTAAGTGGCAAACCATTGCCCCTGTATCTACTACTGACTTTTTCTGGAATAAGACAATGGAGCCAGCTGCCCAGCGTCTCAAGTGCTTGGGAGCGATGAGCTGAGGGCGCTAACCACAGGGGCTAGGCTAAACACACCACGATCTGTCAGGCAAGGGGAAGTAATTGCAGAACATGCTGTCTTTCACTTCCAAGCACAGAGAGCCTTCCAGGACCTGTTCTGGGCAGAGGCTGGCACTTGCAAGACAGGATCCTAAAGAAACTGCTTTGACGGCAGAGAGTCCTGAATGCTGTCTGGGACAAAGGAGGCACAGCTTCCTTCTCAGGACAGACAAACAGAGGCAGGAGAAACACCAGGGCTGCGGAGAAAACTTTTATACCAACTCTGGGCAGAGCTCCCTGGGATTTCAGGCTTCTGCAGGAACGTTACACTTTTTCCCCCTGCCACATGCAGTCACCTGTGCTAGAAGGAAGCAGACTTCTCACGCAGGACACTCTGCAGCCATTTCCAGACCAGTAAAGGCAATTCCCAGGGAGCAAAGGGCTTTTGGTAGCATTCCCAGATCTTGCCAATGAGCAGCAGAGCACACGCCAGCAGTCACTCTGCAAACCTAGCCAAAACTCTATTATTGATCTCTAACGTCCTCTCCCTTTCCCAGCAGGACACTGGGAATAGCATAAGGCTCTCCATTCACTTGGCAGTGCAGCCTACAGACACAGCAGGGAAGTGCCACGGGACTCATCACATGGCAGAGGCAGATGGGCTCTTCCTGCTCTTTGCCTCCATTCCCTTTGCCTGTGCTTGCTTGGGCACCCTCCTCCCCTTCTCTTGCAGACTAAGCCTTAGGGGTATTGCACGGCTGCACCGTTAGTAGCACTGGTGCCCAGAGCCACGCCATCCCCTCCAGGCTCATGGTCTCAGGAGTTGCCCTGCAATCCGCTCTAGACCATTTCTCTAAGCAGGTCTCAGGGCATGGTTTGCAGAAGCACTGGTCTAGCTGAATGTTCTCACACAGTCACACATTTCAGGTGTGAGATGTAGGAGCAGCAAGGATATTGTCTAGATAACCATGCTAAGTTTTTAGCATCGCCATGCACTACCAAGAGTACTGGGGATGTTGGCTTGGACTTGTCCATCCAGGCCCTCCAGTGTGGAGCTGGTCACCAAAGGCACACTCTCCACTGGTGCCAAAGGAGATGGAGGCTTAGTAAAAGTCCTCTGAGGGGCTGCTGTAGGTGTCAGGTGGGGGCTGCCTGTCTCAGCGGGATGGAGCATAGGCCACAGCCATGGAGACAACACTCTCATACTTAGGATACCTTGGAGAATGGTGTGGGAAAGACCTTCTACTCCATCTCCTGATGAAAGCATCAGACACTCAAGTTTGATTCCAAAATATCCCGGATCTGTCATGCTAACTATAACTAACGTATGCTACAGCTATGACCTAAGACTATAGTGAACACTGTTACTCTGTTGTCTGATAGTAATTCCCTCCTCTTTTTCTCACTGGTAATTCTTGATCACTGCCATATGGCCACTACTATTATAAAGAACTTAGAATGCAAATAAAGGGTTACTTGTTCGTTCGCTTCACTGCTACCTTGAGACACTTCTCTTGTGCTTAGTGCCCATCACTGAAGCCTGCTCTCCATCCCCTGGGTCTCATTTCCTGATTTGCTCTGTGGCACCAGGAGACACTTTGCATAGTTTAAAAATTAGCACTCAGTCTGAAGATGGGAGGATTACCAGCTAGTGAAGCAGTACTAAAAGTCATCCCTTTTTTATTCTGCCTGGCTCAGTACTCCACTTTCCAAAAGCAAGTTATACACTTCAATTTCTACTTTTTTCCCTGCTCCTGCCTTACTGCCCTATACTCTGTTGAATTTTATTCTTACTTATGCAGAGCACTGCCCTGCTATGATGAAATATAGGATTTAACTCTCCTAGTGCTCTTTCTGGGTTTTGGTTTTGTGGTTGGTTTTTTTGTTTGTTTGTTTTGTTTTTTGTTTTTTTGTAAATTTTAGTTTAATCTTTAGGAACCAAATGGATGAGCAGGTAGAAGGAAATAAGGAGGATAAAGTAAGCACAAGACTGATGGGACACTGAAGAGGAAGATTACGGGAAGGAGAGAGTCAGATTAGCAGCCAGTGGCCAGAAGCCAGCTGAGTCTGAGCTGCGTGCATGGGCTGTTTGCTTCACTGCTGTCCGGGGAGTGTGGAAGAACAAGGTCATGAGGGGCGTCCACTCACGTTTTCACTACTATTGCTTTGCTTGTTCCACCTCTAAATTGGTTCAGTCTCTGGAAAGGCTTTCTCTGTTGTCCAATGGTTGTTTGCAAACACAAAGAGGGTGAGTAGGAGGCCGTGCAAATCCATACATTACATATTTAATCATTGTCTCCTCTAATGCAAGGCTTATTACTATAGGCATGCTTTCCATTTTATGCATCCCTCCCTTGGGCCGCATATAATTCTTCATATTGTGGTTGACATTTGGGCATTTAAATTACAGCTCTCTGTCTTGCCTTGCAGACTGCAATGACTTTCTTGGCTTTAGAGTATTTGCTGTCCAGATGGTTGCTGTCAAATAAGAAACAGGTGGCATCACTGACATGTGGTTTGCCTGCAAATTTCTTCAGAAAACAGTAAAATTTCAAAATGTTCTTAAGCTTGATGGTCTGTATTATTAAAGGTATGTCAGTCCTAGGTAGTTTAGTAATCTCTGTGGGACTCAGGGAGAGCGAGCCTCAGAAAAGTCTCTGCATAACTTGAAGACAAGTATTTCTCGGGTTTGCATCTTCCTTTCCCAAAGAACTGACACTGCCCTGGTGAGCTTGGCTCCCACCTCAAATAATTCCTTCTCCTTTCATTTAAATCTTTCTCCAGCATTCCCTCCACTAGATGGTACTAGGGAAATGCATTTGTCTTCACAGGCTTTCCCAGCCATGATAATCACAACAAATTGTCCCTGCATACAGAAGCAGAGAATGGTCAGGCTTTTCAAGGTGCAAGTAACTTCTGATGAAGACCAATTCAAGCTGGAACACTCAAAATTTAGCAACGAAAACAGGTGTCCAAAGCAAGTATAACTTGCTTTTTGCATTTGTCAAAACAATCTTCAGTTGCATATATCACGTTCATTTTTCCGTATTTTTTTCCCCCTAAGGGCATATGTAATTTAGAGTATTGTTACAGAAAACAAATGGTAAGAATGATGTTAAAATTAGATCCTACCACTCTCTTCTCCCAAAATTTACAGTTTAACAAGAAGTTAATTCATTTGCCTGTCCTTACCAATACATACATTGTTTGTTGCAATATATATGGCATCCAAAGCAAGGCAAAACTAACCCTTACAGTTTATACAGCCTATTCCGGCGGCTCATGGGTGTCAGTGGCAGCCAGCAGTCCAGTAACTGATAGGACCCATGCACTTCACAATATCCATATGTCTTACATTCCCGGACTTTTCTACCTTTGGGACTTTTCCAAGTGGAGGGCTGAGTGAGAGTGTAGACAGATGAGTGAATCTACATATTCACAGTTGTATTGAGATTCTTACATCCCAGACTGAGTGTGGGCAATGTCAAAATCTACGACTGTTTGCACTGCAAGATCATGTGAGTGAGGTGGGTTACATTTTGCCACTTCTGCTCCAAGACAAACAGAACTGCAATAAGGTTTGTACAACTCTTCAGCCAAAAATGCTGTACAGCAATAAAGGAGCAGGACTCCCAGGCTGTGCTGGAGGCTCTGACTGCTCATCTGATGAGCGCAAAGTTGTCAGAGAGGAAAAAAAGATGAAATGAACACCTAGCTATTAGGGCACGCTGGTATGGCCCTTGGACTTTTAAACCTAAGAATCACTGAATTCTACCTCAGAAAAATTTGCAGACTGTCTACAACAATTAGCCTCTTTTCTCTATGTGTGACTGGAGGATTTTAAAGCATTTTATATACCTTCTTCTCACAGCCTCTGACTGTAGGACCTCCCTGAACTCTAGAAAAACATTAGAAGACGCAAAAGAAAAATATAACGTACCTTTTACGTTATTTATTTCTTGTAACTCTGGAAGGTTTTATTGGTTATTAGTGTTACAATAATGTATGACATTCCTCAAGAAGCTTCAGGTTGACGGTATCAGTCTCTGTCCAAAGTGTATATAAGATGCTCTGAGGGCATTTTTAATGAAGAAAAATGGGATTTTCGAAGATCTTGTCCTTTTATTGTACACATTTCAGAATTCTATTAGGAAAGGTTACTTGAGGGAGGATGGTTTGAGTTAGTTCCACAAGCATTAAAGCAAGATTAATTTTTCTTTTCACTTTTTCAGAACTGGTACCATTTTCATGCATGTAAAGAGCTTTTCTGCCTGCTAACAACTCTTTACTTTCTAATGAACCTATGACTGACAGAGAGTTGAGCTGTTCTTTCCTCCCACTAATACCACCATTGTATGTGCCTTGTTAACCAGTATTGTGTATCAGTCACAAGCTGACTCCTTTGTGCCTTTGTAAAGTATCAATTTAGTCAGCATTATCTACTGGGGAGACAATGCTGCTGGTAAACGTGAACACAAAAATCCTGTAGCATTATAAGCCCTAAAAACACTGGTTCAGCCGGGAGCCCTGGAGCCTGGGAGGCTGCAGCCGGAGAGCCGGCTGCCCATCAGCAGCTGGCCGCCGCGGGGTCCGAGGGAGCCGGCAGGCAGCCAGGACAAGACCGGCTGCCGGGGCCGGCCAGGGCGCAGGGGTGGCCGGGAGCTCAGGCAACGTCTTCCTTCTGGATGCCAGTTGGGTTGCTTGGCTGGAAAAAACCCTATGCCATCCAGATCTGCCTGCCAACCTGCCCGCGACTTGCCTATGCTGATATTCGACCAGACTGACACATTCCCAGCATCTATTTTGATTTTTTGCTGGATCAGGCTTTTCCAATAGTAAACTAGTTTCGCCGTATGAAAAAAACGAGACCGACACCAAAGCCCCATGGCGTGCGCAGAACATCACAGCTCGGTCACTGGACCCTGCGCTTCGCAAGGAGTCTGCGGCTCCTCGTACCTGCAGGTGTGAGCTGGCTCCCGGTCAGTCTCTGGGTAGACTTTCAAATGGGAAGGTCAGACCGACGTAGTCTCTCCTTTCATGTTTTCCTGCCCGGGCGATGGTCAGCAGAAACACCCAACCCCCATTGCACTGGAGAGGGGGAGGGCAGCAGCTCTGTGGGGGTTCTGTGTCTTTGGATGAAATTGTCCCTTTGTTAGTCCAAAATAGCTCGAATTGGGCAGCGTTCCAAGCATGCAGTGAAAGACGTCTGTTTGAGACAGTGCTTAGAGAAGGCTGAGGATGGAGGTCTGAAAAAGAGGTGCCTGACTGGCTGGGTTCCCACCAGAGTGATTAATGTAATGCTGCTGGGATTTTACTGCATTATTAATGAAGTGTTAGGGTGCCTGGAGCACTGGAAAAACATCTCTGGAAAATTATTACTAAAAATCTGAATCAGTGTATTGGACAACCTTTCATATGATTTTTTCTTTTTCTTGCCTGTAGAGTCCTTATCATGCTGAAGGAAGGCTATAAATAATAATGACCAAGAGCAAGACTACGCAGGCGCTGCTCCTGCCACCGCCCCAGACATGGTGGCCCCGCTGCCGGTGGGCTCTGGGTGCCAGCAGCCCACGAGACCCTCGCCCAGGGGCTGTGAAGGGGCTTGGGGCTGTCCCCGCCAAGTCCCTCTGGGCTCCCAGCCCAAGCCTGGGGGGATGGGGAGGTGATGTCCCAGCCCAAGCCTGGGGGGCTGGGGAGGTGATGCCCCTGGGCTTCTGCCTTGTGGAACAGTATTGGGATCTGACAGGGAATAGTCTGGGCTGGTTTAGGGCTATTGTTTGCATTGAGGAAGCTTGCACCTAGGATGATCAGTGTGAAATATCTCTACTTCTTTTTCCCTAAGCTGCTATCTCCTTTATTATTGGCTTTGTCATGCCTTCCCCTGGCCCCTTTTCTTCTGAATCCTCAACTCTCCTGATCCCTATTGTAATCATCTCATCTTTTCCGATGGTAGCAACTGTGGGTTTGGGGGGAGGCGGGGCGGGGGATTTCTGTTGCTTCATCTTTTATTTTTTAATTTTTTTTTAATTTTAAACTGCTGTGCTTTAAACCAGCCTTGCCTGTCTAAAGCTTCCAGTTGCTAAGCGACTTTTCCCCTCCGCCCTTCCTGCAGCCCGGTTGCCATAGCGCTGCCAGCCTCGGCTATCAAGTACCAGAGAGCAGTCATTACTCACCGGGGAAAAAAAAAAAACACCACCAAAAAAAACCCAAAACCCAAACCAAAACACCAACCCTCCCCCCAAAAAAATCCCCACAACACCAAAATACAGACCTGCACGGGCAAATAAACATTTTCTTTCCTTTTTAATTCATTTTGCCAGCCGGCAGAAAGATCCCTGGGCACGTTACAGCCGTGGTTGCAGGCTGCGTTATTTTCTTGTGGAAGTTTATGGTTCGGTCTCTGCGTTAAAATAGGATGGACTGCAGTGCTGACTCACGGGCACCTGTGACGTTGTTCGTGGCAGCAACAGATATTTGAGGACTTACTTTCTAAGAAGCTGTTTTTCACACCTGGGCCACTGGTATCGCACCCTCCGTGACTATAATTCACCCCAGCACGAGCAGGTGCTCTGCAGCTCTGCAAATGGGAGCATCTTCCCTTAGAAACTGGGTGATACAGTTAGAGCTTTTTCTCTTGAGGTGTTTTTTAGTAACAATAACATCATATGTACATGAAATGTGTGGTGTGCTACCATCATGGATCAAAAGAATATACATGGGTTAAAAAATAGCTTTTCTTTTCAAATGCACTCAAACAAATTTTTATGAACAATCATATCCAGAGAAACAGAGTGTCTTCCATTTCTTAAAGAAAAATCATATCCCCAGTGGCTTGGGTGAGACAAAGTTAATGTCAGCCCTAAACCATAATAAACAGGAAGGAAAACCTGACACCTTTCTGCTAAAAAATGGTAAGCTTTCTCATCATCAGTCTCCCAATGGCCAGGCTTTACCAGCTGGGTGCTGCAGGGTGGCATGGAGCATGGAAATACAGGCGTTGGGATCTCTTATCAGCCATACCATCCATCATACTCAGTAAAAAAAAAAGAAAAAAAAAAAAAAAAAGCATAGTATTTGACTTTTGTATAAAAATGAAAGTTTTGAATACCTGATAATAAAAGAATTGGTTAGTATAAGATTACCTGTGTGAGAATATAAATCATGTGAGTTAAATTTGAGTTGATAGGTGGGTGAGAAAGGCTTTTCCACCAGTAAATGTTACAAGCGGTAGTTTGGAATATATAGAATAGTTTCAGTCGCTCTGTGTCTTTAGTTTCCATTAATCACAGCAAAAGCCTCCACCTCAGGTTGTCAGTATAAAGCCACTCTTAACACCCAGGGAACTTTCTTTCCACTTTCTGCAGTCAGTGAGATATAGTGATAATAAATGCAGCGAGGCGCTAGACTCCGTGTCCTTACATGCCCTTCCATTTATCCAATCCAGCATCTGCCTATTTGAACGAGTGCATCAGATACAGGCAGCGTGCCAGCTATTAAAATGTTACACCTACCGCCACGGAGCTGAATTGTACATTTTGTTTTTCCTTTGTCCTTGAAAAGGACTCACTCCTGAAGTAAGAGGAGTGTGCTTAATGGCTCCTTCTCTTATATTCCCTATTTACCCAGCTATCTGTTCCCTGATTTGGTACTTTGTATTCTCTTCTCTTCATGCTATTCTAGGGAACATTAAATATCATTGTGCAAGAAAAGTCATTTAAGAAAGAACCTTTGCCAACTTTATGGAAAACTGATTTCAAAATCCATTTCTACTCTAACGAAGCATGCAAATCAAATATTGGGGTGGTGGTGGGAAGAAGTATTATTTTCAGAGTTCCTTTTTTAAAATCAGGATGTTTTTCTTCTTCTTAGGAGCTGACTTGACATAACTTCAGCTGGGGGTCCCTAAGAGGTGGTCAGAACCCAGACAGACAACACCAAGGTTTCAATAAACTGACATTTTCTTACTGGGGAAAAAAAAAGCAAACAATGACCCCCAGCTTTTTCTCTGTTGTTCTAAAGAAACTCAGGATTTGAGAATGGCTATGTTCAGTAGATTAAGTATTGAAGGCCTATGGAACAGACCTTTTTGTCCTGGAAATATTGATTTAAGGGAAAATATTACCGGATTTACTGTGTGAAGACCTTTCCCTAATCACAGAACTGGGTGAAGATCCTTATTCTCAATTACATTGCTTTAGCTCTAGGCATCATTTCATCCAGAAGAAAAATTACTGGAATAAAGGTTAAACATCCAAATCAGAAATATTATTGCCTGTGTTCTTTGATGTTTGAAATGGTAATAGAACAAATTGAACATTAACCTAGTAGGACCCAGGCATCTCTATTTGCATGGGTTTGACATCTGAGTTGGGCAATAACTTCTCCATGCTGAAATTATGCAGTGGTGGTTAGTAAGTCTTTCATTTCCTCAAGCATTTGCGCACAGATTACATCCGCACATTGTATTGTATTATGACCCATTAAAATGCTAATCGACAGAAGTACGCTATCACAGTTCCAGGAGAGACCTACACCATTAAATGGGTCTCCATTTTGATACCTCTCTCATAGCCAGCACGACACATCATCAGCTTGCTTCCTAAGTCTATGAACAAGGTTTGCTTTATGCATTGCCAGTCTCTCTGTACCTGTTCTGTGCAAGTCCTCTCCTGAATTCTTTCTGGCTTCCTAACCTTCTCTCCTAACACCCCCAACTTGTTCTCAAGGTAAAATCACTGTGTCATGGTTAAGGTACTCCCATGAGAGCCAGCTCCTCTGCTGCACCATTCCTGCATTTCACCTACCTACTATAGTCCCCATATTTTTCTCTCTGCTCACATAAAACCTTTGACTGCTGCTTTTCCCTGACAATTCCAGATCTGCTTGCTTGTTCTTGTATTCTCTCTTCCTGTCTAACTCTCCTCTCCAATCCTGTCCTATGCAGTTATTTGTGTTCACTACAAAGTACTTCCACACCTAAGTTGTTTATCAGGACATGCTTCCACCACCCACACATTCTGAAAACCAAGACATTACATTGACCAAATAGTACATTGTCCTTACAGCTGACAGGACACTTACCTTCTCCCTTAAAACTTTTAGGTAATGATAACTTTACATCAGCAGAACTTCCACTTTACTGAATCTTAGCTACTCCGATGCTAGAACTAGATTCTGGGAAATTGTTACTTCTCAGCAGACATATGCGTATCCTGTTCCCCTGTTTTCTACCACTGACCATACTTTGACATTATATCGATGATTTTCCTTGCCACCCAGACTACTTGTTAAAAAATTGTCCTGTAAAATTCCATCCCTAAGTTAAAATTCCTCAATCTTAACTTCTATGTCTCAAACATTTATATTAAAATCTAGAATTTGGATACTAGATATAGAATTAGAAGATCTAGAATATGAATCCAGATATTCAAAGATATTTCCCTTTGCTTAG
The DNA here is from genome assembly GCA_035590215.1 of Microhierax caerulescens. Lineage (NCBI taxonomy): Eukaryota > Metazoa > Chordata > Aves > Falconiformes > Falconidae > Microhierax > Microhierax caerulescens. The sequence continues at coordinate 55,429,165 of JAVJGJ010000014.1, forward strand.
CAGAAATTTTTGAGAAGGAATGCCAGTTTTCATTCAGAGTTGCAGTCTCCCTCTTTCAGAGATGCCACTGTACTGGCAGGAGGAGTCATTCTTCTCTTCCAGCTCCATCAAAGCAATTATTTCCCCTTCTCTTGGACTTTGTATCAACTTGCTACTTTGTGTCACTGCCTTATTTTTTTGTGTCCCTGGAGCCTGGGGCTACTGGGGCAGGATTTGTGGACTTCCCTGTGGTTTAATTTGGACATTGAGTTATATGAACTTTGGCCATAGCTTTAGGAAGTGCCAGGTTTATCTGGCATGGGCAGTGAAAGCAAACAGTGATGACAGTGAGAAATGAGAAAGTTGTCCCAAGTAAAAGAATTACTTTTACTCTCACCTGATAACAGAGCCATAACTGGGATTAGCTGAATCTGGGATTACCATGATTTAGTGTAGATAGTTGTGACTGAAGAAGGTTGAGGCATTCTGGCTGCTTTCAAAATAAATATGTTGATCATCTGCTCTCATTGGCTCCCATTCCAGTTGGCTTACTTGAGTTTTTTACAAGTAGCATGTCTGTTTGTTACGCACCTGGTGTAATTCTATTTTTGTGCTACTATGAGGCATTTTATCAAGTACATAAATCATGCTGAGTACTGCAGTATTTTGAGCATGTGTATGTGCATGTAATTCTAACACATAGCCTCAAAGAAAAAAACTTTGTCAGAATTATAGATTGCTAGATATTCATTATTCACCATTGTTTGGATTTCTGTCCAAAACATTTTATTATCCTTTTAGTCTGATAGCAGTTTTCTAGGCCATTGTGCAAGCTTTAGTGTTACTTAGCAGTTAATCTCACCCAAAAATGGAATAACAGGCTTCTTTGTCTACTCAAATTCACACTATTTGCTGTTCAATCTAATCAAAGAAAAATAAACACCATTCATTTTTATCCTACTACTTTTCCTTCCACTGTACTCTCTAAATGCTAAGAGTCCATACATACCAGTGGAAAATGAAAATACCCACATGCAGAAGTTAAATTCCAGTCTGAAACAACTTGTGATAGGAAATAATAATATCCATTAAGAGAAAGTAAGAGAAACTCTAGGACGTTCTGTGGATGTTTTGAAGGTCTGGCTGGCATCCATGGATGCTCAGATGTTGCTGTGATGAAGACCTTCAGAAACAAGTAGACAGATAAAAAACAGCATCTATCTTGTCCTTTTTTTGTGGTTGTTGTTGAAGTTTTGTATGCATGTGATTTCCTTCTCAAGCAACCAACATGTAACAGGGTTCCTTTTAAAATAATGGTGACTTTAGGCAAGCAGTTTTCTGAGTGTATTATAGGATAAACTTTCTGTTCCTTTTCTGGAAAAGTGATTATTTAGAGCCATCAGATTGATTATTTAGAGCCATCAATATCTCTTTCCAATCCCCTACTTCCATGCCTTTCAAGTGAAGATACCTAAGTAGAATTCTAATTCTTTCTTCCCTCTACAGAGAATAAAATGAAGCCCATGGCTTCAGAGATAAATGTGTTTTTGTTGCTGTTGCCATGTTTTGGACTCTTGTATCATTCTTGTTGTTTTTCTTTTTTTCTCCTTCCTTAGCTTAATTCCCTATTCTCTTGTAGATTTGTATTTCAGATTTTAGCCAGCGGCACAAAGTGCTTCTCAGAGAGCCTTTTGAAACTTCTCAGTCCATTCCATGAAATCAGCGTGAATGTTCTTGTCTCATGGGACTTCTAGAATAGATAAAAGCCTTCGAGGGCATCTACAAAGTGAAAAAAACACAAAAAGACAAAATAAAGTCAAGTTGACTACAAGTCAGCCTGCCTTTTTACCATGGGTGAGAAAGACCATCCTCTTATCTCAGAATCAAGGCCTCAGCCCAGCTTTCACTGAAGACAGTGGAATCTTTTCCCTGGACTTGAGTCAGAGCTGCATCAATCCCCAGCACTCTTCCACAGTACTCAGCGTTAAAGCAAGCACTGTAATCAGGCCCCGGCATTACCCCAAATCACTGTTTCCTTCCCAGGCTAAGCAACTGTCCAGCAATGCTTTGCACTTGCATGTTTCTTTAAGGCTTTTATTACTTTATCAAAGCTTTAAGAGTACAGGTTATATTCTTCAAGATGCCATATGCACACGCACCATGCAGCTTTACTTTCACTAAAAGTCATTTGGACTTTTCAATCAGGTTAATGCAGAAGAAAAAAAACTTACTGTGTCTTTGAGGTATGATTTACAAATAGCATTACTCCTTTTTTTCTTTTCAATCTTTTTGTGGACCTAAGTCATGCTCTTGCCATCTTGTACCACTCCATTAGGGCAAGATGAACCTCGAATTAATCTGGCCTTTTAGGATCTGTCTCATTCTGTGGGATCCACCATTTACAAAAGGAATACCAAACAGCAGCCATTTACTGTTAATATAGAAAAGGGAACTAAATTTTATTCTCATTATTAAATAAAACTTAACAGCATTATTTACATGCCTGTAAACAAAGCCTTTCATAAACAGATCATCAGCTTTTCACATCCCTGAGTGCCGTGTCCATAGGCCATGGCATACAGAGGTAATCAAGCTAACTCTAAGTTAGGTTTTGGCAAAACTTCAGCTACTTCAGTATCAGCTGGGAGCCTTTGAGGATCTGGTCATAGAGAATATGGAATAGACAAAAGTATTCCAGAACAGTATACATTTTAATACTACTGTTCCCCTCCCCTTGACCTAGAAAACCCTATAATGAACCTTCTTGGTTGCTTAACAGCACTTTTGTTCACACATCACCCTGACCTGGGCATGAAGGCTTCCTCATTGTGTTCACTTCAGGAGTCTAAAGTTGCAGATGACAACGGGATGCTCTGGGAAAGGTGCATGTAACTTCTCCAGCTGCAATAAATTCTGTAAGGAGCCTGGGTAAGCATAAAGACATCTTGGAGCAATAGTGGATAACAGAAATCCCAGGGAGGGAATTTATCTTTTGAGAGTTTTCTGAAAAAAATTATACTCTCTCATTTTAGCCACTTAATTGAAATACTTGACTGAGAATGCAGATTCTTAACATTTCCTGTAATGGCATCTCCAGAAAGGGTTCATATCTCAATAGGGCAAACCAGACACCTCTACAGGGCTGTCTCCACTCCACCTTCCCCCACAAGGCCCATGGCTGACTAAGCTTTCAGTGGAGGCACCTCATTTAGATGCCTTCAACTAATTAGTTGGTGTGACCCTTCCTGAGTGTGGTATATGCAGGAAGCAACTTAGATTTTGAATGAGAATTTGCAGGATATCTAGGACAGGCTTCTGCTCTCTTTCAGTAAACTACAGCTGGGTCTTCAAACAGAGGAGAATGAAGCTTCCATCACCCGTTCCCTATACCAAGTGATGGAGAAAGAGTTTTGCTCCACACAGGAGTAAATGAATAGCCTATCTGGCACTGCCTAGTTCAAAACGTTTTGCTATTTGGAACTTGTGCAACAACTACCACACTGCACATTCAGCAGAATCGGAAAACCTGGAGAGAGCGTGCCTGTAGAGGAGATAGGGATTGTTTATGTACCTGTGTACACACAGTTTTGTATACTACAACTGTCTGTCATTCCTGCAGGAAAAGTGGCTCACCATCTGTGCTCAACAAACATAGTGCTTCAGAAGCAAAACCCAAAGAGTATTTGTTTTTTTCATTTCATGGAACATTGAATAAAGGAACTACGTAACGTACTGTGTAGTGTTCAGGACCTAAATATTTTCTGTCTTCCTGTGTCACACTTTTTATCAGCCATTCAGTGAGTCCCAACAGTCTGAAATTCCTCTGACAGAAACTTCCCTGTTCCCCTGCCCTTTCTCCCAGTTTGACAGATATATAAATCTTTTCAAAATAGTAGCTCTCTCCCCTCCACACTCTCTTTCTGTGATACCATAATTATAAAAATAAATACATAGATCAGGAAGGCCTGAATTCAGCTATCTTTTGATCTGTAAAACTAAGAAGGCAACATTTTAGCTTTCACCATGCCCAGGGCTTCCAGAACCTTCCTAGCAATGATGAATCTGTTCCAATTACTTTAACTATAGCTGTTTAACCTTTGAAGACCTGGTACTAGGAGCTGACAAACTACTTTCAGCAGCAAATTAACTATATTTTCAGCTCTTTAGCGGCCCTTGTCTCAGAGGTTAGTAAACACTTTCATGTTAAAATGCAGGATATACACTTATTTAAAGATATGTAAGAGAGTTTTCAAAGTGGCTGCTTTGAATGGAGTTTAAGTGATGTACTTACTCGGAGGTTTCTGAAATCCTGAGAATTCCTAGTAGCAAAGTCTGGAAAACCTGGTGCTGCCTCTGCACTATAGCTCTGGTTGAGCACCCTGCTGCCAGGATTTTTACCCAGCCAGCTGCTGCTTGAGCCACACTGAGCCAAGGCTCAGTCCTCAGTCAGACAGAGAGGTCCTCTC